>CM053606.1:34951946-34976582 GCA_028646535.1 Procyon lotor
ACTGAGCCACACAACTTGAGGCTATTATTTCAATCCCTAGTCACCCCCTGCTGCTGAGAGGGTGTGGCAAGACACACCCTATCAAGTCATATCCGACCCTGACCGCTCTGCGCTCGGCGGACTGCCTGAGCTCCGTGCCTCCATCCCTGCCCACTTTACTCCTTCCATTCCCATACCCTAGGGGCAGAACCCATTTTTGTTCTCTTCTGTCCTGTTTTAAAATGTCCTTTGTGCGATGATCTGATTCTGTATCTCCTGCTAATAGCTGACATTTTTGCCTAGCCAGCATCCATCCTTTTCTCTCCCGGAAAAAGTGCCCTACTTTTCTTTTCAAGCAACCACTTCTCTCCCACTTCCAGTTCATCTGGTTTGAGTAACACTGACCCCGGCCTCCAACTCCAGAGATGGAGTTGGACCAGATCTAGGCTTAACCAATTAGAACACCTCACCTCCTGGCATCGTGAATCCTAGAACGGGTACATGACCCAAGACTTTTGCCAAAACTATTAAAGCAAAGACTCTCTGTTAGATGCCTCTATTGGTAGGGTAAGCCTGGAGTGGACTGAGAACGAAGCCAACCCAGAGAATCCTGATAATTTAATTTGATCACCGAGTTCCAGAAGGGCCTGAAGCTAGATAGACCACAGGATTTTATAGTAACATGAGCTAACAAATTCCCCTCCCACCATGACCTCTTTCTTTTCTTATGATTATTTAAAGTGGGGATATGTCACTTATAATCAAAACAATCTTGACTGGATGCCGCATCGGACTCTTCTGTCACCCCTCTCCCCTGCATTTCCACAGCTCTTCACCTGCTCTGGCCCTTCAGGGTCTCCATGCCTGAGTCTTGACAGATGAGGAGGAGTTAACCAGGCTAAAGAAAGGGAAACGTTTCCCTACTACACTGCAGTGGGAATGCGTGACGAATCAGACTGAATTTGCTATCTTCTTAGACTTGTTATAGTTTGGGGAAGTTGGCAGGTGGAGAGAGGGTTGGGCTGCTTTCCAGAGCTGTCAATTCTGTCTGCCTTTTATTTCATTTTCTGGTGGGCTCACCACTTTCTCTCCAGCTCCGCAGCCTTGCTTCTGTGTGCTATCCAGCAGTAGAGCTGCAGGAGAGCCCAACCCTTTGTTGGGGTACACGCTGCTCCTTGGGATTCTCTACAACAGCCAGTATACAGCCAGGAGCCATGGGGTCCCCAGAAGTGCAAGCCGACCGGCTGTCCCTGATCTCTTGCAGTGCCAGTCTTTCCTTGAAGCCTTCCCAACAGTTAGACTCATCCTGATTTTCCCCTATCCTGAGTCCATCATGAACTTGCCTTGTCCGTCATGAACTTGAATACTGTCTTGTACTGTGGCTTCCATTGCATTGGTGCTGGACCTTTTTATTTTTTCCAGTTCCTTTCTTTTTTTCTTTCTTTATTTTCTTCAGTTCCTTTCTAAGATCTCAGAAGTCTACCCTCAAAGTTCTTAGCACAAGCCCAGGGAAGAGTCACTCCATAAAAGATGTATAGTTCAGATGAACTTTAATGCACAAATCATCATTGCCATTACAATAAGGATAGGAGATACATTAAAATAAGCCAGTTTGTATCAATCAAACATATCAACCAACACAGAACCGGAAGACACCGTAAAAAGATATTTACAAATGGGATCTTCCCTTTTGCTACTGTGTATACGTGTGTGTGTGTGTGTGTGTGTGTGTATCTTTGCATCTGTAGAAACTCACAATACCACTTAACATTTCATATATCACTGAGAATAGCTGTCAGTATACAGAACACAGGAATAATAATAAGAAAATAAAAAAAGCCTGAAAACATCTGCTTAGCTAGAATCCTATGGGGAGAGATGTGAGCATTATTATTCCTTTTTCTGCTCAATCCCATAGAGGGAGAACTCCAATTTTTGCTAATTGCTCCTCCTGAGGAATTCTGCTCTACTATTATGGCACATCTCCTAGGCTGGCATGAGACCAGCCCAGTCCCTCGTTGAATAAATTAGAAAGAGCAACCGGGGGAGTTGAAGGTGGTGTGCAAACTGAGTAAGATGACATTTCTCTAACTACTAAGACCATCAGCCTCTGGCCCCACGATATGAGGAAAAGTCTCTGTTCTAAGGTTTAATTGCATTAAGGGTGTGGGGGTGGTGAGTAGAGTGTGTGTTCCTCTCCTTCCTTCTCTCTCACAAGCAGAGGAAGCCAGATGTAGGAACAGCTGATGCCTAGGTTTTCTCTTCAGCTACCACCAATCCCCCCAAATAGGCTGGGTTCAAGATCAGCACTGCTCACTCCTTGGAGCAGATCCTACCCTGTTCTGAGACCAAGCAAGCCATTTGCTGCCTTCATTATGTAGTCTTGACCATCCGCTTCACTGATGCAGGCCTCAGTTTTCCTTATCTGAGTACTGGGAATAATAAAACCTACATCACAGGGTTGTGTCAAAGACCACTGAAGCTTCACTGAGAAAGTACTTTGGGACCTGTGAAATGCCGAACACATAACTGATGATTTTTGTTATAATATACTAATCATAGTACAAATGGATTCTACTGTCTGCCCTTCCTGGGCCCCAACCCCATCCATAGCTCACTGCTCTGTTCAGCATGCACTGGCTGATTCTCTTTGGCAGATCTTAGCCTCTGGGAGTTTCTCTTCAGCCAACCAGACTTCTGGGTAAAAGGTATGTTGGTGTGGTTAGGTTCCTAGGGACAAAATGTCGGGGGAAAAGGGGAAGTTGGTAGAGGTGGAAGGGACCCTCAGAAATGGCTCCAGGACGGGTATGCCCAGTTTCATTCTGGGATGAATGCTGCCCACTCCCAGCCCCACACATTGGCTCCATCTTATATGTCCACAATACTTCACAGTTTCTAAAATACACTTTTGACTCTCACAACTATTTTGCAAAGTAGGCAAGATAATGAATCTCATTTTATAGATGAAAATATGTTTGTCTAAGGTTACACAGTAGGACTCAAACCCAGGTCTTTTGGAATCCTGGTTTTCTCAGCAAATTAATTCCCCCTTGAATTGGAATACATTCCTGGCTCTTAAACATGGATGCCTGGTGTCGCTTCTCAAATCCATATGTCTGTACTCTATTCTCAACAAGTCTCATCAAAGATTTTTGTTTCTCTCCCCTCTTGTTAACCTTTAGGAACCTCTGGTCTAGTACAGGCAGGCATGGATCATCCAATCCAGATGCACTTAATTACTAAGATGCTTTCTGGAAGCCTCAGAAATCAAGGCCACAAGACTGGCTGAGTGATGAGGGCAGGAGTCCACACAGCCTTGACTGTTTTCATCCTACCCAAGAAGGCGGCTTTCATAATGAAAGGATTCCTGCCAAAATACTGTTTGCCACTTGCAGCTCTGACTGAAAATGGGCCCAAAATCACAGAGTATTATCTCCAAGAGGGCCTGCAGAAATTAACTGGTCTAAACTCCTAAAGCCCAGAGATAGGGAGTGACTTAAGGTTGCACAGCCTATTAGCTTTATCCCAGTCCATTGGTAAAACTTGGGAAGAGATGTATCAGAATCTGAAGAGAGCTGGGAATCCTAATCGTATCCCTCAGGGACTTGCTGAATTACTTTGCCAGACATTAGCCTTTCTATGACATGATTTTGTACCAACAAAGGAAACTCTTATTCAAGTCTCCCAGAGACTTCCTATTTGGGTATTTGCTATTTGGCCACTTCAAAATGATAGAAAAGAAACAGGCAAAACAGATGTCACACAACTCAGTGCAGTCCATGGTATTCTGTCAAGATGGTGGGTGTCACTGAGTTGGTAGACATAGGAACAGGTGTGGAGAAAAAGCAGCAGAGGTGCTAGCTGTTTTGTCTAGCTTCTGGGTCCCTGAGAGGCTAGTCTGCATGTGGACTAGTGACCTAACCATAGGAACCTTTCTCTGTGCTATCATCAGTATTTGTGGAGTACTTTTCACCTTGAGAAATCCCTCTTCCTCCTCTATTCAGGCACAAGAAGAGAAAATGGTGAAGAAAGTAGGTTTTCTTCCAGATTATACAAAAACCTTCATTAGAAAGTCCATAGAAGTGGAATTTTTCTGAAAGTTTCAGTGTTTAAAAATTAGAATTACTGGGTGGCTGTGTTGTGGACATTGGGGAGGGTATGTGCTATGATAAGTGCTGTGAAATGTGTAAGCCTGATGATTCACAGACATGTACCCTGGGGCAAATATTACATTATATGTTAATTAAAAAATCAGCTACAGGGGCGCCTGGGTGGCTCAGTCGTTAAGCGTCTGCCTTCGGCCCAGGTCATGATCCCAGGGTCCTGGGATCGAGCCCCACATCGGGCTCTCTGCTCAGCAGGGAGCCTGCTTCTCCCGCTACCATTCCCTCTGCTTGTGTTCCCTCTCTCACTGTGTTTCTCTCTGTCAAATAAAATCTTTAAAAAAAGAAAAAAAAATCAGCTACAAACATAAGAAAAAATTAGAATTACTGTATTTCAGAGCTAAAAGGATGTATGAAAGAGAAAACTGACAATATATTTTTGGTTATTAAGTGTTAAGAACATAACTCCAATGAGCAAAACTAAATGGGGATTTTGTTGGAAACATTGAGGAGTCTAAGAGAATCAGAGGTGATCTGCCAAATCTCAAGAAGCCAGAATCAGGGCTGAGAAAGCCACAGGACACACTTTCTCATCCTATATGTATGCCTCTGTCAGCATGATGGCCTTGATTTCTCCCATTCTATACATAGGTTGAGGATAGGTCATCACAGTTTTAGAGAAGGTATCTTCATAATATTTGCCACTCAACAGGGAAGAAAATAGCTCCAATTTCTTCTTTTCAAATCCTGGGGAAGAATTCTAATTGGCTTTGCTGGATCACATGCCCACTTTACTGACAGTGTTTACTAGAATCATCTGGTTTGGATGAAGGAGTAGTAGTGCTACAAAAGAAGAAATTACTATTTCCACGAGAAATTCTGGGGAGAAGTGATAGCTGGCTATTATAAGAAATGATTTACCAGGGATCCTATAGTAAGTTAGGGGCAGATTCAGGGCTAGAAAGAGAACTGATAAAATAACAATTATTAATCATAATTGAAGTCTCTGGTTTCTTTCCATGTGTGGTATTGAAGTAAACCCCAGTGTTATTGAGCTATTCATTTATATTTTTAAAAGATTTGTGTTGTGTAGAGGGTGGACCGTGGGAGAGCAAGTGTGGACTAGGGAAAACTGATTATGAACTCTATGGTAGCTCTCTAGGGGAGAAACAAGTGGCTTGGACTGGCTTGGACCAAGATCATGGCAATGGAAATGGAGAAAAGTAGGCAGATTTGAAATATATTTTAAAAGTAGACTCATAGGACTTGTGCTGGATGGAGAAAGAAAGAGGAGAGAAAGAAAGAAAGAAAAAAGAGAAATAGAGAGAGGAAGAAAGAGAGAGAGAGAAAGAGAAAGAGGTAGGGGAATGAGGGAGGGAGGGAGAAAGGAAGGAAGGAAAAGAAAGAAAAAGAAGGGATTAAGAATTAAGAGTTCCGATGTGGACATGTTAAGTTTGAGACATGGAGATGCCTACTGGACCCCGTGTATACATGTCATTAATTTAGATGCCAAAGACATGGCATCTAAAGCCACAGGACCAGACGAGGTCTCCAAGGAAGATAGTATAGCTACAGCAGAAGGACCAACTGTTCTTTTTTTTTTTTTTTTTTTTTTTAAGATTTTAGTTTTAAATAATCTCTACATCCAACATGGGGTCAAACTTACAACCCTGAGATCAAGAGTCTCATACTGACTGAGCAAGCCAGGTACCCCTCAACTATTCTTTGAGCCATCTTTTCTGCATACACTGAATCCTTCTGCTGGGCCTCCAGCCAATCTCAGGTGGGAATCACAATCATTATTACAGTTAATTCCATAGAATGAGAAGCCAGATTCATCCTTCAGGGAGTAGCTAAGAAGTAACCAAATGAATGGTGAAATATGCATCAAAACGCCACACAGATGTGTCATTCCTCCAAAGTAGACCCTTCGGACAACTAAACAAATGGTGATATTGCCCTGCTACAAACCATTCTGACATTTCTCTCGGGGACGGCAGGTTTTAAGACCCAGGGAAATTTGTCAGACTTGGTTTCAGATGACTTAGTGGGCTTCCTTTGGTGGCTTGAAAAAATGGCCACAATATTTTACAGCTCCTTCCATCAGGAGATGGCACCTATTTCTCCACCCCTTGTATGTGACTTGCATTAGTCAGTGGGACATTACCAAACAAGATACAAACAGAGGCTTGAGAAGTACTTCTGTATTGGAGCTTGCCCTCTCCTGCTGCTGGAAAAATTTCTACCACCATGTGGTAGAAATGAACAAGTCTGGGCGGCCTTCTGGAAGATGAAAACACATGGAGAGGCACCTTAGCTACCCTAGTCATTTCAGTTGGGACTCCAGACATGTGAACGACATCATTCTAGACCAGAAGAATCACCCAGCCAACCCACAGAATCATGAGAAATAACAAATGTTTGCTGTTTCAAGTCACCAAGTTTTGGGGTCGTTTATGTCCCTCAGAAGATAAGAAACTCTGAACCAGGCCGTCTAAACATATTTCACAGGTATAGATACTGTTTCTCTCACTCATACTCTTTTTGGAGGATTTGTGTTTGACTAGTCATCATAGGTTTGAACTAAAGGATGAAAGCTTGAGGAATATAAAGCAACAGCCAGCCAGTGGATAGTGGAGGTATTTGGGGGCAGCGGAGTCTTCCTAGGACTCCTGAAATAGCTCCACAAATGATTCAGTTTTCCCAGTTGTATTCTCATAGAATGATGTTCCGTTTCTTCAGAGCACTTTTTAATTACATTTGGGTGAGTATTTTACAATGTCTAGACTAAACCACAGAGCTACTAAACTCTAAGCTTCATGAAGGCAAGGCTTGTGTTTAATTTGCCATCGATTATATCCTGACACATACATTTATTTATTGAACAAGTAAGTATGAATGCATAAATTTGAGTTTTGCCTACTTCATGTAAGGGACGAAGGCCTTCAAAAACATCATGTAACAGTATTCGTATCTCACGGACCTGTCTTCTCTTGCATGCAATCCCAGGCACGGGCTAATCCTCCAACTGTGGCAGGTAATCAGGGGTAACTTAGTAGAGATGCAGAATCTGAAATCAATGAGATCCCAGGACCCTGGTTACTGTAATTCCTTCGCCTTACCCCAAACTATCAGCAAACAAACTCAAACAAACATTCAAGACACTCTAGGAACCTTGATACCCAAGCAAAGAGCTTTGGAGCAGGAGCAGGGAATGTGAACGGGAAAGTCAAATTTGGCAGATATTCTTATCATTCTCTGGACATCACAAGGCTGCAGTCGCAAAGTAATTGTGAGGCCAAGGACTCTCAGAGTTAATGAAACAATTGCAGTTGGGACACTGGAGCCTGTCACTACCACCACTCCATATGCCCTTCCTCCGAGAGAAATCTGAATAGAAAAATGGAATGAGGATGAGTCAGAAGTGATTTCAAATAATTATTACTGAGTGACTTGAATATGTTAACTTTTCCAAGGCTATGTTTCCTTGACTGCCAAATTGGGATAATATTTTAGAAACAGCACCTCCATTAAACTATAGGTACCTTGCAGGCGGGGATCATTTATTTTCATATATATTTATCTAGTGTTTAACAGCACCAGACCCACAGTAGATACATTTCTGTAGATGTGATAAATTTCTACGTAGAGGTGATCCAGGACCAAGTCCTGACTCCATCACTAATATATTTTCAGAGTGGCCCTAGGAAATTTCCTTTTCCTCCCTGGACCTCAACCTTCCTCTTTGTAAAATGAGGAGCCTGGACAGGATTTTCTCTAGGCTCCCTTCCTGATCTAAAATTTAACAAGTCTGTGTCCATTCTACCCCATTGCTGCTCCTAGAAGTTAATTAATGCTACAGACTGAGGAGACAAGAGTAAGCCACAAATCACTCTGTATTTACAGATATGCATGCACTTAAAACAGGTTCTGCAAAAAGCTATAATACTGTATTGCACATCTGGCCTACTTTTGCCTCTTTTGAGGTCAGGAGTTTTTGTTTTTATTTTTAAATCTTTATCTGGTTTGTTAAGCAAAAGGAAAACTGGGACAAGTTGCTACTAACATACTCTGCAGCTTGAACCTTGGTGGCTAATTGCACTATTACCGTGATTGATGAACATTGCACTGTAATCAGCTAGAAGCTCCTGCCTTCCACGCAGCAGAAACAAGGTCACAGAGCAGGCCTGAGGAACTGCCATCTAGCAAGCAGCTCTGCTTATCTGCTGCCCAGCAGAAGACTTTGCCACAATTACATTTGACTCTTGATTCTATCCGTTGTGAAGAAAAATTGCTTTCTTACACTGGCTCCCGAGTTGTAAAGAATTTAACAATTTTTAAGTAAAAATTTCAATCTTTGCCTGGATATCCAATATGAAACAAAAGATTATTGGATATATGTCCTAAAATATCCAAGGGTCACGAGGAGCTCAGTCTGAAATCCAAGGACTAGAGCGGATGGGTGTTATTGGCCAGTAATTATGCCTGACCTGTATTGACTAGACAGTGTAAAAAGTACATCTAGAACCACTGCCTGTGAAGTGATCACATCCTTCCGTGGTCAGAGAAGTTAACCAAGTCGGTCCTGCAAAATGCCCCATTGCTGGAGCAGGACAGCTGCTTAAAGCACTGCTTGCAAGCGAGGTAAGGATTGCCTGATAACGGCAGATACACGGACTTGAACCTGAGAAACACTGGACAATATTTGCTCACTCTCTTGGGACCTGGCTGCCTCAGGGACTGACTCCTTTCCAGAAGCATTAGACATCCATCACCTTGGATTAGTCTGAATAGTTGAGCGATTTGTTAACAGAGAAGAGACAAGTCTTTCCTCCAGTGGACTTAGAATCTGACGGCCTTGGGATCGAATCCTAACATGGCTCTAATACTGGCTAGCTGTACCATCTTGGCCACATCCTGAACCCTTTTGGGTCACAGTTTATTCATCAAAAATGTAGTACAGAATGTGGGGAAAAGCATCAATGGTGGAGCCTACTGCCTGGATGAGAACCCCAGTTCTACTGTTTACTCATTATGTGACCTTAGGCAAGCTGGAGAATCTTTTTGCACCTTAATTTCCTCATCTTTAAATGGGGTTGATTATAGTGCCTCCTTCACAAAGATGTTGAGAAGATAAGTAAGTTAATACATGTAAAGTGCTTGGAACAAGGCCTAGTACACAGTAAGCATGACATCAGTGTTAGCTGTAGTTGACACTGGGATGATAATCCTCACCTCTTGGGCTTAATTTGCAGATCAACTGAAATGATGAAAGTGAAAAAAAAATAAGAGTCACAGAGTTATTAGCACTAGAAGGGACTTTAAAGATTACCCAAATAGCCCCCTCATTTTATACGTGGGAAATCAAGACTCAGAGATGGAGTGACTGATCCAGAGTCACACTTGATTTAAGGGCAGGGTCCAGGATTCCTGATTCCAAAGTCCACAGCTCTATCCTGTGCATTGTGTCAGAGCAATCTCTCCAAAGCAACATCTCCATAGGGCTGACTCTGGAGGGTCATTGGACCTATGTGAGTTAATGCACTTTCCTAGGATAATGAGACACATTTGATATGGAGAAAAAACTTGGAAGAGACTCTCCCCCTTCCCCCACCACCTTCTGAGGTGGCATGTTAGTGCAGGGGGAAGATGGGGATTTGGGTCAGGCCTGGGAGGAGAGATTTTCAGGAATCACTGCTAGTTCCATGTCATTATTTCAGCTAAATCCCAAACATCTTCCATGTCTAGACAAACTAGAATCCATTCAGTTTGTTTCTGGTGTCAGAGGGTTTTTTAGTTTTTATTTTGGTTCAGTTTTTCCCTTCAGGTGTTTAATTAAGCAGTTTCCACTAGGAGCAGTTTCATATCCACTCTTCAGTAGAAACTAAGATTTCACTCCCAGGCGAATGAGTTTGGGACTGTGACCTCTGAGTTCAGTTTTCCCAATTTTGTCAGGGTTATTCCCCCTTAGATTTATTCGGCTTTGAATCACAGTTCCCAGTCGGACTACTCAAGAGTGACTGAAAGATGGGTTGGAAGAAAGGGCAGGATGGTGGGAAGACACTATGAAGAATGGCAGAACTACCTGATCTAGAGAAAGGGGAGAGGTCATGATTTCTATTCTCAAATCATCTGAGGGTGCCAAGGGGCAGAAGGAGCATGGACTGTGAGGTCTCTGACAACAGAGCTGGGATAAATAGGGTGAGGAGAGGAAGAAGAATTTCTAGGGGACAGATTTTAGCTTAAAGTAAGGAAAACGTTCTGATTATGAGAGCTGCCCAAAGGTGGTATAGAAAATGATCTCCTAGCCCTGTCTAGAAGATATGTTTTAGGGAGGGGGGCACCTAGGGTGGCTCAGTCAGCTAAGCATCTGTCTCTTGATTTTGGCTCAGGTCATGATCTCAGGGTTGTGAGATTGAGGCCCAAGTTGGACTCCGTGCTCAGCAGGGAGTCTGCTGGAGAGTCTCTCTCTCCCTCTCCATATGCCCCCCACTCTTTCTCTCTAAATAAACAAACAAATAAATAAATAACATCCTTAAAAAAAAAAAGAAGAAAGAGATTTGGTTGTGAGAAAGAAGAAAGAAGAAGAAAGAGATCTGGTTGTGAGGCCTGGCAGCCACTAATCAGAGATGTGAAAATTGAAATTGACTAGTCAGACTGACTAGTCAGACTGACTAGTCAGACTAGGAAACTCGAAATATTTCGAATTCTGGGAGTCTAAAAAACAAAGACTGATTTCATGGAGTTCCCACAGTTAAGAACCAGCTGGAAAGCAGCGAAATCAGGAAGTCATGACCTGTTCCTTCATCTTGCCTGTGTTTCTCTTTTCTTTCTCATTGTCTTTCTTGAGCTCACTCTCCTGCTCTTTTATATAGCAGGAACCTTTGACATTTTGCAGGGAATAATCTTTTCTTTTAAGTATATTTCTGCCTCAGCCTTTGCTCCTTCAGCATCATTAGCGCGTCTAAGCTCTCTGGAGATTAGCTCTGGCCTGTCACCACAGCAACTGCCCAGGCCCTGTGGGCATCCGTGGTAACAGGCAGAGGGCTTTGAGAGTCAAAGCTTGGCTTGCAGTGAGAGGAAGCCCCACAGGGAGCCTGATAGGAAACAAGCATGTTGTGTATGAGGAAGTTTTCTTTAATAGGATTAGCTGTGCAGGTAGGCCCTGAAAAGTGTGCTGGGTCAAATTTTGGTAAATGGAGGAAATCTTATTTTAAAGGCAGAAAAGAGACTCGCTTTCCAAGTCCCTGAAGTGAATCCCCTTTGTAAGACGGAGTTTTCTTTTGTAAAGTGAATCTCTACCCATGCTGTGACCTGGCTCTTAGTCTAGGACTGTGTATCTATGAGTGGGGCCATCTATAGAGAACCCAAGGGGCATGCTTCCGCCTCTGCTGTAGGCAAAGGACAGCCACAACTCAGCCTGCTTGGGGCTGGGGGTGACAGAGTGCAATGGGGGAAGCAGAGTAGGTATGGGGTCACGAGAAGGGGAGATCAGGAGGGTGGGCCTTGCCTAACACGAGCAGCTCTGCTGCAGCAGTGGTGGGGTGTCTGAGAGACGGGTGTTCTTGGAGGTGCCCAACACGGAGGGGTCTGTGTCCAGCGAATCAGACATCTTGTCACAAATGGCATCCACCAGGCGCTCGAAGGCCTGCCTCACACTGATGTTCTCCTTGGCGCTGGCTTCAAAGAAGTCAAACCCTAAGGAGAGAAGAGAGATAACAACAGTAAGGACTTTTCCCTTCCTTTTTATGCCCCCTGGCCAGAACACTCGGATTAATACAGCCAGTGCAAGCAGTGAAGTAAGGAGGCTTAATTCCAAGGCAGAGGATTCTGCTTTAAAGAGAAGGTACGGGGGTGCCTGGGGTGGCTCAGTCAGGGAAGCGTCTGCCCTCAGCTCAGGTCATGGTCCTGGGGTCCTGGGATCGAGCCCCACGTCAGGCTCCCTGCTCAGTGGGGAGTCTGCTTCTCCCAGGTCTTCTGCCCCTCACCCGCTCATGCTCTCTCCCTCTCTCAAATATATAAATAAAACCTTTTAAAAATGAAAATAAATAAAAAGTAAACAAATAAAGAGGTGGTGCAGGGCCGGGATTACCTGCACTGGCTGTGGAGTCAGAGAGATCCTGGTTCTACCATTGGCCCGCTATGTTACCCCCGGCAAGTCAACTACTTATTTTTATGAATCATTTCCCCGGTTTATAAATGGGGATGATCTTACCTGCCTCATTAAACAAGATAATGCACGTAAAGTGTATAGCGCTGGACCTGACCCAGAGTGGGTGTCATTAGGTGTTTTCCGAAAGAGCGAATATTTTAATGTGTGTACACAGCACTTCTCATTTTCCCAATGCGTTTCTCACATCCGTTACTTCATCTGATCCTCATGTCTCCCCTGCAGACCCTCTCCATTTCACTGAGGCAGACACTGTGGCTCAGAGAAATAAGCCGACTTGTCTAAGGTAAATAGAGGAACCAGTGTGAGAAGTCCAGGCTTTGACTTTTTTGACTAGGGCTTTTCCTCCTTTTTCCCCTGCCTTCCACTCATCTCAGCCTGGCAAGCTCTAGTCTAGGATCTGGAAGGCACCCAAGATTCGCACTGAACAAGCCAAGTTTCATTCGCCCTTTCCACCTCAGACACTGGCATATCTCCACTCCATGAGGTTCCCCTCCCAGGACCCCCCTGGAGTTCCCCTGTACCTCTTCCTCCCCACGCAAACCCAACAAAAGGCACCTGGAGGACTGTACCCGAAGCGTGAGATATTCTTGTCTATTTTGTACCTTAAGATCCTGAACGACACTTTCTGGGACGATGAAGAGAACTTGGTTGTCCTGGGAGACCTAAGACCCTCCTGACTCAGACAACGTGGCTGCTTCCCAGCTGTGGAAATCTGGCCGGGTTGGTGGCAGTCCTTCCTTACATGTTCCTGCCCTAGCCTCCTCCCTCCTCTTCTGTCCATCTACCTTCCTCTTTCTTTTCCTTCCAGGCCCATCTTTTTTTCTCCCCAAAAGCTTCTCTCTTCCCTTTTGTTCACGTCACTCCTTCTTTTCCCTTATATCCCTCACACTTTCTCCTTGGGATTCTTTATATTTGTTGAGCACCTCCTAAATGTCAGACACTATGCCAGGAGCTTGGGAAATACTATCTTACTTAATCCTCACAACAGCCTGTGGGGAAATATAATCATCTTCAATTTATAAATGAGAAAATGAAGCCTTCAAGAGATTACATAACTCACACAAGGTCACATGGCTGTATTAGTGGAAATTGGGTTTAGATCTAGGTTTGCCTGTCTCCAAGTCCCTACGCAGCCCTGTCTCCCACTTCTCTTTCTCCCTTTCTTTTTTTCTTCCTCCCTTTCAATTGCCTTCCTTCCTTGACCATATCTTTCTCTTCTTTACAAGTTCCTTTGGCCCCTTCTTGATTTTTTTTTTTAAATCAAATTTTATTTATTAGAGAGAGACAGAGAGCACATGCACGAATGGGGGGCAGAGGGGACAGAGGGAGAGGGAGAAACAGACTCCCTACTGAGCAGGGAGTCCAATGTGGGGTTCGATCCCAGGACCCTGGGATCATGACCTGAGCTGAAAGCAAACGCTTAACTGATTGAGCCACCCAGGCTCCCCTGGCCCCTCTGCTTTAATCTGACTACCACAGTGTCTGAATCTGGGCAAGACACTTTATTTCTCTGAATCACTTAGTCTCTCTGAGTCTCAGACTCATTGGCTCAAGTAGGAATAGCCACAGTGCCTTTCTGCTGAAAGCAATTGGGAGAATTGAGTGGGACGATGGATAAACTGCTGTCCAGAGTTGCCTGTTGGAATGACAGTTGCTTTTTCTCTACTTTTTGTCTTGCTCCTCTCACCTTCTCTTCATCCCATACTCCTTCTTTTATCATCTTTTCCCACAAAGGAGGGGCTCTTTCCTCCTTTGCTGAAGGAGCAAAGGCTGAGACAGAAATATACTTAAAAGATTATTCCCTATTAGCCCACTGTCCACAGAGAAGGCCAAAGCCCCCAGGTACAAACAGGATTCTTCTTCCCCCACCATCTCAGCTTGAAAGGACTCCCAGCTCCTCCCAGGCCTCTCTGGTTGACAGCCTCTCTGTGGCCCATTTCCTAACCTGAGAAAGGCCAGCAGCAGAAGTGTGCCCTAACTGTGGCCATGTGATAAAGGAGGTAGCTGCTGATTCATTATCTTCAGGGCACAGAAACCCAGTCAGCTTCAGAGCCCCCCCAGCATGTTTTCCTTAATGAATATCATAAAAATTGACTTTCTGGCCTTTGACTGGCTTATCACAAATGACAATGTTTGGGGAGGTGGAGGAAGTGTGTTGCTTGCCTAGGAAAGGGGCAAATGGGTAAAGAAGTTAAATAGGCTCTAACTATCAGTATGGGTGAATGAGGACACAGGTCAAGGCCAGGGGCACAAATCCCTTCTGAGGAATTGGCACCAAGGGGAGGACACGTCATATTGTATAGGTGGGCAGTGGGAAGAGGCCCAGGAGTCATACAGCCTGGATTTGAATATAGTCTCTGTCAGCTACTAGCTGTGTGACCTTGGGCGAGTTGCCCAATCTCTCTCACCCTCTATTTCTTCATCTGTAGAATGGAGTATTACCTATAACTGTTCAAAACTACAATTTTAAAACCTTGTGAGCAGGGTAGGGCAAGGCAGAAGTTATTTGTAATTTACAGATAGGAAAACCTAGACTTGGATATGAGCCAGGGCTCTATCCCTTAGGTCCCCTTGTCTCGCTCTCAGTTGGAACAGTGACCGAACACACTATAACATTCCTAACTCAGGTAGAGCAAACCAGAGGCTGTGCTGGAATACAGTGGAGAGAGAGTGCGGCAGGGGAAGAGGCTGGAGGAGGCTTCCAGAAGTTGGTGGAGAGGGAAGACTTTAAGGCTAGAATTGAGCAAACCTCTTCACCTAACTAACTTCTCGTTCTTCAGGACTCAGCTTAGATACAGCTCCTTCATTTTCCTCTGTGCTTCCTCCTGCTATAGCACATGTTACCCTGCAGAGCAGAAGTCCATATGACAAGGAGCTCCCTGAGCAGGGATCTTGTCATTCATCTGAGCCCCAGCACTAGCCAGAGGAACAGGTGCTTGGAGAGTGTTGGCTGATGAACAGATGAATGAAGGAGGTGGGAATGGAGGACATGCTTGAGAGGATGCGGACAGCAGGGGTCATGAGAACTCAGCTCAACATGCATGAAGACACTGAGGGGAATCAGTAGTTCTCGCCCTCAAGGAGCTCCTAGTCTAGTGTGGGGAACAGACACATTGACAATAGTATAGTGATAAATGCTAGAATGGTTGGAAGTGAGGGGATTAGCAGGCACGAGAAGAGGCACCTAAATGTCCTGGGGGCCCGGGAAGGCTTCTCAGAGAAGAAGGTTCCTAAGCAGGTATCAGCTAGCTCAAGACAGGTGATTGTATGTGTGAGCACATGCATGTGTAGCCTACCAGGCAGGGGAAACAGCATGAGCACAGATAATGGGGCAAAGAACAGCAGTTTGTTATCGCTAGAGCAGAAAGCCCAAAGTGATGAGTGATGAGGCAGTAAGTCTCGTGGAGACTCATGGAGAGGTCATAGGTCATATCAAGGAGATGTCGTCACTGTCATCTCAAAGGTACCCAAGGTATGGGAACTCTGATCCAAACAACCAGCTCACGGCTCTAGCCAGCTCATGGGTCTCTTTTCCTAGCAGAACCATCTCAAATGCACACCCACCCAATTACTGTCAGACTTCTGGAAGGCCCTTCATTAGCAGGCCCAGATGGTAACCTTTTCCTCAGGTTCATTAATAAGGATTCTCAGGAGCTGAGAAGCTAGTGAGGTCAGGAAGATGACAACCAATTAATCAGACTAGCCCTCAATCCTTTCCTCCCTCTAATTGGCTTCAGAACAATATCTCTGCTGTCTTTAATAGGTCCCAATCTCAGCTGAATCTGAAATAATCCACACACCCCCCCCATGGTCAGGTTCACCTATCCCATCCAAAGGCAGCTGCCACAGACCCACAGAGTTTGTCCACACTGCCTACTTCTGAATTTGACCTCAGAATTCTATTCAAAACTCATAACCAACTGAACTCACCGCTCCTCATCCTGATACTGCCCCAGAACATTTCTCCTCCACTTTTATGTTCAAATTCCTTTTCTATCGCACTCTGATACCTCCCATCTCTGTCATGTATCAATCTTCAACTCATACCCCTCTGGTCACTGATGATTTGGCAAGCGACTCACTGTGTTCCTTTCTGTCCAGAGTTGTTCTCATTTTCAGGAACTTTGGGTTTCGTGTGGACCATTCATCCAACACCCTTAATTTATCATCTCATTTAGAGAAAGCTTCTCTTCTATTTTGCTCAGCTATGCTTCTGTCTTTATAATTTGAGCTACATTGACTTGGATTTATATAGCTGAGACTAACAGAGGCCTAATTAATGCAATATCCAACCTCATTGGCTTAACACCCAAGATCCTGCATGGTGTGACTTCTATCTACTTCCCCAACCTCATCTTCCTGGTTCACACCATGCTCTAGAGACCTTGACACTTTTTCTTTTAAGATTATCTACTTCAGAGAGAGAGAGAGAGAGCAGGGGGAGAGGCAGAGGCAGAAAGAGAGAATCCTGAAGCACACTCCCCACTGAGCAGGGAGCCTGACGTGGGGCTCGATCCCAGGACCCTGAGATCATGACCTGAGCCAAAACTGAGTCGGGCACTTAACCAACTGAGGCACTCAGGCATATCTTGACACTTTATTTGGTGCCATTGCTCATGCTATTACTCTCCAGCTCCTATGCCCAATCGCCTTCATTATTCACCTGTGGAATCACTGATTGGAAAGAGCCTTCCCTTTCTCTTCCTACCCCACCTCCACCAGTCAGAACACACAATGGAGCTCTCCACTGTACTCCCATGGCATCTTACGCAGTTGTTTCAGTCAGTTTCCAACAGGAACATGGGAATTATTCTTCATATTTAAACCAGAGGGAATTGGTTATATAGGTGATAGAAGAACAAAGAGGCCAACAGACTAGCAAGGAAACCAGAAAGCATCAACTGCAAACAAACTAAGAAACCTATCACTAAGGCCAAAAGAAGCTAGAACCATGGGAGCAGCAGCCAGAGAAGAGGAGCAGCCTCTACTTGAGGAATGAGGAGTGGGAATATACAGGTGCCCCTTTGGCCCTGACAGTATCTCTCCTTGGCTAAACCCAGACAGAAGTCACGGTCACAGGAGCCTGGGAAACACAGCCTGCAAATGTCGAATCTGGGGCAAGGGACGGGCGTGTTTGCAGGAGAGAGAGCAGAAGAGTGAAGAAGGAGAGAATGATAGTTCACAGGCTAAGGGGGGGCAAAGCCATCTACCCAAAGGATGTTGAAATTATCTATTATTTTGTTCCTCTGGTCAATAAACATCTTATTTTAAAAATATTTTATTTATTTATTTTTTAAGATTTTATTTATTTATTTGACAGAGAGAGAGAGACAGAGAGAGAGGGAACACAAGCAGGGGGAGTGGAGGGGGAAAAGGAGGCTTCCTGTGGAGCAGGGAACCCGATGTGAAGCTCAATCCCAGGACCCTGGGATCATGACCAGAGTGGAAGGCAGATGCTTAACGGCTGAGCCACCCAGGCACCCTTATTTATTTATTTTAAAGATTTTATTTATTTATTTAGAGCAAATGGGAGGGGCAGGGGGAGAGGGAGAGAGAATCTAAAGCAGACTCAGCACTGAGCATGGAGCCCAATACAGGGCTGCATCTCATGACCCTGAGATCATGACCTGAGCCAAAACCAAGAGTCAGATGCTTAACTGTACCACCCAGGTTCCCCATCCATGAGGATCTTGAGGGCAGTGAACCCACTCACCTCTGTGTCCCCAGGGTCCAACATGTGTTAGGTGATTATGGCAGATCATTCCCTGGCTGCCCTCTAAAGGATCTGGCCCCCCCCACCCATTGGCAAGTGGCTTGCAGTGCCTGCTTGTGGAAGGAATATATCCCTGTTCCAGTGACATCAGATTCAATTGTTTCACTTGCTTTGGCCAATGGCTGTGGGCATTCCAAGTCCCAACAAAAGACTTAAGAGCCTTTGTCTGGTTTAGCCATCTCAGACTGGATCCCAGAGTAAGACACATGGAACAGAGTCACAGCTGACTTGTAGCTGGCATCTGTGAGAAATAAGTTTATTATCTAAGCTCCTGACCTATGTGTTACCACAATAGAATCTAAAGAAATCTCACTGACACTGTGACTGAGGGAGAAATTTGATGAGAAACTATAGCAAGCTTTTTGGGAAAACACCTTGGATGATGATATAATGGGGACATTAGGATTTTTAGTCCAAAGACTGAGTTTGAGTACTGGGCCTAATGCATGTTACCTGAATGGTTTAGAAAAGCTACATAATCTTTAAATGAAAAAAATAAAGACACAGAAGTGTGGCTCAGCTCACTGTGTGCAAGAAAACACAAGTCTGGACTCAGCTTCTTCATCAGTATAATGGAAATGATGATAATGGCATCTTCCAGGCTAGGAGTAAGAGTGCGGATCACAAAAAATTGTTGTGAAAACACCTTGTACACTCTACGTCACTGCACCCAAAGTTAGTTACTATCAACGTCAGTTGGGTCTTTGATTCTCTGTAACCAGGCTCAGTGATGCAGGTTTCAGTCGTTCATTCTAATCCAAAACAAAAACAAAAACCACAACATCTAACAGGCACCTAAAATAAGCAAGGCAGTATACAAGGGTCTGCAGGGTCTGATGATAAGTAGGAATTATGTGAATTGAATTCATAGACTCAAAGAGCCAAATGTACCTTCACATTCAATGAATCCAAATCCCCTGTTTTTCAGATGGGCAAACTAAGACCCAGGGACAGGAAACAAGATGTTCAAAGTCACACAGTAAACTTGAGACAAAAACGGGATAAAACCTTCAGCCTCCTAACTCCTAGTCTGGTGCTTTTTCCACTATACTTGGAGGAGTGAGTACATGTGTGCGCTCCAAAACTACATTGTAAATGAGTCTCTCCTTCCCTTGTAGGCAGAAGTGCATTCCTCTCTTTTACTATCCTTTGGGCTTTGGCCAGACCCATTTACATTCAGATCTAGGGAAGGGACAAGAAGCCCCTTTCTGAGGGTCCCAGGAGGACAGAGGCCCTAAAATGCTATGTTTCTTAGAACAGAAGTCCCTGGGGCGCCTGGGTGGCTCAGTTGTTAGGCATCTGCCTTTGGCTCAGGTCATGGTCTGGGGGTCCTGGGATCGAGCCCCACTTCAGGCTCCCCCACTCAACAGAGGAAGAAGCCTGCTTCTCCCTCTCTTACTCCCCCTGCGTGTGTTCCCTCTCTCATTGTGTCTCTCTCTGTCAAATAAATAAAATCTTAAAAAAAAAAAAAAAAAAAGAACAGGAGCCCCTGAAACTCCCCCACTCTCCCAAAGATCCACTTGCCTCAGTGACTCCACGCTCTCACCCACGTCCCAGGAGCTTTGAGGATTCTGACAGCCTGCTGCTACTCACAGCTTTAATAAAAGATAGCTGCTGGCTGTATCACTAATCTTGGCCTAGTGAGCTGAGAAAAACTACAGGAAAGGGAGTCCTGAGGAGGAATCCCATAAAGCAGAAGAGGAACACTACTGTGGTGGCCAGCAGACCACTGAAACTTGTTGGAATAGCAGAGGGAAAGCATGAATGTGGGGATGATGGAGGCTGAGCTCCCTCCCTCCCTGTTCCCAGATCTGATCACGTCCTTGTGAAATTCTTAAAATTAGGTCCACAAGACCCTTCATGACCTGGCCCCTGCCTGCCTCTCCTCTCCCCTCAACACTACTCTCTCCTTGATTGTCTAGTCCCTGCAGCATGGGCTTCTTTCAATATCATGAGTGCTTCAAGCTCTACCCCAATGTAGGACTATTCTTGATCTGGAATATGGCCCTCTGCCTCCCCCCACACCTATCCACACACACACTCACACCCACTCTTTGCCTGGCTAACTTTTTCTCATCTTTTATTTCTCAGCTTCAGTGTTACTTTCTCAGAAGATCTTGAGTCTCCAGTCTAAAATTAGGTCTCCTTTTCTCACTTTCTTCACAGCACTTGTAACTTATGTTACTTTTATCTGCCCACCATTCCTTCCTTTAGGGAATCACTATTTTAAAGAGTTGTGGTGGCACTATAGGTAATCATACCCGCCTCCCCCAGCCACTGGGACGGCACGTGACTCACAGGTGGCCAATCACGGTCTTCCCTGACATTGATATATGGTGGCTGGGACAGAGAAGGCCTTTTTTTGCATGAGTGGGGAAGATAACCTGGAGCTCCCATCATCCATCTTACTCCTCATGCAGAGTCTGACTGGAGAAGGAAGGAGGCTGAAGGGATAAGCAAAGTTGAGAAATGGAACATGCAATTGAATCCTGGGTCTAGTCGACTTTCCAGCTACAAGAGCTAATAAATTCTATTTAAAAATTTTTTTTAATTTTAAAAAAATTAAAGCTAGTTTGATTTGGGATTTTATCACTTGCCACGAGAGGAGTCCTACCTCATGCAGAACTTATCACAATTTCTTATCGCAACAGGTTTATTGAGATAATTCACACACCATTCAATTTATCTATTTAAAACATTTTAAATTACATACCTGTATACTTATTTATTGTCCCTTTTCCATTAGTTCCATGATAATAAGTACAATAACTGTTTTGTTCACTATTATATCCCAAGTACCAAGACAGAGCCCAGCTCAGAGTAAGTGCTCAATGAATAAGTGAATAAATGTATGAATGAATGAATACCTAACTTATTCCGGGGTGCTGAGGATAATGAACCAAATTAGACATAACCTTGTCGCTCTTGAGGTCTAGCAAGAGAGATAGGTGTCTAAATAGGCAAATACTGGTAAGCAACAGAGGAAAGCTTAGGAAATTGTGTAGGACAGACATAGTTTACTATGACTTGCCCAAATCTGACCTATTCATTAAGGTCTTCTTTAAGTGCTTCTCCAAACTCAAGAATCAATCTGATTTCATCTATGTTCCTACATAAATCTGCTAGATCTAAACTGACTCTACTACTTCTTAACTACATAAACTTGAGCAAATTATTTAACCCCTCTGAACTTCATTTTTCAGAGTATTGGACATACTTTTAGAGTACCTACTTGGAAGGGTTATAGTGAGAATTAAATGAAAAAATTAATACACAGCATCTCATATAATGCCTGGATCAATATCACCTACGATCAGAGAGGTTAAGTAGTTAGGAGCACAGACTATGGGGCCAGACTTCTACTTGGATTCAAATTCTGACTCTACCTATTACTAGCCCCGTGACCTTAAGCAAGTTACTCACTTTCCCTGTGCCTCAGTTTTCTCATCTGTTTAAAAAAAAAAAAAACAATTTAGAGATAAGAGAAGTATGTATGTCAGAGGGCTCTAGTGGGATTAAGTTAAATGAGTAATACTTTAAAACACTTAGAATAGTGCCTGGCACAAGGTAAGCACCTAATAAATATTTAACCAACTCACTTTTTAAAAATCTTAGTCATGAGGGCTTGCCGTGCCAATTATGCATTTTCCCAAATATAAAACTAACTCACCTTTTAGAGCTCAGTCGTGTTTAATTCTAAGGGTTGACATGTTGATCATATATACTTGTTTCTAATACATCAAAGTATATACATAAAATCATCTTGTAACCTTCCAATGGCATAAGTCTTTTCTCTTTGGGAAATGCTACTCTCGACTCACACTGTCAGTGATCTATGGTTCCCTGAACACACAGTGCTGTTCCTTGCCTTTGCCAGTTTATTCCCCTGAAATATCCTCACTTCTCCTCCTCACTCGGCTGCTCCTATTTGTCTTTAAGATTCAGCTTGGGCATCATGTTCTCCGGTCCCCACTGAGTCAGGTGCCCCCTCTGTGGCCCCACAACCCCCCAGTACATCCCTCTATCACAACACCGATCACTTGGGGTATCACTGTTTCTGTCCTTGAGACAGGGGAGTGTGTATCCTATTTCACTGCACAATACCTGGCAAAGAATAGGCACTCAGGAAGTCTTAATTGGATTGAAATAAAATGAAGCAGCCAAATACTTAACATAATAAAATTTAATCAAAACATATTTTTGCAGTGTCTACTCAGTGTCAGGCCATATAAGTAGGCACTGTTGGCACAAAAATAAACTAGACTCATTTCCTGTCCTCATGGAACTTTAAGGGAGATGGACAAGTAAACAAGTGCACCCAAGTGTGATAGGGACTGTGTCTGCTGTGTGCGAGACGGGGGCATGAAGGAAAGAGCTCTGGGGGCCAGGAGAGGCTTCACAGAAGATGTGAAGCTTGAGCTGTTTTGAAAAGTGAGTGGAGGTTTACCAGCCAGAAGAGGGTGAAGGGTGGGGACTAGAAAAGAGGACTCTAAACAGATGGAGTGTAGCCACTCCAGGGAAAAGTGCTGGGAGTCTCCCTGGGGACAGCAGGTTGAAGGCATCAAGTGATAGCCTAAGGTTACCCAAATGTATGCTTGACCACATGCTCACTGTTTTTGAACCAGGAGGACGGGTAGAGGCACTTTCTGGACCCTGTGAACTTCTGCGATGGGGTAAGAACAGCAAGATCCAAGATAACCCAACCTCCCTCTTTATTAAACACCTACAGTTTGCTGATTTCTATTCCAGGTCACCCTGGGGAACAGGGGAGGGAAGAAAGAAGTATGAGACACTCTCCCACACATGTACTCGTAATACGCATAATACAAATATATACCACACACAACTCACGTTTGTATATTATACAGTTTGCCCACCTACAAGTCCAAGTATCTATACTTCGGAGACCATCAGAGAAAATGACTTTGAACTCCCTACTCCTCAATATTTACAACACCTAAGTTATGAGACCTATTTAGGGAGACTGGCTAAAAGTTAAGCAATATAGCTTTTCTTCCAGGGGAAGTTTTCTCGAGGTGATCCTACACTGAACCCCAAAATAGAAATGAAAGGAAAAGAAAACAAAACGAAACAAAAGAGGGAAGGCTGGGTGGCTCAGTTGGTTAAGCATCTGCCTTCAGCTCAGGTCATGATCTCATGGTCCTAGGATCGAGTCCCACATCAGGCTCCTTCCTAAGCAGGGAGCCTGCTTCTTCCTCGGCCTGCCGCTCCCCCTGCTTGTGCGCATTCTCTCTTTCTCTCTCTCTCTCTCTCTCTCTCTCTCTCTCTCTCTCTCTGACAAGGCAAGGCAAGGCAATGTGCTGCTCTTTGAAGCAATATGTGTAGGAGTTCTGCTCTCGGGCCACTGAGACACATCTGAGGCACTTGGGTCTCAGTGAAGCACAGAGATAAAGGTGCTTGAACCTTGGAAAATGCCAGAGCATCACTAAGCTGCATACTTAAACCACACTGTTTCATCCCTTCATACAATTATTTTTGTTGTGAATTTTGTTTTGGTAAAGAAACCTCAGTTTACATTGAGAGAAATTTTAAGACGTAATATTGTGGCTGCTATAAGGACATTTGATATTAAGGACATTGTTTCGTCCAGCATAGAGAGCCTGGTCTACAGCTGCCAATGAAGAGAAGTGCCTCTCTGAATAATGGGTTTTTTTTTATTTTAAGGACCATCTCAAGTCCATGTACTTGATTATGTTTCTTGCCTAGGTAGGAAACTCAAAGCCAATATTTTGGCCCAACTCTTACATATGCCAAGGAACTTAAAACATACACATTTATCTCACCCCTGGCATCCTCTTATTTTCTCCTGCCTTTGTCTTCCCTTTACTCCAACTTTCTTATTTTTTTATTGATGTACTATGATGCTATTTTTAAGACACCTCAAAGCCTTTGTGGAAGGAACTGGTGAAAAAAAGAGTTCATAAATTTAAATTGTACTTGTTAATTCAGTGTAATAAAATGTATACATCATAAATAACAAATGATCTAAAATTCACTAGCACAAAGCTTACATGTACATCGCACAAATGTAAAACAATATACAGAGTGCACATGCACATAATTCACAATCACAACACACCCTTAATGTTACATTCCCATGTAAACATGCACACATACACATGTGTTGTGCCCATACCGAGCTGCTCAGCAAGGAGTCGGCCCTTCTCAGTAGGAACAACCCTCTCTTCCTCCATATCACACTTGTTCCCAACCAGGATAACCTGTGCATTGTCCCAGGAGTAGGTCTTGATCTGAGTAGCCCTAAAGAGAGACAGAGAGAGGACAGTGTTAATAACATTCTGTTATGCTAGCAAGGACCCTGCAAAACTCGAAGACGTGATTTCCCTTCCAGGGCCTAGCTACACCCAAGTTACGTCAATGAACTCCGCCGAGGACAGACAGACGCCTGCCCCAGCTCTGCTTGCAAACCTCAACCCAGCTCTTAGAAGCCCTCCTCTAACACATCTGCCTATCCTTCTCCTCACTGGGCATAGAGTTCTTTTTAAAACACCAATCTTTTTTTTTTTTTTTAAGATTTTATTTATTCATTTGTCAGAGATAGAAAGAGAGAGAGCACAAGCAGAGGG
>CM053606.1:34976682-34988468 GCA_028646535.1 Procyon lotor
CTGAGCCACCCAGATGTTCCTAAAACATCTATCTGACCACAATAAGTCCTTTCTTAAAAGGACTCTGTTGTGGGCCCCCCCCCCCCCAACTAGCTGTGTGAAGAAGTCTAGATCTGGTGCTCAAGACCATTCACATCCTGTCTCTGTAGCTTCATCCCACTTCCTCCCACTTCTCACTTATCCTGAAATGTTCTCCATGGCTTGTGCCTTTGCCTATACTGGGAGTCCCTTCCCCACACTAACTCATCCCCAGGGCCCAGGGCTAGTCTCATAATTCCTTGGGGGAAGCCTTCCCAGGCTTTCTCCAGCCCAGCTAGCCTCTCCCTGCTCCTCTGTGACTTACAAACATTCAAGGAGGCCTCAGATGGTGATTATTTGCAGAAACCAAAATGTCAGCAGTGGGTTCCTTCACATAGGATGGTTATGAAACTTTTTAAAAAATACTTTTCTGGGGGCACCTGGGTGGCTCAGCAGGTTAAAGCCTCTGCCTTCAGCTCAGGTCATGATCCCAGGGTCCTGGGATAGAGCCCTGCATTGGGCTCTCTGTTCTATGGGAAGCCTGTTTCTCCCTCTCCCACATTCCCCAGCTTATGTTCTCTCTCTCGCTGTGTCTCTCTCTGTCAAATAAATAAAATCTTAAAAAACAAAACAAACAAACAAAAACTTTTCTGTAGGGGGCACCTGGGTGGTTCAGTTGGTTAGGCAACTGACTCTAGATTTTGGGTCAGGTCAGGATCTCTGGTCATGGGATTCAGCCTATAGTCAGACTCTAGCTCAGTGCAGTCTGCTTGTCCCTCTCCCTTTGCTCTTCCTTCCTCTCTGTTTGCTCGCTCACTCACTCTCTTACATAAATAAAGTCTTTACAAAATACTTTTCTGTATTTTTCGAATTTTTGAAAGTGAGCATATGCTACTTATATAAGGAGAAACAAAATTTTAATATAAAGAATAAAACAGGACCCTTATATTGTGGACACATCTATTTGTGGGGATGGGACTCCGTCTCCAACCACTTCATCAACTAGAAATGATTACTTCTCCTTTTCGTCCCCTACATGGCACCTGTTACATTTGGCTGAATTTATAAGTCTCTCCTTGAAAGCGAGAATAGTCTCATTCATCTCTGGAGTGCCAGTCCCCAGCACAGAGCAGAGAAGGTGTCAGCAAATGCCTGATGAATGAATGAGCCAGCTAATGGTTAATACTGAAGGAGATCTTAAATGTGACCCTATCCTGATACTGACACTCAGTCTAACTCAACCCTAACTGCAACCTGGACCTATTAAGGACTCTGCTCCTGAAGCTGATCCCCCCAAATCCTCTCTTTAAGGGTGAGAAGCCATTCCCTCAAGGTGCAGAATTCACTCGGCCACATTTGCTGTGGGCTGACAAAGTACCAGGTTCTGTACTGAGCACTGGGGCTTAAATGGCTAGTCTAGGGCCAGTTTGCTCAGAGGCAAAAAGGAAAGGCCAGGGCTTGGGAGAAATAGACACTCAATCTTCAGCCTCAAGACAGGTAACTGGAGCCAAGTCTCCGTGTCTCCCCATACTACTCTCCCTGTCCTCTTCCTCCCTCCTCCCACTCCCAATCACTCTCAGCTCCCAGATTAGCAACTCAGGTTATTCTTGGAGCAATCGTCACCAGGTGTTAAAATCACTGTGTTCCTGAGACAGAAGGAACAGGGACTGATGGTGAAAGGGAAGAAGGTCAAGGCCAACAGGAAATGAGCAGTGTGGAGACACTTAAAGAGGTAATCACTCCATGGTAGGAGGTGGGAGGAAAGATGGAGAGGGAGGGAAAGAGGAGGAGGGGAGACAAATCATGACTGAAGAGAAGAGAGGGAATAACAAGGGGGGAAAGGAAGAGAAATGGGAAGAGAAAAAAGGGAGTAAAGAGAAAAGAGAGGAAGGAAAGGAGAAAAAGGAAGATAGGAGGTACTTGTTAGAAGGAAAGAGAGAGAAAGGAAGAAGGGGAAGACGACCACTAGGCTGAGAAGGAGAACGCAGACCACCGTGAAGGACAGACACGTGGACGGCACCCTGGAGAGTCTGCAAAGCCGCTCTCAGCTCAGGGCTGCAAGGCACGAACAGCACAAATCACGGCAACTGTTTTATCAGAGAAGGGAAGTCCTCAAAGGGTGGGTATTATGCAAAGGGGAGCAGGAGATAAGCTTGGCCCTGGCCAGCGCTGCTGCTGTATGCCTGGCCCGTTTAGCCTCTCTGATTCTGAAGAAGACCCATGGCATAGATGTTCCACCTTCTCCCATCCTCATCCATTCCACTGGGCAAGGCTCCCGGGCCCTCCCTCTTACCTATCCTTTCCATCACTCCCTTCTCCCTGTGAGTTATGCTCCAGGAAGAAAGATGTAAATTACTCAGAGGTTGTACCTCTGGAGCTGTGCTGATTTCCATCTTATACTGAATCTTTACAAACTTGGACGGGATGTGCTCTTGACGCCCAGCCCACGGATAAACTTTATGGGGAAGTCATAGTGGATTCATTCACTACTGTGACCAGAATGATCTTCCCAAAACATTAATCTGAACCTGCTGGTTCCTGTTCAAATGTCATCACCTAGGGGATAAACTCCAAACTCCTTACCCCAGCACTCAAAATTCTTCAGGACCTCTGCTCTTCCTACACCCCTCGCTTTGTGCATCTGCATTCTTTTCCTGAAATATTCTTATCTACTCATCCCCTGGCTAACTCCTGCTCATCTTACAAAATGCAGGGTCTGAGTCAGCAACTCTAGGATCCCTTCCCTGACTCCACAAGCAGGGTCAGAGCTCTATGTTGGGTTCCCACAGCCCTGGTGCCTGCCTCCATTACTGCACATGTCCCATGATATTCTCACTGCTTGCTTGCTGATCTATTCTCTCCTCTCATCTGCGCGTTCCTTGAGGCCAGGAGTCATGTCTGATTCATCCAGATTTCCCTAGCATATAGCACAAGGCCTAACATACCTTAGACTTTTCTAGACAGTTTGATGAATAATGAATGAGTGAGGTGAATGAATGAATGAGGTGAATGAATGAATCTCATACCAATCTTGGACAGCATTGAAGGAATCCTCATTGGTAATGTCATACATCAGAATGAAGCCCATGGCCCCACGGTAATAGGCTGTGGTGATGGTCCGGTACCGCTCTTGTCCAGCTGTGTCCTGGATAGAAAAAAGAGTTAGCCTCAAGAAAGTCTACTGTTGTTCCTAAAAAATCCTCAGAATAATTAACAAGTCCTCAGAATAATTAACAAATAACCCAAGGTATATGTAAGGAGCACCTTTTATTCTAGTGGGTAGAATAAAATGGTTTTTAAAACTTCATAAAGGGGCACCTGGGTGGCTCAGTGGGTTAAAGCCTCTGCTTTTGGCTCAGGTCCTGGTCTCAGGGTCCTGGGATCAAACCCCGCATCGGGCTCTCTGCTCAGCAGGGAGCCTGCTTCCCCCTCTCTCTCTGCCTGTCTCTCTGCCTACTTGTGATCACTCTCTCTGTCAAATAAGTAAAATCTTCAAAAAAAAAAAAGGGGGGGGGGCGCCTGGGTGGCTCAGTGGGTTAAGCCTCTGCCTTCATCTCAGGTCATGATCTAGGGATCCTGGGATCGAGCCCCGCATCGGGCTCTCTGCTCAGTGGGGAGCCTGCTTCCTCCTCTCTCTCTGCCTGTCTCTCTGCCTGCTTGTGATCTCTCTCTCTGTCAAATAAATAAAAAATAAAATATTAAAAAAAAAAAGATTTTATTCATTCACGAGAGAGAAAGAAAGTGAGAAAGGGAACACACAAGCCCAGGGGAGCTGGAGAGGGAGAAGCATGCTCCCAGCTGAGCAAGGAGCCTGACGGAACTCGATCTCAGGACACCAGGATCATGACCTGAGCCGAAGGCAGATGCCTAATGACTAAGCCACCAAGGTGCCCCAATATTTGCACTCTTGCCCAGAAATTTTCCTCCTCAAAACTTTTGCTAAAAATTAGAAAATCAGGGCACCAGGGTGGCTCAGTTGGTTGAGCCACTGCCTTTGGCTCAGGTCGTGATCCTGGAGTCCCAGGATGGAGTCCCGCATGGGGCTCCCTGCTCCACGGGGAGTCTGCTTTTCCCTCTGACCATCTCCCCTCTCATACTCTCTCTCACTCTCTCTCTTAAATAGATAAACAAAATCTTTTAAAAAAAAAATTAGATGGGCGCCTAGGTGGCTCAGTGGGTTAAGCCTCTGCCTTCAGCTCAGATCATGATCTCAGGGTACTGGGATCGAGCCCCGCATTGGGCTCTCTGCTCAGCAGGGAGCCTGCTTCCCCGCCTCTCTCTGCCTGCCTCTCTGCCTGCTTTTGATCTCTCTCTGTCAAATAAATAAATAAAATCTCTAAAAAAAAATTAGAAAATCAGACCTAAATATTTGTCAGGACATGGGACAATGCTTGTATATGTAATATGGTATCAGTTTTCTAACTATATACGTAGAAAACTGGAAAGAAGCACATCAAAAGATTAATAGTGATTATCTCTGTATGAGAGTCAAGAATTATAGGGATTTAAAAAATTTTTTATGTAATTTTATCTACAACAAGCACATATTGCTCTTATAGAAGGAGAAATAAATATTTTGCTTAAAAAGTAACCAACACAGTTCTTTATCTCAAGCAGATCACAGCCTAGTTGGAAAGACAGATGTGTAAGCAAGCAAGCAAGCATAAACAAGACCAACAGCAAAGTGTTATTGGAGCACATTGGGATGCTTCACAAATGTCCACACAGTCCTTATGTGAGGGACCAGCCAATCTTCTCTGTTTTGTTACAATTTTAGAATGCATAATACTTGAGCATGTATAAAACATTTCATCATATATTAGCTTATTTAAATTTTATAAAAATCTCTGTGAGGTAGGTATTATTAGCATTTACATTTTATAGTTGAGAATACAAAAATGCAGCCAGGGTAAGTGACTTTCCTAAGGTCACAAAGCTGGTGACGCAAAATATGCCTTAAATCCAGGACTTCTGATTCCAAATCCAAAGCACATACCACTAAACCTCAATCAAGAAGGATGTATGCACAAATATTTCCTGAACACAGTCTATAATGATAATAAAAACAAATAAGGGAACAATAATAACTACACCATGCCATTATTTGTACATATGTTGCACCTGTTATCCACATACTCAGAAAAACTCTGTAGGTTACTCCATTTTACTCCAGATGAGGAAATTGAGGCTCAGAGAGATCGCCACTAAGTGTCAGAATTGCAATTGAAAATAAGTCTATTGACCCCTACACTCATTACAATTTATACCTTAGCCATGAACCATACTTTGTGTGATATAAAAATGGAACAAGTACTATCCATGCCTTCAGAGCCTCAGTAAAAGTGCAAAGGTAGCTAAGACATACACCAGTAAACTGATAATAAACAGAATGTGGCAATATGTCATGAGTTCCAGATAATCAGTATAAAGAAAATGTGTCACACAAGTCAGGTAAGGTAGAAACATGGTGGTTCTGGGTAATTATAGAAGATGTCAAAGCAGAAATAGTGTTATCTATTAGGATATACTGAGTTATTCAGTAACAAAGCAATCCCCAAATCTCAGCAGCTCAGACAAGTTTTTCTTTTTTACTATTACTACATATCCATTAAGAGCTGAGTGTTCTGTTTTTTATCTTCCTTATTCCAAGATAAAGACCGACAGAGCAGCTACCAGAGGGAAAAAGTGTGTGAGTCATATGCTGGCTCTTAAAACTTCCACTTCTCCAATTTCACTAGCCAAAGCAAGTCACACGCCCACATCCAAGAAAATGCAATCTTATAATATGCCCAGGAAGAGAATCACAAATGTGGTAGACAGCGTAGCTCCCACTAATGGCATCTGTACCAAGTCCAGAAGCACTGGCCTGAAGATGTGCTTATCTGACAGTAGGAGGAGGATGACAAGGACTTTTCTTCCTTCCTTTCCCTTTCTTTCTTTCTTTCTTTCTTTCTTTCTTTCTTTCTTTCTTTCTTTCTTTCTTTCTTTCTTTCTTTCTTAAATATTTTATTTATTTATTTGACAGAGAGACACAGAGAGAGTTCAAAGGTAGGCAGAGAAGCAGGCAGAGAGAGAGGGGGAAGCAGGTCCCCTGCTGAGCAGAGAGCCTGATTCAGGGCTTGATCCCAGTACCCTAGGATCGTGAGCCAAAGGCAGAGGCTTTAACCCACTCAGCCACCCAGGGGCCCTGACAAGGACTTTTCTAAAGAAGAATTTTCCAAGCAGAGAAGTGAAGGAAAGTATTTTGGCAGAAGGAAGTTTTTGCCATTGAGTACTCCAAAAGAACTTAAGGATTGGTAGGAAATGCGAAACGGGTAGGTGCTAAAACTAGAAAGAGCTTTAAATGTTATGCTATGGGGTTTGGACTTTATCTTTTTTTTTTTTTAGGCTCCATGCCCAGCCCAACATGGGGCTCAAACTCATGACCCCAAGATCAAGACCTGAGCTGAGATCAAGAGTCACACACTCAACCGACCGAGCCACCCAGGCACCTCTGGACTTTATCTTTTAAAATGAAAGATTTTGAGGCAGGGAATTAACATAATTAGATCTGACCTTTATTTAGAAAGATCACTCTGGTTGTGATGTGGAGAATGGACTGAAAGAAGAGATGGGAAGCAAAAAGTCTGGTTAGATTTTTACAGTGGTTCCAATGAGTCCCAGTAAGCATTTGAAATAGAGTGGTAGCAGTGAGAATGGGGTAGAAACAGACCCAAGAGGTGTTTAAGAGGTAAACTGTAGGGCATGGTGATGGATTAGAGGTGACAAGATGAGAAATTAAAGATAACAGTTATGTTTCTGGCAGGGCTCATTTTCTCTCCATGTTCTTAGCAATTCAGCTCTGGCCCAGACTTGCATGACCTTACTCAGCAAAACAAAATCTGTACTTACTACCCCTACCATTCTTGGGGAGCATATAATCTCCATCTCCTTTTGTTGAGCATGGTCCTTGGGTGTCTTACTTTTCACCTCAAGTGGCTTATCAGAGTATTCCTTCTAACCACATGCAGTACTTCTCCCTAAGAGTTCTGGCAAATATAATTTTCTCCAGTTCATAAATGAGTGCACAGATGAATTAATGAATGAATAAAGAGATGGATGAGTGAGTGAACACATAACACTGGAAATTTTAGGCACTACTGAGAGAAGTCATCAGTTTACCATATCTATGCAGAAGCTCTGTGTGTAGCTATGGAACCTTCAGCAGTATTTGATCCACCCCACCCCCACACATCCTTGCCTCAGCTTCCTGAGCTCCTCGGACTCAACACCCCAGATGAGACTCTTTCCACCCATCTGTAGGCCAGGCCCCAAATCTTGTCCTGTAGGGTTTAGAGTTTAGCCAACCATCCCAAGTAGTGATTTAGAGGCCCAGGCAGGATTTCTGAGCAGTTGCACTGCTAGCAGGTCTCGAATCTTCTCACTCCATCTGTGTTGTACCATTTCCCTGTGAGAGTTTCTAGTCCCCCACCTCTGACTGGAACCTGGTCCTGTGCCCCACCTCTTTGACAGAAGAGTCCTGTCACCCAATTAATGTCCAACTAAGTCCCACTTTGGGTGTAGAGATTACATAAAATAAAATAAGTAACAGAACATAATATAAAATAAAATACAACAAAACCCTGGTATGGAATAATAAATGAGCTTGGACATGGAACCAGTTTCATCTCCATGCTCCTAGTGCCTAACACAGAGCTGTGTATACAGTGGGGATTCAATCACCACTTGCTAAACAAAAAGGCCACATAGTTTTGAGACTGAGCATGGTCTCTGGAGTTAGACTCCTAGATGTGAATCCCTATTCTACCACTTACTATGTGGCTACAGTAGGCAGCCTCTAAAATGCCTCCTAAATCACTGTCCCCTGGTGTTTATGCTCTTACGCAATCCTCTCCTTGGGCAAGTTTCCTTTTTGAGCTGTATTCTCTTCCTCTATAAAGTGGGAATAAGAGCAGTATCTACTTATTATGAAGATTAAGAAAGTTATTATATCTAAAATGCCTGGAATGTTTCCTAATGCATAGTAAGTGCCATAAAAGAATCAGAATGGTTATTTCTGCACTTTCAGAGTTAGCCCCAGGAACAGGGCCAGCTTCCCAGGGTCTGCCCAGCTGGAGTAGATAGCTTCGTGCTATGTGTCACTTCCCACTCATTCAAACCTGCCCAGGGCTGCCTCCAGCCACAGTCTTAATATGATGCTTCCTTCAAAAAGAAGCAAATGGCTGGACAGAAAGGGAACAGATGAACATAAAAGTTGAGCAGGGCTTGGTCTGACTCCCAGCTCTGCATTCATCAGTTGTGTGATTTTGGAAAGCTTGTTTTTTTTTCATCTCTCTGAGACTCAGCTCCCTCACATCTAGACTAGAGATAATAATGCCTACTTTGTAGGCTGTTTGCAATTAAAGAAGATTTTTTAAAATGTCTCATAACCAGTACTCAAATATGGGTGTACGTATCATTTTCACTATTACTTAACTCTTCTAAGTCTTAGTTTTCTCATTTGAAAAGTGGTGGTAATAATACCACCCTTGAAGTTCTTGTGTGAGGATTACAGATAATGTATTTTAGAGCCTGGCAGAATGTCAGGCATTCTGTAGGTGCTCAGTAAAGCTCACAGTAGTTCCTGCTACTACTGTTGATAATGATGTTATAGTTATTTCACTTGAAGAAAAGCAAGGTTGGAACAACAATCCAGCTCTCACTATCCTGTGCTCAATGGAAGGTAGCCCAGAGAATTGCTCCTGAAACTCCCTCTCTCTTTTATTTTTAAAAATCACTTTGACAAACATTGATTCCCCTCCTACTGATGAGAGTCAGAAATAGAACCAAAGAGGAGACAGGAAGGAGGAGAAAGAAAGAGGCATGACTCACTGGCTACTTGAGGAAGGAGACCATGTCATCAAGAGCAATCAATTCACTTCTATGGAACAGGCATTCATTGAGCTCTTTCTGTGGGCAGAGCACTTGCCAGAGAGTGGACACCAGGGTGAGCAAGCCACTGCCTCAACCTCCAGCAGCCCCATGTGGCCGACACACACACAGGCAAGGGGGAAAGAAGCTAACATCAATTGAATACCTACTGTGTGCCAGACATTTTGATAAATGCTTTATATATGGGATTTCATTACTTAGAGTAATAAAATAAAATTGCAAGTTAAGCATTATTATATGCCAGGCACCATGCTAAGCATCTTTCCTATTTTACTTAATTATCGAACAGCCTTGACATGCTGTTATCTCTATTTACAAATGAGAAAAAGTTAAATAACTTGCCTAACATCTTGCAACTGGTTTGTGGCAGAGTCAACTCTGGGTCTCTCTGATTCCAAAGCCCATGCTCTTCCCAGGATGCCCTATATTTCACATCATTTCTCTTAAATGTTCTCTTAATTTAGCAGCCTAAAGCGGGCTAAATTTGAGTCTCCACTATTTTCTATATAAATTAGCTGAGGATCAAGAGGTTAAGTAAATTGCTATTAGAGTCATATAAGCTATAAGGAGACAGAGTCAGGATTCAAATTCTGTCTTTTGACCACAGCCTGTGCATTTTCAATACAACCCATAGCCCAACCAAAGTATTCTTGATCCCTTTATGTCCCCTAAGACAGGACCCAGCCCAATCTGCAGCACCCCATCCCCCAGAAAGGAGGTCCTCTAGGGCTTCCTGGGGTGAACGATCTCCCCTCCACCAGAAGGTAAGGCTGAACCCAAAGAGCTTAAATGGAATCACATGGGTCTGGCACTCAGGTGCTCAATCGATATTAGTTACCGTCTTTATCTTCCACTGAATCATCAACCCAACACAGACCCTTCATTTCTTTCTTAGAGTTTCCTCATGGTCGCCCACACATGCCACACTCATTCCTGTTCCATATTTCTGTTCATGCTACTCTCCGCCACATCTTCCCTCTTTCAGCTCCTCCACTTGTCTTGACTACCAGATTGTTGAATTCTAAAGTTAAAAGGAAACCTTAAGAGTTATTCAATTTACCCTCTCACTCAAAATAGGGATTCATTCTACAGCGTACTTGTATTGAGTGTTTCTAATGTTGGATGCCCACCACCTTAAAAGGCAGCTGTTCTACTCATGGACAGTTCTGATTATTAGAACATTTCTTCCTCCTGTTGAGCTGAACTCTGTATGTGGTAATTTCCATCCATTGATTTAATTCTGTTCTCTGGAGACACAAAGAATAAATCTAATTTTTCACTCACGTGGCAGCCTTCCAAATTTTTAAATCCTATGTTTGTTTAGCTCTTAGGTTATAAAGTTTGTTCTTATTATCTCAGTCAATTCCCAAAGAAATCCTAGGAGAGGAAGAAACAAATCCCCATTCCACAACAGAGGCAACTGAAGCTTGCAAAGGAGAAACACAGTGAATGATGGAAAGGGGCTTAAATAAAACTGGGTCTTTTGGCTCCTAGGGACCACGGCTCTTTACACAAGGCTACAGCTCGGTTTTAAACCACCTGTCACAGTGACTTGGACATTTAGCAGAAGGACCAGAACAGTGACGGGAACTTGAAACTGTATCAGGGGAGGACAACTGCAGGAAGGGAGATGTTTAGTACTCTGGGCAACAGCACTGCTATCTTCAAATATCTAAAGTGCCTAACTAGTTTTCCTCCTTTGCCTTTCTTTTCTTTCAAATCTTCACTGGTGGTGGCAGTGTTGGCTAGGTGCTGAAGATCAAAGGATCAATACAACAGATACTGGCCTCAAATTTGCAGAAGGTAAACAAGCATTGGATGCGATTCTGAAGCCTGAGGGGCTGTTCCCATAGAACTTTCCTGTGCCTTTTCTGAGGTGATACTCTTCCTTTGAAGCTCAGCTTCAGCTCAGCTCAGCTCAGCAGAGAAGCTCCCCTGACCATCCTGGCAAAGTCAAATGCTCCAATTACATGCTGTCCTGGAACTGTGTACTTCTCCTTTGTGGCACTCATCCCCACTGTAATTTTGTATTTATTTGTGTATTTATTTGATTAAAGTCTGTCTCCCCTGCCAAACTGCAAGTGCCACAAGAACAGGATGCCTGGTTTTGCTTACTATTGTGTCACGGTGCCTGGCATAGCACTAGCACATAAGGTGGGGGAGATTTCCAATAAGTACTTGTGGAAAGGATGAATTTATTGGGTGTCTGCAACATTTTCAATAGAGCACACTGAATGTCAGATGGGTCTTTTCTAAAATCCAAATCTCATTATTTCCCTCATGATCTAAATCCCTTCTCTGGTCTCCCACAGCCCACACCACAGGGTCCCAGACTTCCCAGTAGAACACACAGACCCTTCAGGATCTAGCTCAGGCTTCCTTTCCAGTTCCTTCCCTCTCTTACCTCCATTCGACCCATGAGTTCCAGTTTTGCCTAACTCCTCATGGGCCTTTTGCTGACTTGCAGGTGTTTGCCTGGAATCCCCTTCTCTTTTATAATTCACAAACTCTTTCAAAGGGTCTGAAGCCCTCCCTGACCTCCTCTCCCCTGACAAAGTAACTTCCCTCTGCCCTTTTATGCTTTGGCGCTACATCTCTGGACGCATCACATTTATTATAGTTACTGGTTTACTTATCTGTCTCCCCTTTCAGATTATGAACATCTTAAGACCCAATCTTATATTTAGCTCAATCCCAGACCCTTGACTATAGCATCTGACACATAGTAGGCTCTTAATAAGAATGCTGAATGGAACTCAAGCACTGACCGTGTGCTCCATAGGGAAAACTCACAGCTTCAAGACTGGCTAGAAAAGGGTTTGTGAGATCATACAAAC
>CM053606.1:34988968-35005994 GCA_028646535.1 Procyon lotor
GGTCCCTTTCCATGTTACAGACAAAGGGAGAGGCCCAGAGCAGTGACAGAACGTGGAAGGTCACACAACTAGTAAGAGATTATTTCTGGGGCCTCCATCCCCTGTATACCACCCTGTTGCACACCTTCTCCGCCAGCCAGACTCTTCCTTCCTCCCTCTTCAATTCACTACCTCTGGGCCATGTTGGGAGTTAGGAATAATGAGCACCAGGAAGGCAGGTAAGGAGAGCTTCTGGACTGGCTCTCCCCACACCCCACCTTCTGACCCACAGCTGCCAAGCTCCAAGTTCTCTGTATTTTGCAGCAGCAGGGAGCCAAGGCATTATGTCCCATGGGAATGGGAGGAAATCAGAGGTAGAGGTCTTTGCAGGGAGGTTTGGTGGTGTCCGAGAGAAGCAGAGGACTGAGGAGTGGAGAAAGTGATCTCTTGGAGCTAACTCGGTGTTACACCCATCTGTCCTCAGCAGTGCAAACCACACTGTGGAGCACCTACAGTTTATAAACATTTTGTTGCATCGTCTCATTGGATACTAGTAATAACCCTGGATGCAGACTTTTCGATCTAGAAGAAATCAATCTTAGCTCATCCTGACTCTCTTTATTTTGCAGGTAGGGAAACTGAGACCTAGAGGTCTTCCCAAGGTCATATAGCTATTTGGCTAGTCTGGGATTCAAATCCATTTGGACGTCACAGGATGTTCTTTCCAGCATACAATGTATTATTGTCACTACTGGTTTATAGGTGAGAAAATTAAAGTCTAAGGGCATATAGGTAGTAACTGATAGATTCTTGAGGGTGAAAGGCAGGAAAAAGGTCACTGGAATCCAGGAATGGGGATTTTTTTTTTTTAAAGATTTTATTTATTTATTTATTTATTTATTTGACACACAGAGAGAGAGATCACAAGTATGCAATGAGGCAGAGCAGAGAGAGAGGGGGGTAAGCAGGCTCCCTGCTGAGCAGAGAGCCCTATGTGGGGCTCGATCCCAGGACCCTGAGATCATGACCTGAGCCGAAGGCAGAGGCTTTAACCCACTGAGCCACCCAGGTGCCCCAAGGACTGGGGATTATACAGCACTTCCCAGCCTGCTGTAATCCTATCTAACCTTTGAGGTCCAGGTCAAAGGGCATCTATTCCAGAAAATTCTTTGGGATTCAGCATCAAAATTTGTCATCATTCCTTCTGAGCTTCCATAGAATGTACATGGGACTTTATTTTAGTGACAGCAGAGCACAGAATATTAGAGCAGAACCTTCCCTTACGAGAATAATCAATTCCACAAATATTTATTGAGTCCACACTGTGCTAGTGAAAAAGATCCACGTAATCCCTGCTCTGGGAATTCTCAGTCTAGTGGGAAAGGTACCTCAGATGTGACAAATCCCGTGATAGATACATATAGGGCCAACTCCCTCATTTTACAGATGGGAAGCCAAGGCCCAGAGAAGCAAGTGCCCTGGATTCTTATTTTTGGCATTGGTGTCTTACATAAAACTCTCAAAAACTCAAAACTCAAAATCTCTCAAGGATATAACTGTTGATTTCCATTAAGATATAGGCATGACATTTTACTTCAGGCAGGTAAATTAAAGGTTATAGGAGTTCCTTTCATTGTCTCTCAATATATCTGACATGTCTTGGGTGTTCAATAAATATTTTCTGAATGAATGCATCACAGCACTTATATCAGGGATTTGTTTCCACTCCCTTCTGTATCTCCTCATTTAGACTGTGGTTTAGGGGCTATGTCTTTCATGTCTGTACCTTCAGCAATATCTAAAGCAGTGCCTGGCACCTGGCAGGTATTCAAAAATACTAAATGAACAAAGAAATGAATGGAGAGAAGGGCAGATAATGTGATCTCTCTGTTGCCCTAAATAACAAAGATGATACCCCCAGACACACACACTCCTCTTCTTGAAACCCCTCCTTTCCTCTGCATCTATGAAACCTTGCTTCACCAGTGTTCCCTTTATCTCCCCGTACTCCTGCTCTGACTTCTACAATGGCTCTTTATCCTCCCCTGGACCCCTCACTTCCGAGTTTCAGATGGAAATTTCCAATTATCTGCTGAACCTCTCCACTTAGTCTGAATGCCTTTGAAATGGACATAGTTGACTATTAATTACAGCCTGTTTCATCTGTGTCTTCTCTAGCTAATAAGCCCTTATCAGTCCCAGCACAGACCTGGGCACGTAGCAGGTATTTTAAAGATACCTGCTGAATGAACCATCATCCATAAAACCTGAGTGCTTTGGCATGGACAAATTTAGCATCAAACTTGCCAACCCATTTCCTCCTCACCCTGTTTGCCTCCAAACTGACATCAGCACCATTCAGAGCATTCTGAGAAGTCTCTCTGAGGAATTCACTTCATTTTTCACTTCCTGTATCTCTTAGGTGACTCACCCAACTCCCCTTCAAGACAGGAAGAGGTGGGGGAAGAAGTGAGGTAGGAGAGGGCCAGGAGGAAAAAAAGAAGCTTGGAACAAGATTATACTTAATACATTCCCAGGTCACAGCAAGTAAAAGGAAATGAGAGTCAGGCCTTATACTGAGAAATTGTCAGTGATGAAAATAGGAATCTTGTCAAACAATTTACAGAAAACAAATGGTTAATAAATACATAGATGATTGCTCAATAAGTAATCAGAGAAATGCAATTTGAAATGATGTGATAACATTTTTTACCTATTGAATTAGCTAAAATTAAATAACATAATATTCCATGCTGATAAAGATAGAGCAAAACAGGAATTTCACTATTGAAAATCTATTTAAAGGAAATAATCTGAAACCTAGGAAAAGTTCTCACACAAGGATGATCACTGATCACTGTAACATGATTCGTAACAGCTCCAAACTGAAAAGTAGTTAAACATTCAAATAATGGATAACAGCCAAGCTTTAAGAGGCCAGAGATTGTGGCTTATTCTTTTATCATGATTTAAGGTACCCAACACATATAAGTGCAACAAATACGGTTGAATGTATGAATTAATGAATGAATTTGGTGCACCCTCCCTATAATGTACAATGAAGTCATTAAAAACATATTCATAAAGATTTTCTAATGTTAGCTATACTTATGCTATAATGTTACTTTTTAAAAGATTTTATTTGTTTGTTTGTTTGTTTGTTTGTTTGACAGAGAGAGAGAGAGAGAACACAAGCAGGGGGAGTGGGAGAGGGAAGAAGCAGGTTCCTCACCGAGCAGGGAGCCTGATGTGATGCAGGGCTCCATCCTAGGGCCTCGGGATCATGGCCTGAGCTGAAGGCAGACGCTTAATGACTGAGCCACCCAGGCACCCCTATAATGTTACATTTTTTTAAAAAGGAGGATATAAAATTGAATGTACGGTATGACTGTAATTATGTTAAAAACTCATAGAAAAGAAACTGGAAAGAAACCAACCAAAACATTAATAATGTTTTCTTCTTTATGCTTGGATACAATCTTAAAGTATTTTTTAATGAGCATATATAATGAAGAAAAATTAAGTCCATAGTAAGTAGTGGCAGTTGATATTAATACTAATAGTCCCAGGAGAACAAAATATAGGGAAAACGTGGGAGGATAAACTGTAAGTCGATAATTGTTGCAGCTGGATTATGGAGTGCACATTATATTTAGTCTCCCTAGTTGAGTGTGTGTGTGAAATTTTCCATAAGAAACAGCTAAAAAGGAAAAAAAAAGTCTGAAACAGCATAGTGTCTGGGGAAAATGTAGTTCCATTTTCACTGAAGTATAAAATACTCAGAAGGATTCTAAGATGTCCATTTTTTCACATTTTAGCATCTCTGAAATAAGAATATAAATTACGATCGATAACATTTTAGATTCTCCAAAACACAGCATGTAAAATACTGGGGGGGGGGGAGGGTGAAGTAGAGAGTAAGGCTGGAGCTAGCTAGGTCATTAAGGTCTCGGATGCCAGGCCAGGTGCTTGGACATTGTCCTGAAGGGAACGGGGAGCTACGGAGGGCTTCGTGGTGCCCAATGTAGGCCCTTCACCTGCAAGACATTCAGAAAGTATGTGCTAAATGGTGAGGTCCCTGGGGATGGGGGACATTGCTGCTTATGCCAAGGGTCAGGGAAATTGCCCTTTATGGGAAAAGTGTTTGAGGCCTTGCTCTGCCTGCCTCATCACATCCTGAGTCCCAATTCTCTTCAGCTCTGCAGGGCAGAACCATTAGGTTGTCTCATAAAGTTGTCTTTCTCCAGGGCACCTGGGTGGCTCAGATGGTTAAGCATCTGCCTTCGGCTCAGGTCATGATCTCAGGGTCTTGGAATCAAGCCCCGAATCAGACTCCCTGCTCAGCGGGGAGCCTGCTTCCCTCCCTCTGCCTGCCTCTCTGCCTACTTGTGATGTCTCTCTCTGTCAAATAGATAAAATAAATTAAATCTTTAAAAATAAAAAAAAGTAAAAAAAAAAAAAGTAAAAAAAAAATAAATAAATAAAAAATAAAAAATAAAAAATAAAAAAAAGTTGTCTTTCCCCCTCCAGTCCCCTATAGTACTTCAACTTTCCTGAAAGTAAGGATCATTTCTCCAGAACCGGAGCCAGCACTACAGCTGAAGAGCTGATGTGAATGTCCATAGGCCTGGGTTCCACAGCATGACATTCGAATCCAAAAACAGCCTGGAGCCTGGCCGGAGACCTACTCATGACCTCATTTCCAGAGACACAAAGAGTTAAAATAGAGATGGCAGGTGAGAGATTAGAATAAACTCCCCAGGACTTCTAGGACTTAACTAGAAAGATAGTCCAGGATCCTGCCCTGGGCTATGCTTTCTCTTTGGTTTTAGAGCTGGTTTCTTTGGGGAGTTGGCCAAAGTCACCATAGCAGACAAGTCCCCTGAGGGTTATTTGCATACAGGTGCCAGACTGTTCTAACAATAGGATAGACACAAAGCAAATGCCTTGAAATGTATTTTCAAGGGAGGGGAGACAATCATCTGAAGAGGGAGGGAGAATCTGTCAGAGGCAGCCTGATGACAGTAAGGGAGCCACAGGGTGCAGGCTGGGAGTCAGGAGGCCTGGGTATGATTTAATTCTACCTCTAACTTGCTTTGTGGGGTTATAAATATGCCCCACTTTGGGCCTTGGGTTTTCCATCATTTTTAAAAATTTTTTATTTAAATTCAATTTAGTTAACATATAGTGTATTATTATTAGTTTTAGGGATATTTGGTGGTTCGTCAGTTCCAAACAACAGCCAGTGCTCATTCTCTCAAGTGCCCTCCTGAATGCCCATCACCCAGTTATCCCATCCCCCACCCATCTCTCCTCCAGCAACCCTCAGTTTGTTTCCTAGAGTTAAGAGTCTCTTATGGCTTGCTTCCTTCTCTCTTTTTATCTTATTTTTCCTTTCCCTTCCCCTATGTTCATATGTTTTGTTTCTTAAATTCCACATATGAGTGAAGTCGTATGGTATTTGTCTTTCTCTGACTGACTTATTTCACTTAACATAATTAAGTGTTACCAGCCCTAGTTCCACCCACGTTGTCATCAATGGTAAGATTTCAATCTTTTTGAAGGCCGAGTAATATGCCATTGTGTGTGGAATCTTTATCCATTCATCTGACAATGGGGGTTTTCTATCTTAAGATAGGGATATCAGACTAGATAATTTTTAGGGCCCCTTCTAGTTCTAAGGAGTCAGGATAAATAGTAATAATGATAGTTATTAATATAAATTGAATATTACTAAGTGTTAGGCATTGTGACAAGTGTTTTTCATGCATTACTTCACAGTCTTCACAACCAGCTCTATGAGGTGGGTAGTTTAACCCCTGTGCCTTCCAGGATGCTAGGTTGCTAAACTTATCCCTCGTTTTCTAACTTAATCGTTTGACTGCCTAAAGCTCATGCCACTTCTCCCATTCTTTCTACTGTTTCTAACCACCCTGAGCTACTCTCCAGGTCCCAAACACTGTGTTCTTCTAAGTCTCTGTTTTTTCATGCTGCTGTTTCCTCTGCCTAGAACAGCCTGATCTCATGCCCTGCTGAACCAGTCCCTACTTACCATTCAGAATTCAGTTCAAATGTTTCCTCTTCTCTGATTCACATTTCCCCCCAGTATCCATGGGCAGAAGTAAGTACTGGCTGCCATTTGCTGAGACTTAGAGTGTGCTAGGCAGCGTGCTAATTCATTATTACCTCTTTCTGAGAGAGATTCCATTATCATACCCCTTAAATAGATGAAATAACGGAGACTCAGAGGTTAAATACTTGCCTAAGGTCATACAGCTGATAAAGATCTGAACCAGGCAGTCTGACCACAGCCTTCCTAACCTCCATTCTACCCTCCCTCTAACGAAATACTGTATAAATTGCCAAGTTGTCTTATCCACGAGACCACAAGCTCTTCCAGTTTTGTTTTTCATTTGGTCTGGTTTTTTTTTTTTTTTAAAAGATTTTATTTATTTATTTGACACAGAGATCACAAGTAGGCAGAGAGGCAGGCGGGGGGGTGGGGTGGGGGGGGAAGCAGGCTCCCTGCCGAGCAGAGAGCCCAATGTGGGGCTCGATCCCAGGACCCTGAGATCATGACCTAAGCCGAAGGCAGAGGCTTTAACCCACTGAGCCACCCAGGTGCCCCTCATTTGGTCTGGTTTTTACTTTTTAGGATTGACTGAACTGCTGGGAGGTTATTTGGAGCAGCACACCTGAGGGGAAAAATCAGGCTAGAGTCAGGATCAAACTGGAAAAAAAGATGAAGTTCTTCATTCTGTCTAACCTTTCTTTACCATTTTAAATCCCTTTGGAAACAAGACCAAAAACAACAACAACAACAACAACAAAACCAAAACTTTTTAAAATTACATATATCGGTATTCAATTCTGTTCCCATCTCAGAAGTGGGATCACTTCCTCCAAAAAGCCTCTCAAAATCCTCATTCTCGGGGCGCCTGGGTGGCTCAGTCGTTAGGCGTCTGCCTTCGGCCCAGGTCAGATCCCAGCGTCCTGGGATCGAGCCCCGCATCGGGCTCCCTGCTCCGCGGGAAGCCTGCTTCTCCCGCTACCATTCCCTCTGCTTGTGTCCCCTCTCTCGCTGTGTTTCTCGCTGTCAAATAAATAAAATCTTTGAAAAAAAAAAAAAAAAAATCCTCATTCTCATCATCCCCCTAATTTTAGTATACCTTTAGCACTTATTCGTCACTTAATTAAACATAAGCATTTAACGAGTAGGTACTGTGAGGGGCAGCAGTAAGAGGATGGATTTGGAGGTTGAACACATCTGAGATCAAATTCTAGCTCTGTCACTTCCTAGTGTGTGAACTTAGACCAGTTATCTGACTTTCAGAGTTGATCTGTTAGCTGCAAAATGGGGCTGATAGTATCCTTTTCCCCGCATTGCTGGGAGGATAAAATAAGTGTTGTGACAGTGCTTGCACAGCTGTAAAGCTCAGTATAAACATTAGTCATGTTCATTCAATTTACAGCTTGCCCTCAATTATCTGCTGTTCCTCCCCTGGTGCCACATTCAGAGCAGGCAGATTCCCGGAGAGTTGGAGGTGTGGGAAAGTGAGAAGAGGGAGGAGCCCAAGAAAACAGGGCTGGTAACTACCTGAGCAAACTTCCGCTGGAAGGAAATTAAAAGGCTAATTATGCCTCCACTGGTGGTAAATTTCCAGGCCAGCCTTTGGGCTCAATCAGTTGACACAGCAACAGAGCGGTGGGGGAGGACAGTATCGTGAGAGAACATTTTTCTCTCCTCACAAAATGGCACCTCCTAGGAGCCTGGACATAATGTCCAACCTTAGAATCACCTCTGATTTCCTCTATTCATTCTTTCTCTTCTCTTTCACCTCCCTCATCTCTTCCTTCCCAAGTCCTAGCTGAGGAAACTGAAGGGTTCAGCCTGGAGTCCTCTTTATTTTTTTTTTAAGCTTTTATTTATTTATTTGACAGAGAGAGAGAGCAAGAGGGGGAACACAAGCAGGGGGAGTGGGAGAGGGAGGAGCAGGCTTCCTGCCAAGCAGGGAGCCCGACGCGGGGCTCAGTCTCAGGACCCCGGGATCATGACTTGAGCTGAAGGCAGACACTTAACAACTGAGCCACCCAGGTGCCCCTGGAGTCCTCTTTAAAACAGTGCCTGTGGAGGAGGCAGGGATATCCCGGGATGGCTGAATTGTTGCTTGGGGTTAGATCTCATTTTTTTCTATATAGAAACACGGTGATCCAGTGAGAAGAGCCCGGGTTTAAAGGTGGGTCACGAACGCCTGGGTTCCAGTCTCACTTAACCCATTTACCAGCTGTGTGACCTCTGGAAAAGGACAAACACTCTACCTCTCTGGGCCTCCGTGTCCTCCTGTGTCCAATGAGGATGACAGGACCCCCTCTCAGGATCAAATGAGATCACTGATGTATCCAATGATCTAACTAGACTAGTTAGTGTCCACGTGGCTCTGAGAGGAAAGCACGTGAGAAAGCGGTGTGGCTGTTCTACAGAGGGGCCAACCGAAGAGGAGCTTCTCATCTCCCAGCCACCAAGGAGCAGAACTGACCAGTGGAGGTTGCTGGGGGAAGCAAAACTTAATAGGGGGCCAAAAGAAGGGTCGACATGCCAGGTGCAGGGAGAATGGTGGGCCTTGACTTAGAGAAGTATAAAGCCACGGGCTGAGCACTGACTTCCATTTTGCCAAGCTCTCTTGAATGCTTACTCTTTGCCAGGCCCTGCTGGGCAATGGAATTGTAGATATGAATCGGACCTGACCCTGCCCTCGGGGAACTTGAGGTCCAAACCCTTGCAGTATAGCTGGTAAGCGTAGGAAGTAAAGGCTGGGCCCTTAACCCAGGTCAGGGGTGAGGTGGTCAGGGAAGATTTTCCAGAGGAGATTATATTTGAACTAAGCCTTTAAAGTCAAATGGAAGGGGCGCCTGGGTGGCTCAGTGGGTAAAAGTCTCTGCCTTCGGCTCAGGTCATGATCTCAGGGTCCTGGGATCGAGCCCCGCATCGGGCTCTCTGCTCAGCGGGGAGCCTGCTTCCCCCTCTCTCTCTGCCTGCCTCTCTGCCTACTTGTGATCTCTCTCTGTCAAATAAATAAATAAAACCTTTAAAAAAAAAAAAAAAGGCAAATGGAAGTTTTCTGGTTGAAAATGGGGGTCAAGGGATGAGGAGGGCAAGAGAGGGGAAGGTAATCCCTAGGGAAAGGGAAAGCAAAACGCAATAAAGTACAACCTAACACTCACAGCCAAGAGGAACCTAAGCAGGCATTATTGTTAAATGCAGCCTGGTATCCCGGATGGGATCCTGGAACAGAAACGGAGTATTAGGTAAAAACTAAGGAAATATGAATAAACTCTGGACTTTGGTTAATAACAAGGTATCAATATTGGTTATCATTAGAACAAATGTGCTATATTAATGTAAGATGATAATAATAGGGGAAACTGAGTGCAGGGTAAGTGAGAACTCTTTGTGCTATCTTTGTAATTTTTCTGTCAGTCTAAAACTATTCTATTTTTTTAAAGATTTTATTTATTTGAGAGAGAGGAAGAGGGAGGGAGAGGGAGCTTGAGCAAGGGGAGGGGCTGATGGAGCTGCAGGCTTTCCACTGAGCAGGGAGCCAGCGGAGAAGTTCTATCCCAGGCCCCTGATATCGTGACCTGAACTGAAGGCAGCCGCTTAACCAACTGAGCCACCTAGGTGCCCCTAAAACTATTCTAAAAGATAAAGCTTGTTTGGTTTGTTTGTTTGTTTGTTTGTTTGTTTTTTAAACTGCATCCTGTGTTTGGATTGAGCATTTGGAGAACACATGGGTGGAGTGCGGACTGCCTGAAGGGTGAGTAACTGAAGATAGATCTGGAAAGGCAAAAAGGGGCCTGGAGTACCAGGAAAAGGAATTTATTGGGTATCTGTAGATAACCCTTTCTGGGTTTTAAGCAGTGGAGTGACTGCAATCAGATAACACATGGAGTGAGCAAGACTGGGACAGGGGAGCCGCTCGGGTTGCAGTCTAGGAGGGGATGTAAGAGGAATCTGAGGTAGGAAAGTGGCAGAAGGGAGGCTCGCAGTTATCCCTAGATAAATGTTTACAGAGCAGAACCAAAGAGGGAAATTTGGGAGATAGAAGTGATCAAACATTCGCATCAACACCTGGATGACTAAGACAAGAGCAGAGAGGAAAAAAGGAAGACCCTCAGTTTTGAGGTAGAGGCTCAAAAAGAGAGGGAGTATAGATATTACCTTGGCCTTCACCTCCCACCCTTTTGCCCTCTTGTTCTTCTCCACCCTGGGGCCTGAGCTTGGAGCCTCTGCGTCATTAGCACAGAGCTGAGACTTCACAGAGGAAGGAGAGAAGCACAGGAGTACAGACAGGATAAGAGTTTCCAGCTGTCCCCTGGCAACCCCATGTGTAGGGCAACGGTGTGGGGGAAAGGGGAGAACGCAGAAGGAAGGAATTGTAAATCCTCAATAGCATGGCCTCCCTCCTCCCGCCCCTGCCCTCACCAACCCATCAGGCAGGACCCAAGCAAGCTGGGAGAAGCTTCAAAGGTTTCGAAGGCAACTGGGCATCTTTAGAAGCCGAGCCCTGCTGCTCTCTCTGTCCCTCTATCCCCCATGAAGCTCTAACTGGGGGGTAAAAGGTCCACGACTTATATCTAATTTCTCTGCTGATGGACTCTCCCCTGTAAACCCCACGGCTCACAGGCTTTGAAATGGCAGTAACCAAGATCAGTCGCAATAGTGAGGTGCAATAGAACACTCTTGAACTTATCCCAGCTCTACCCTCACCGTGTGGCTTTGGGCAAGTTTATGGAACACCAAATATGTTACAGGCATCATGTTAGGTCCTTTCCTTATATTGTATCATTTAATCTTTACTGCACTACCGAGGAGTAGCCACTAATATTATTCCTATTTTACAGCTGAGGAAACTGGGGTTCAGAGACATCGTTACTTTTCACATTGCTGGTGCTGTGTTTTCATTCTGCTTCTACCACTGCCAAACTAACCCAGCCCCACCTTCCTTTCATTCCACCAGGATGGGCAGCAGCTCCTTACACACTCCTATGCTAAGTGCCAAGTCACTATCAGTGTTGTACAACTTTGGATGCCCATCAGAATCACCTGTGGAGTTGCAGAGGGGTGGAGAGAGGGAGCAGAAGGAGGGCAGCTGGAAAGCTAAGAGGAGATAGTTTATAACACATAACCCACCCCTTTCTGGGTGTTTGCTTCGAGGCTCCAAATTTCAGCCATGATATTGGCTCCCTACCACCCGTGAACTCCTTGCGGTATCACAGAGCAGTGGGAAGACAGAGGGGAGCTGGCTCTGAGAAGAATACAGGAGATCTGGGGGCCCCTGGGTGGCTCAGTCAGTTAAGCATCTGACCCTTGGTTTCAGCTCAGGTCATGATCTCATGGGATCTCATGGGATCAAGCCCAGATGGAGCCCTAAGTCGGGATCCATGATCAGCGGGGAGTCTGCTTAAAGATTCTCTCCCTCTGTCCCTCCCCCCACTCGCTTGTGTGCATGCTCTCTCTCTCAAATAAATAAATAAGACTTTTTAAAAAAAGAATACAGGGGCACCTGGGTGGCTCAGTGGGTTAAGGCCTCTGCTTTCGGCTCGGGTTGTGATCTCAGGGTCCTAGGATCGAGCCCCGCATCAGGCTCTCTGCTCAGGAGGGAGCCTGCTTCCTCCTCTCTCTCTGCCTGCCTCTCTGCCTACTTGTGATCTCTCTCTCTCTATCAAATAAATAAATAAAATCTTTATTAAAAAAAAAAGAATACCAGCTCTGGCAGCAGATGGCCCTAATTTTGAATCCCAGCTGTGCCATTAACCAATAAGTAAGATTTGGTCAAGTTCCTTAACATTTGAGTCTTAGTTCTCTCATTTGTTCTGTGCATTATAGTTGTAATGACTTTTTTTTAAATGCATGGAGAGCATTTGCACAATATATAGTTGCTTCTGAATAAACCACAACTCTTAGCAACATTTTCACCGTCTATTGAGTATTTTCTAAGCACCCAAGCCCTTACCCATGTGAAGCTGTAACAAGGAGGGGAGGGGAACAGAGCACAGGACATACAGGGGTTGTGAAGACAGACCTCAGTTCAAATCTGGATTCTGCCACTTGCTACTTCTGTGAACTGAAGTAAGCAACCTAACTTCTCTAGACTTCAGTTTACTCATCTGTAAAATAGGGACAGTAACAGTACTTAGCGCACAGGTTTTGTGAGGATGAAATGGGTCGATAAAAGCACTGAGCAGAAGGGTGCCTCGCTAGCTCAGTTGATGGAGCATGCAACTCTTGTTCTCAGAGTCATGAGTTTGAGCCCCATACTGGGGGTAGAGATTACTTAAAAAATATAAATATTTTTTAAAAAGGCACTGAGTGCAGATGGCCACAGCCAGTGCCACTGGCAGCTCACACCAGCCCCGTGAGAGCTATTATCACCTGTCACGGGTGAGGATATTTTACATAAATGGTAGTTGGAGGTTTATTGCCACAGTAATTACTGATGTGTGAAATCGAGAAGGAAGCATTCCAAGTAAGAATGGCACTTCCACCAGCCTCTTTCTTACTTAAGATGTATTTATTTACTGGGAGGGGAGCACATTCATGGGAGGAGGAGCAGAGGGAGGGAGAGCGAGAATCCCAAGAAGACTCCCCACTGAGTATGGAGGCCAGATGCAGGACTCTAGCCCACAACCCTGAGATCATGACCCCACTGAAATCAAGACTCAGCTGCTTGGGGAGCCTAGATGGCTCAGTCGATTAAGTGTCTACCTTTGGCTCCGGCCCTGATCCTGGGGTCCTAGGATCGAGCCCCATGTCAGGCTCCTTGCTCAACGGGGAGCCTGCTTCTTCCTCTCCCTTTGCTGCTCTGCTTGTGCTCACTTTCTCTCTCTCTCTAATAAATAAATAAATAAAATCTTAAAAAAAAAAAAAAAAGGAATCGGATGCTTAATGGACTGACCCACCCAAGGGCACCTGCACTAGCCTCTTTTTTTTTTTTTGAGATTTTATTTATTTATTTATTTATTTGAGAGAGAGAGAATGAGAAGGGAGAAGGTCAGAGGGAGAAGCAGACTCCTCTTGAAGCTGGGAACCCCATGTGGGACTCCATGCGGGGACTCCGGGATCATGACCTCAGCCAAAGGCAGTCGCTTAACCAACTGAGCTACCCAGGCACACCACCTCTTGACCTCTAAAAGGAGGGATCAAGAGAAAGCAAGGCCCTATTCCCCCTTGGTCCATAACCACTGTCTATCTTGGTGCCATCTGTCCACATATCAATTTTTTATGTTGTACCTTTTATTCCTCTATTCATGTCAGCTATGACAAGCAGCCCAAGTTTCCCAAGCCATCCTTGATTTCTGGACTCTGAATCCCATATAGCTCTGCACTTTATCTTTTCCAACCCTAACCCCTCCCCACTGACACTTCTCCTTGGGCCTTCTGAAACCCAAAGTCAGTCATTAGAGAAATCTCTTTTTTCCTCTTCTCTGAATGACCAAATGGTGACCAAAACCTGGCTTTTCCTGAGGATACACCTTCTCCTAAAGCCTCCGAACTGATGGTTGCTTCCTCCCTCACCACCTTTGAATCTCTAGGCCAGGAGGTAGAATAGATATTGCTGCTTTTCACCTCTGCTCCCAGATCATTTTCTTTTCCTCCTTCAAAAATCAAAACACCTCCAGTTTTGAATCTCACATCACGACACTATGCCACCCAGTTATCTGTCTACTGACCAGTCAACAATTCCTGGTTCATTTGTTATTCTGGAGATTTCAATGTCTGCAGAGATGAGCCTTCCAACATCTTGGACTCTTTTCTCCTTGAGCTCCTTTACCCCAGTGATGTTCATGTCTAACCTCTCCCGGCCCAGGCACTCACCCTCATCATCATACCCCGTACCTTGTCATTGACAATAGTCATTTCCAGCTTCCCATTTTCAGATCTCTATAATCTTTCTAATTCATTCCTTCAATGGTCATCAACCCCCATGACCTTTTCACTGTCCTCTATTCCCCTTATGTCATCACCTCCCTCCTCTCTGCCCAGCTTGAATCCTATGGCCAATTATACAATGACTTCCCTGCACACACTCCTGACTCCACTGGCCTTCTATTGCCTTGTCCATACTTGGAAAAACAATACTTTCATTAAATCCAACTTTCTGCCTATTCTATGACTGTATCCACAGAGCAAAACATGGTTGGAAAGAAAGACATAACCATGCTTCAAATTCATGAATTCATGAATTTAAATTTATGATCGCTAATTTCAAGTGGAGCCTTAATGTTAATGAGCAATCAAATTACATTTCCCTATTCACTCTTCTGCCTTCCTAGATGACACTCTCCTCTTTCCTCAAATCTCCACACTTCCTGCCCCCCATCCTCACTCTCAGCTGATGACCTTGCTTTCTACTTCATCGGAAGATTGTATCTGGAGAACTACCAGCACATGTAGCCCCTGGCCATATCTGTGCCCATAATCTCTGTTCTCTCCTGTGTTGATGTGGCTGCACAGTCTGTGCTCCTAGCACGGGCTCACCCTCTGCCTGTGATGCCACTCTCATTAATTCAAGGACATTATTCCAGCAATTCTCCCCTCTCTCCTGTAGCATCAGTTTTGTGTTTTTGTTTCTTTGTTGGTTGCTTAGTTGGTTGATCTCTATTGGATTGTTCCACCAGCACACAAACATACCAGTACTTCCACCACCTTATTAAAAACAAAAAACTTTTATGACTCACACCCCCCTTCACCTTCAGCTACTACCCATTTGACTCCTTTCCCTAAGAGCAAAAACCTTGCAAGTGCCCTGCATACTTGGTCTGTTTTCTCTTCTCCCACTCTGATTAGGCTTTCGTCCCCACTACTCCAGCAGACAGCTCGTGTCAAGGTGACCACTGAACTCCAGGTTCCTAAATCCCGAAGTCAATTCCCAGGCCTCATATTCATGACTAGCAGTAGCATTTGACACAGTTGGTCTCTCCTTCCTCCAAAAAATTCTATCCCTACTTTGGCTGCCAAGACACCAAACTTTCCCTTTTCAGTTGCTCTTTTTTCAGCCTCCTTCACTGCTTCTTACTCATCTTCCAAACATTTTAGTGCTGGAATGTCTCCGGGCTCAGTCCTCAGAACTTTTCTTCTTTTTATGTTCTTGCTATCAGTTGATTTTATTTGTCTTCATGGTTTGAAACACCACCTCTATGCTGATGAGTTGCTAATTTAGATGTCCAGCCAGGGCCTCTGCTTTGAACTGCAGACGCATTCATCCAACAGCCTATTCTGTATCTCCACTCAGTTTTCCAAGAGGCATCTCAAACTTAACATAACTAAGACTCAGCCCCAGTGGTCTCCTCGAATCCTGCCTCCCTGCAGTCTTCCTTTCTATGTCAGAGGGATCTTCAACCTTCTGGTCACTCAGCCCAAACCCTCAGCATTATCCCTGACTCCTCCTCTTCCTTCTGTCCCCACATTCAGTTCATCAGCAAATCCTGTCAGCAATATTTTCAACATATACACAGAATCTGACCACTTGAAACGACCACCACAATTACCACTCTACTTGCAGCTGCATTATTCCTGGCCTGGATTATTATGAATCCTAACTGTTCCTCCCTGCTTCTGCCCTTTGTCTGTTTCTAATTTATCCTTGAAACAGTCATAATCCTTCCTCAGAGCAATCCTATTAAATATTGAGGCATAAGTCACTAAAATATTCTGGAGTTAGTAGTGATGGCTGCACAACTTCGGGAATACTAAAAATCACTAACTATATACTTTAAGAGGGTGAATTTTATGAGATATGAATTATATCTCAACTTTTACCATATGTTATCAAATATAACATGAATCGGACCCTGGAACAATAAAAGGACATTATCTGAAACCTAGTGAAATCTTGATAAAGTCTATAGTTTAGTTAATAATATTGTACTAATTTTAATTTCTTAGTTTTGACAAATGCACCATAGTTATGTAAGATGTCAATATTAGGGAAACTGGGTGGTGGAAATAAGAGAACTTGCTGTACTATCCTTGCAAATTTCCTATAAATCTAAAATTATCCAAAAGTAAAGTTGATTTTAAAAATGTTAGTCAGATCATGTAATTCCTCTGCTCAAAACCCTCTCAACTCATTCTGAGTAAAACCTAAAGACTTTCCTTAATTTTCTGAGGAATCTCCAGACAGTTTTCCACAGTGGCCGCACCTACATTCCCATCAACAGTGCACATGGTTAGAAAAGTATACAGTGGAACAATGGTTCCAATTCCTCCACATCCTCACCAACACTTGGTTTTTTTTTATAATAGCCATCCCAACATATGTGAGGTAATACCTTATGGTTTTGATTTGCATTTCCTTGATGATTAGTAACGCTGAGGCTTTCTCATATACCTGTTGGTCATACGCATGTCTTCTCTGGAGAAACATCTTTTCAAGTCCTTTGATAGAACTGCCATATGATCCAGCAATCCCACTTCCGGGTATGTACCCAAAGGAACTGAAATCAGAATCTCAAAGAGGTATCTGCAATCCTATGTTCACTGCAGCATTATTCACAAAAACTAAGACATGGAAACAACCCAAATGTCCATTGCTAGGTGAAGGGAAAAAGAAAATGTAGTATAAACATATGATGAAATCTTATTCAGCCTTTGAAAAAAAGGAAACTCTGCCATTTGTGACATATGAATGAATCTGGAAGACATTTTGCCAAGTGAAATAAGTCAATCATGGAAAGCAATTACTGCATGGTTCTATTTATATGACATAACTAAAGGAGTAAAACTCAAGGAAGCAGAGAATAGAATACTGGTTGGTTTCCAAGAGCTGGGAGGAGGGAGAAATGGGGAGTTGTTTCACTGGTGTAAAGTTTCAGTTATACAAAATGAGTAGGTTCTAGAGATCTGCTGTGCCTATAGTGCCTATAATTAATAATACTGTACTGTGCACTTAAAATTTTATTAAAGGGGTAAATCTCATGTTAAAACCACCACCGAGAGAAAGAAAGAAAGAAAGAAAGAAAGAAAGAAAGAAAGAAAGAAAGAAAG
>CM053606.1:35006494-35039290 GCA_028646535.1 Procyon lotor
GAAAGAAAGAAAGAAAGAAAGAAAGAAAGAAAGAAAGAAAGAAAGAAAGAAAGAAAGAAAGAAAGAAAGAAAGAGGGAGGGGAAGGGGACACGAGAAAACTTTTAGATGTAATGAATATGTCTATTATCTTGATTGTGGTGATGGTTTCACACGTTTGCTTAAGTCCAAATTCATCAAATGGCATCCATTAAATATGTACCTTTTTTGGTGTATCAATGATACATCAGTAAAACTGTTTTTAAAGTCCAAGTTATGGAATAAATAAGTCATAAGAATAAAGGACGCAGCATAGGGAATAAGGTTGGTGACGTTATGATAGCATTTTATGGTAACAGATGGGAGCTACACTTGTGGGGAGCACAGTATAACGTATAGAGAAGTTGAATCACGATGTTGTACACCTGAAACTAATATAACATTCTGTGTCAGCTATACTCAAAAAAAATTTTTTTAAGAAACCCAAGTTTTTACAAAGACCTCTGAAGGCCTCCACCATCTGTCCCTCCCACCAACTCTCTGGCCTCTCTGACAGCCGTCTCCCTCCTCCAGCTGTCCTCCCTTACTATCCCGGGAATGTGCCAGGGATACCCCTGCCTCAGGGCCTTAGGGCTTCTGAATTTGCCATTCCTTCTGCTTCTTGTGGAGGGAATGGCTACACCACATGGTGTAGGAAGCAGAGGCAGGAGCTATGACTGGTAGATTTCAGGGGAGTCCAATCACCTCACAGGAAAAACACTCCCCAAAGTGCACTACAACTCATGCCCTTGCTCGGCGTATGTCTTCATGACACTGCTCCCTCTTTCTCTGACCTGTGACGCACACCCCGCCACTCCATCCCTCCCAGAAGCCTTTCTTACTCACTTTCCTTTAAATTCCCATTGCATTCACTCTGCATCACACATTTCAGTTTTTTCTGGCTTTCTAAATTATTTTATCTCCCCAGCTAAACAGCACTTGCCCTGAGGGCACAGCTCTGCCAAAGGGGTCAACCACCAACCATCCCGGACTCAGTCAGGACTCAGAGAAAGAATTCAAGTGGATGTTCATCGATTCCTAAAAGAGATGCGGTTGGATCACATCCAGACTTCTGGAGCCACAAATCAATGCCCGAGCGTACCAGAGTTAATAAAAACAAAAACTACCAACTAATGATCATTTACTATACTCCAGGGACTGTGTTAAGCATTATCTTATTTCCTTCTCTCAACACTCTGTAGGTGTTCCTAAAATTCTCCTTATTTAAGAAGGAAGAAAGCAAAGCACAGGGAGGTAACAAGACTTAACAAGTAACAATGGCAGACATGGGTCCGGAGCATGGGCCTGGCTCACCCCATACCTCTGCTCCTCAGGACACACTCACTGCACAGCTTCCTGAATGTGCAAATCGTTCCAGGCAATGTCAGAACACTGCCACCAAGTCAAAAACTGAGGTCAGCCAGGACCACAGGACTAAATGAATAAGACAGACAGCCCTGCCTCAGAGGATCTGTGGGACCCGCCTCTCATTACAATAAAGCCACCTCCTCCAAGAAACCCTCCCTGATGCTCTCAAGCTGAGAGGGAGCACTTCCTCTCTGAACTCCCTTAAAACATCTGTACCTCTCTTGAAGCATCATTCATGTCTATAGCATCACTGACATTTGTATACATGTTGTATCTGTCTTACTGCCCTGAGTGCCCCTTAGAGGTACAGGTTGTCTCACCAGTCCCTGCAGAACCTACCACAGCCAGGCATATGATGGGTCCTTAAAAGCAATTATCCTTTTGCAAATGTCTTTTCTTTTCCTTGTAAAGATCTTCCCCAGCATGAACCTGAAAAACTGACTCATTTGCCAAGACCCAACTCAAGTGTCCCCTCCTTTGTGAAGCTGAAAATAACTTCCCCAAGCAGAGGCAAAAGCTCCTTTCCCCTTTCTACAGCACTTTCTTTATCCCTTTATTATATCATTCATCTTGTATCGTAGCTGTTTATTTGTCCTCTTATGACAGTGCCTGGAACATAACAGGTACAGGTTTATTGAATGAATGAGTACACGAATGGCTTGTTGATATTTATTCTTCTTCCACACCGATTTAGGGAGGGGTAAGGAAGTAGTGGCCCCAAAGAATGGAGGCCCCTTGCATTGCCAATAACACCCTTTGGTTAATTCATTTGCAAATCGCAAAGGCAGACTACGCTGTGATTCTGATTTGACTTCCCATAGTCTTTGTTGTGATTTTAAAAATCAGATTAAACCTCTTCAGCAGCTGGTTCCTATAGGCTTTGGGGAGATGAAAGTGTCAACATGTCTCTGCAGCCACACCAGGAAACCTGTTGCCTGGAAAAATCAATTCTGATTATTTTAAGAGCTAAGTATGAGATGCTGTACTTAGGAACTGTTTCCATATTCCTAGAGCCACAGGGACCCGTCAGAGCCCCGGCATCCCTGTTCAGCCTCCAGCCTCCTCTGTGCTGCCCACCAGTGCTAATGTAGGTCCCCAGTCTATGTTCAGTTGGCCAGATTTCACCTTCCTGAAGTGGTAGGAAGAGTGCTGAAATGTGTTAAGAAACCTCCCTGTGGGCCCTTAGTAAATCTGTATCTCTCTCTCTGACCTCAGCCTCCTCATGTCTAAAACGGGAAACTGAGATGTAATGAGCTCTGACCTCATAGGCTAGTTGGCACCTAACAAAGTGACAGGTACTCTCTGCAGGTGGTGTGAGCCTAAGATGCAAACAGTACCTGTTTCAGGCAGTTAGCAGAGGGGACGATCATCGGAGGCAAGGGGAACTGAGTTAGAGCCTTAAAGGATAGGGAGCATTTATAGTAGATCTAGTAGATCTTTTTCTGTGTTATTGTTATTATTTTTTGCTTCTATCACTTCTAGTTAATTAGTTATTGTTTGTTTTTTAAAAGAGTTTATTTATTTATTTATTTATTTATTTATTTATCAGAGAGAGAGAGAGAGACAAAGAGAGCACAAGTAGGGGAGCAGCAGGCAGAGAGAGAAGCAGGCTCCCCGCTGAGCAAGGAACCTGATGCAGGACTCAATCCCAGGACTCTGGGATCATGACCTGAGCCAAAGGCAGATGCTTAACTGACTGAGCTACCCAAGTGTCCTTTTTGTTTTTTATTTGTTTCTTTTTAAATTTTTATTTAAATTCTAGTTGGTTAATGGGGTGTCTAGGTGGCGTTCGTTGGGCATCCAACTTTTGATTTCAGTTCAGGTCATGATCTCAGGGTGGTGAGATCGAGCCCCACATCTGGCTCTGCACTGGGTGTGGAGCCTGCTTATGATTTTCTCTCTCCCTCTGCCCCTCCCCGCCCCTTGTGCATGCACAAGCTCTCTCATTCTCAAAAACAAATAAAGAAATAGATAGATAGGTAAATTCCAGTTAACATACTGTGTAATATTAGTTTTATGTGTACAGGAGCTCTTTTCCATGTTATCAACAGATGCTGTGGTACTCAGAACAATACTGGCCCAAAAGATACTCATTTCTTAATCCCCAGAACCTATGAATATGGTATCTTGCATGGCAAAAGGCACTTCACAAATAGCATTAAATTAAGGTTTGGAGATGGGACATTATCCCGATTATTCAGGTGAGCCCGAGATAATCATAAGGGTCCTTGTAAGAGAAAAGCAGGAAGGTCAGAGAGCAAGTGAGAGAGAGATCAGAAGATGCCGCATCTCTGGCTCCATCTGAAGATGGAGGCAGGGGCCACAAGCAAAGGAACACTAGTGGCCTCTAGAAGCTGAAAAAGGCAAGTTAACGAACTCTCCCCTAGAACCACCAGAGGGAACATACCCACCAACACTTCAATTTTTAGCCAAGTGACACCAATCTTGAACATCTGACCTCTAGGACTGTAACATAGTAAATCTACATTACTTCAAGCCTCTAGGTTTGTGGTGATCTGTTATAGCAGCAATAGGAAACTAATACAGACGTCCATGAGACAGATGCCCAATCTCATATAATAATCCATTATTATATATACTTAAATTTTTGGAAAAAGTCTCTCTCTTGATGTTCTAGTTTATTTCCCTTAAGAAAAACAAGAGAACTATGCTACTCATTTTATTTCACTTTTGGAGCTTAGAGGTAAATCCAGTCTCACTAGTTCTGGAGAACAGAGAATGTGTCACTCTCTGTATTAATTTCTCTATCCCCAATGTAAGCCATAGTAAATATTGGTTAAAAGACTGCTTAAGAGCCACAATCCTGGGGTGCCTGGGTCTCTCAGTTGTTAAGCCTCTGCCATTGGCTCAGATCATGATCTCAGCATCCTGGGATTGAGCCCCATATCAGGCTCCCTACTCAGCGGGGAGCCTGTTTCTCCCTCTCCAGCTCACCCTGCTTGTGTTCCCTCTCTCGCCCTCTCTGTCATAAATAAATAAAATCTTAAAAAAAAAAAAAAGGAGGGCACCTGGGTGGCTCAGTCGTTAAGCGTCTGCCTTTGGCTCAGGTCATGATCCCAAGGTCCTGGGATCAAGCCCCACATCGGGCTTGGCAGGAAGCCTGCTTCTCCCTCTCCCACTCCCCCTGCATGTGTTCCCTCTCTTGCTGTGTCTCTCTCTGTGAAATAAATAAGATCTTAAAAAAAAAAAACGGTGCCATAATCCTTCTTAATGTAGGTTTCTAACATGATTATATTTCCCCACATTCCTAAGCTCCATTACATTTATTGCCCTTTTTTTTTTTTAAGAGCAAGAGTGAGAGAGCAGGGCAGGGAGGGATAAGGGGAGAGGAAGAAAAGAGAGAAATCTTTTTTTTTTTAAAGATTTTATTTATTTATTTGACAGAGAGAGAAAGATTGCAAGTAGGCAGAGAGGCAGGCAGAGAGAGAAGGGGAAGCAGGCTCTCCTCCGAGCAGAGAGCCCGATGCGGGGCTCGATCCCAGGACCCTGAGATCATGACCTGAGCCGAAGGCAGAGGCTTTAACCCACTGAGCCACTCAGGCGCCCCAAAAGAGAGAAATCTTAAGCAAGCTCTACACTCAGCATGGAGTTCTCTGCAGGGTTCAATATCATGACCCTGAGATCATGACCTGAGCTAAAATCAAGAGTTGGATACTTAACTGACTGAGCCACCCAGGCACTCCATATTTATTGCATTCTTATATTACTGGTTCTAAGATATAATCTTTGACATTCCCCAATCTAATATTCACTACTTTTCTTATTTATAAGTGACTCGGAAGCCATGTGGTAACCTAAATTTCATCAAGGTAGCTGTGTGGGAATAAGGTAGTTAGCTAGTAAGTGAACCTAGCTGACTTCCCAACAGCCCTACCTCATCTGGTCTTATTATTCTCAGCTCCTGGTGACATAGGAAGTCACTTGTTATTATTGTAGAATTCAGGATTCCCAGGAAATCTCTTAAGACTCCTATTTTTCCCAACTTTCATTATTCTGCCTAACTTCCCTTTGGAGTGAATGCTTACTTCTATCTATCTCTTCAATTATAAAAAGAGCTGTTGGGGCGCCTGGGTGGCTCAGTCGTTAAGCGTCTGCCTTCGGCTCAGGTCATGGTCCCAGGGTCCTGGGATCAAGCCCCACATTGGGCTCTTTGCTCAGCGGGGAGCCTGCTTCTCCTGCTACCATTCCCTCTGCTTGTGTTCCCTCTCTCGCTGTGTTTCTCTCTGTCAAATAAATAAAATCTTTATTAAAAAAAAAAAAAAAAAGAGCTGTTGGAGGAGGGACCCTCCCTCCCTCCATAAGGAAGACTGAACGTGGAGATAGAGGCATCTAAGGCAGACCTGGGTGGGATGCTTTAGGCCTGAAACATTGTAAGGCTGGACCACATGGACTTTGACGTTTGATGCACATTGTATGAGCTAATTGCAGCTGGCCCCTGTTGGCCTATGATAGATTTCTACATCTACCTGACTCCAGAGTGAAGTATTAGCAAGCTCCACTTCCCTGAAGACTTGGGCCAGGTTCTTCATCCCAGCTTTTACCAGTAATAAGGCTGTCACGTCACTCCCCATCTCTCTGACTCCCGCATTTATCTCTCACTTGGTTCCAAACTTAAGGTGGGAAGAAAAGGAGTATCATTTCTTCATCACACTGGACCCTTAACAAAAATTACTGTTTGTTGAGTGTTTACTCCGTGCCAGGCTTTATGTTAGTGCTTCACACATTTTATCCTTCCAATATCGTCACCAACACAACAAATAGAATAATGGTGGAATACGCAAGTGCTGTAGTAATGAAGGGCTTCAGAGTAATGAGTGGCAGAGAAAGATGATGGAAAACTGTGATACCAGGATAGGCCCAGGAGTAAGGACGGTTGCCTGTAAATCCTTCACAAAACAGATTTCTAAAACAATCAAAGAATGTTGGGCAGGCCAGCCAGTCCTTTCCCAATTTATATACAAATAACCCCAGACACATGAAGCACTCCTTTCTTTATTTATTTATTTTATTTTTTTTAAGATTTTTATTTATTTGACAGAGAGAAACAGCGAGAGAGGGAACACAAGCAGTGGGAATGGTAGCAGGAGAAGCAGGCCTCCTGCCGAGCAGGGAGCCCGATGCGGGGCTCGATCCCAGAACCCTGGGATCATGACCCGAGCCGAAGGCAGACGCCCAACAACTGAGCCACCCAGGTGCCCCGAGCACTCCTCTCTTTAAAGTCTTCCGGACATGCAGGGCTCCAAAGAAGCCTCACTGGTGGGAATAGGAGGAGATACTATCTTTCCATAGCAGAGACCCCTGCTATCAAGTCTCCTGACAGATAGGCCTGAGGTGAACGGGTGTGGTGAAGGTCATCAACAAAGCTAGCCTTCTAAATTGTGAATAGAATTTGACCCTGAACTCCAGCTGCAATCATAGGGATGAGATTTAAGTGACACTTCAGTGATTTCAGAGCTCTGAGTCCCAGTGCCTGAGTTTAAAACAAGTCCATTCTTTTCCTTACCACAGATAAAATTAGTTTTTTTTTTAAAGATTTTATTTATTGGGACACTTGGGTGGCTCAGTTGGTTAAGCGTTGGCCTTCAACTCAGGTCATGTTCCCACGGTCCTGGGATCCAGTCCTTCATCAGGCTCCTTGCTTAGTGGGGAGCCTGCTTCCCCCTCTAGCTGCTCTGCCTGTTCTGCCTGCAGCTCTCCCTGCTTCTGCTCTCTAACAAATAAATAAAATCTTAAAAAAAAAAAAGATTTGTAAAAATTTATTTATTTATTTATTTGAGAGAGAGAGAACGCATGCAGGGGAGGGGCAGAGGAGGAGGGAAAGGGAAAGAATCCCAAGCAGACTCGTGCTGAGCATGGATTGATGTGGGGCTCAATCTCATGACCCCAAGATCATGACCTGAGCCAAAACCAAGAGTCTGAGGCTTACATGACTGAGCCACTCAGGTGCCCCCAAATTAAGTATTTTTTATTCATGTACTTAGTGTCCATCTCCCCTCCCAGAAGGTAAACTCCATGGGGGCAGGAAGACTGTTTCCCCACAGCTAGTACAATGCCTGGCACAATGTCTACTGAATGAATTAAAGAATGAAATTTACATTACAAGGAATTTCACATCTCCAACCTCAAACACACATTCTTTACAGAGATCACTACCTCCTTGGATCAGAGGGAAGGTAGGAAAGATACAAAGAATGATTGAAATCACATACAAAATTCACATGGCGGAAAACATCCATAATCCCCTAATCCCCTAAGGCTTCAGAGTTCTCTTTAGGCTTTCCTTTGTATTTCCTCACTTCATCTTCCTAACAACTCTCGAGGCAAGAAGAGCAAGGATTATTTTCTCCCTTTGACAGTTAGGGAAACAGGCCCATGGAGGAGACGGGTGCCTCCAGATCATATGACGAGAGGGCAGAGCCAGGACTGAAACTCAGGACTCCAGAGTCCTAGGTCTCCTCCTAGAGACCTCGATTCTTCCCTTAACCAGCATCAGACCCAAGAGTCCCTGCAGGGGGCCCCAAAAGGAAGTAGTGGAAGGCCCTCTCCCACTCACCTCTTCCTACAGGCCTCCAGCGGTTGCTTGGCAACTAGCACCCAGCAGTAAATGGCCCCAATCAGGTCTGTTGCTGTGGAGTTACCAAGTCTCTCTCCCTTCACACCTGTGCATGCGCTCACTCTCTATTAATGAGACTTCTCCCCTACCTCCACCACCCAGTAAGATTCTCTTCTCGGATCCACAATAATTAACCTCTCATGAAACAGAGGGGGCTCTCAGGGACCTATGCAGCCAAGGACCCGAGGGAACAAAGCACTACCAATGCCTTCATCATCCAACATCCTCCAGAGATGAGAGAAACTCCTTTTGTGAATGGTCCTGCTCAGCAGTGCTCAGAACCTCCTCTTGTTCCCTCTCCACCTTCCACCCTGACAATGGCTTTCTGAAATCCCGAGAGATCAAACTGGCTGGAGAAATTTAACTGAAAACTTCAGACAGTGCCTGTCCTGTTCCAGCACTCCTGGAACCCCATGTGGAAAACCTGGGAAGGGACCCTGTCAGCCTTTGCATATGCATTAGGAGCAGAAGAAAACAGGATCCTAACATTTATTGTGTTCCTAATACATGCCAGGCCCAATACTATGTCATCACATACAGCCCCCCATCAACAAATCTGTGAGCCTTTTACAGTTGAGCATATTATCTGTATAGTCACAGAAATAAAGTAATTTACCAACGCTCACACGGCTTTTAAAAAAAAATCATGGAACTTTGTTCACAGAAGTATATATGTGTAAGTAGGTATATATAAGTAGATATGCGTTCCTCCTTCTTCCTAAACAATTAATTGATCATCCAATTCTGTAAATTCTAGTCCTAAATCTCTCTCAAATCTCTCTCTTCGTTTCCATCCCTTAGGTCATTTGGTCACTGTCTTACTATTATGTTCCAAATGCTGTATTCTCCCAAAATTCATACATTGCAGCCCTAACCCCCAATATGGCTATATTTGGAGATGGGGATTCTAAGCCAGGGATTAAGGTTAACTGAGGCCATAAGAGTCCAGTCCCAATCTGATAGGATTAGTGTCCTTATAAGAAGGGGCGCCAGAGAGCCCACTCACTCTCACACAGAAGCACCAAGAAAGGGCCATGTGAACACAGCCACCTGCAACCCTAGGGGAGAGCTCTCGCCAGACATCAACCTAGTTGGTACCCTGACCTTGGACTTCCAGTCTCTAGAACCATGAGAAAATAAATTTCTGTTGTTTAAGCTACCAAGTCTGTGGTATTTTGTCACCACAGCCCGACCAGACTAATACACTTAATTCAGGCCCTTTATAACTTACCCAAACCACTGGCTTCTTTGCCTTGCTTCCATCTATCCTCCAAACTGAAGCAAGGGATTTTTCTAAAATGCAAATCTGACCTTGTTAAAACCCTTCTATGGCTCCCCACTGTCTGGAAATGGTCTCCAAATTTAAGTCCCTATAAGGAAGGCCATGTGAGTACATTCCCACAATATTTGTATATTTACTTAGATCATATGTACATACATATCTACTTCTGTACATGAAATATGTTAAAATACATAAAAATTATATAACTAATATCTCAATGTTTACATTTTAATGTATTTATGAGCAGTACAGACTTTTTTTTGCTATTGGAAAGCACACGTGCACAAAATCTCTTTGCTAATTTTTTGTTTTAGCAAAAGCAATGTGATTGACTACGTCAGATCTAATTAGATCATCACTGATTTTACCTCAAAACATGTTTGACAATGAACTTGTGCTGGGAGCCAGAGAAACATCAGTTCAGCCATTTTCTGTGCTCACTTGGGCTCACTATACTGAGTATCGTCTTCAGGCAGAGGTTTCTTTGCAGGAGACTTTTAAAACATATCCATTGTGAGGGTTTATTTAGTTAAATCAGGTGGTATAATGAGTAAATCCACTGCAAAAGCTCACAGCGGCTGAAACATAAATGAAGGAGTGAGGGAGCCTCCACTGCCAATCCCTTAGAAGGGCAGAATGTCTTCCCTTACTTGAAGACTTTTTGAATTCAGGATGTTACCGTGTGATGTGGAGATCACATGATGACATCTATGTCAATCCACATAGGAAAAATTAGTAAACAAGGATTTGATGTTCATAGATAAAAATAAATTCTAATAGTTTCTTCAGCTTTCTCAACAATCATCAGGTAGGTAAACTCTGGCCCATGACAAGAAACTTCTGTTTGCTGTGAAAGGTCTCCCTGATCTTCAAGCTGCTGTCTGATAGCCTCTTCAGCAAATTTCTCTCTCAGCACCCCTACCTACTCTTCACAGCCTTGCTCCAGTTCCCCTGTATTGCTCACCATGCCCCAATATCCTGTGCTCTCATCTCTCCATGCATTGGCTGTGAAGAGGATGTTAGACCACACAAGGGGAAGCACCCGGCACATAATAGGTACTTAATAAATGCTTATTGAATCTCACCATAAGATTGGCAAACCAGGGGCACCTGGGTGGCTCAGTGGGTTAAAGCCTCTACCTTCGGCTCAGGTCATGATCTCAGGGTCCTGGGATCGAGCCCCACATCGGGCTCTCTGCTCTGTGGGGAGCCTCCTTCCCGCCCTCCCCCCACCCCGCCTGCCTCTCTGCCTACTTGTGATCTCTCCTCTCTGTCAAATAAATAAAAAAAAGAAAATCTTTAAAAAAAAAAAAAAAAGATCTGCAAACCAAATGGCAGTTAAACCAAAGTGGTTCTTCAACTTTAGCCTGCCTCAAAACCACATGGAAGGCTTGTTATACCGCACACATTGTTGGGCCAGAGCTCAGAGTTTATTTAGTGGGTCTCAGGAGGGGCGCAAGAATTTGCATTTCTAACAAATTCCCAGGTAATGCTGCTGACCAGGAGACCACACTTCCAGAACCACTGAACTAAGTAGTCTGTTTAGCTTCTCACATCTCCAATAACTCATAAATCCTCAATACTTTAAACAGAGACTAATTGAACAAAATAAACTTCTATCTCTATACAAATTAATAATTAACTTTATCATAAATGTAAGTATGGGCTCTCTAAGAGCTAACAGGCACAGTGTAGAGAAAAGAGCACATAACTTGGAATCATCAGGAGGTCTGAGTTGGAAAGCACATATGGCATGGAGCACTGGATATGGTGCATGAACAGTGAATCTTGGAACACTGAAAAAATAAAATAAAAATTAAAGAAAACAAACAAAACAAAAAAAAAAAAGGTCTGAGTTTGGAATCCCACTTTGCAACTGTGTGGTCAATCTAAGGCAAGTTAATTACTGAGTCTGGATTTTTTCTTCTGTAAAATAAGAGTGAATTAAAATAATATCTGCCCCATAGGGTTAATTGTAAGATAATAACACATGGAGATAATTTATAAAAAGAAATGTGTTGCATACAGCCAATAAGATATATGCACAATGTATTAATGTACATTTAACAAGTTGAATGGAGAGTTACTAAATAACACATGCTTTGAATACTTTAAATCACTAATTTTCAAAATTTCCAATCCTGGTACTAATTCATTATTAAAAAGTATATGATCTACATTTTACTATATCATCTCAAATACATACATACATATTTATTTATTTGTACCACCGTACTAATAAATTTGTAGTAAATACCAATAATAGTCATTGTTATTATTAGGCCAGCTTCTAAGATGGTCCCCAATGATCCTCACCTCCCAGGATTCATACCCTTGTTTACTTTCCTCCTACACTGAATCAGTGACCAGTAGACTACTCTAAGACTAAGTAATAAGAGACACTGCCACTTTCTCTCTGGCTTCTGGCTCTCTCCCCCTGGGGGATGCCATGAAGACACTTAAGCAACTCCATAGAGAGAACCACATGGGAAAGAACTAAGGTCTCCTGCTAACAGCCAACACCTGATACACATGAGTAAGCAGCTTTGGAATGGGATCCTCCAGCCCCAATCAAGCCTTCAGATGACTGCAATCCAAGCCAATATCTGGTTGCTATCTCCTTAGAGGCCACAAGACAGAAACCAAGCCACTCCCAAATGTTTGATCTACAGAAACTGTGTAATAATGAATTATTGTTTTTTGTTTGTTTGTTTTTAGATTTTATTTATTTTACAGAGAGAACCACAGCGAGAGAGGGAACACAAGCAGAGGGAATGGTAGCAGGAGAAGCAGGCTTCCTGCCAAGCAAGGAGCCCGATGTGGGGCTCGATCCCAGGACTCTGGGATCATGACCTGAGCCAAAGGCAGCCGCCTAACGACTGAGCCACCCAAACGCCCCATGAATTATTACTGTTTTAAGCCATCAAGTTTTGAAGTGATTTGCAGTGATAGATTATGGACAGAGGAGCTAACATTTACTGTGCATTTACTACATTCCAGGAACTATGCTAAGAAGCAATAGCCCTAATGGGGCGCCTGGGTGGCTCAGTGGGTTAAAGACTCTGCCTTCAGCCCAGGTCATGATCTCAGGGTCCTGGGATCGAGCCCCGCATCAGGCTCCCTGCTGAGCAGCCTGCTTCCCCTCTCTCTCTCTCTGCCTGCCTCTCTGCCTACTTGTGATCTCACTCTCTCTGTCAAATAAATAAATAAAAATCTTTAATAAATAAATAAATAAAAATCTTTAAAAAAAAAAAAAAAAGAACCAACAGCCCTATGATGTAGATGTTATTATAATCCTCAAGGAGGAAAAAGGTAGCCTAGAGAGGTTAAGTAATTTCGTCAGGATTCCACAATTAATAAGTGGCAGAACTGGAAGTTGAATCCAAATTTCTAACTCCAAAGCCCAGATTCTTGGTCATTCATTTGTATAGGCAGGATAAAGCCTCTTAGACAGTTAAACAGCAGAAGCAACTGAGCCCCCAGAGGAGAGAAACTTCTATAAAATCAGGAAGGGGCAGTCCAGGGGCCAGACCTTCAACAGCACTAGTGCTTGATGCCATAAGACCCAGAAGTTCCAAATTGGCCCCCACCTCCCAGCCCTTATACTAGTCACCCCCTGAGATAATCCCTTGCAAGATGCCCAGGACTCACCCAGATCTGCAGCTTCACTCGCTTTTCATGACGGTAGACTGTCTTCACCTTGAAGTCAATGCCCACAGTGCTGACGAAGGCCGGGGTAAAGGTGTCGTCGGCATAGCGGAAGAGGAAGGAGGTTTTGCCAACGCTGCTATTGCCGATGATGAGCAGTTTGAACATGTAGTCAAAATTTTGGTCAGAAGCATCTTTGACTCCAGCTTTACTATCAGTCACTGAAGCCATCTGTAGGAGAGACCTGTGGTCACTCAGGAACACATCTCCAGTGTCACCAATCTTTAATGGTCACTCCACCATTTACACACATACTCTCCACCCAAGCATCACTAAAGAAACACATACCACAGAATCACCCCAGTACTGCAGCTGCTCCAAATGTTGTTTCGGGATTGGGGTGGAACCCAGTTCCTCCCATTCATTCCTTCTGCAAATATTTACTGAGCACGTTGCTCTGGGTCAAGTCCTGTGCTGGGTATAGAGACTACAAATATGAATCAGACAAGGGATATGACCTTTGAGTGGCCACAGATTAGAGTGAAAATCATGTAAACACAGGGTAACAAGGCAGTAGATAAGTCATAAGACAGAGGGAAGCCTTGGCCCAGGAAGCCCACAAGAAACATCCTAACATCCAACCCAATTTCAAAGCATGATGGTCAAGGAGAGCCTCCCATAAGAGGCAGCTCCTGAGCTGAATTTTGGAAAGAAAAAGCCAAAACATAAACACAGGAATATTCCAGGAAAGGCTCAGCACAGGGCTATCATTCCCCTGTTTCAAAGACCTTCATTGGCTCCCCACGGCTCTAAAGAGCAAGCCCAAACTGTTTAACCTGACAAAGAACCAAGTAACCAAAGAATAAACTCTCTAAAATTTATCTTCCCCTAAGCCTTCTCCCTAACAACCTGTGCCACTTTTATATCTAAATGACACACTTTAAATATGTCATGTTATTTCTTGCTTTGTCCTTTTATACATGTATTCTTTCTGTTTATAACACTCTTTTAATAAACTTGTCTTCATCCTTACAGATCCAAATGAAGTCTCACCTTCCCTGTGCATGGCGGAGGCATGCACACCTGCCTCCATGCCCCCAGAGCACACTAACAGCACTGGTATCATTTCAAAACTGTTTACCACTCTAGCTACTCCTTCAGACCAAGCATCTTGGACTTAATGTACTTCATTTCTGCATCTCTAGCCTCTAGCACAAGTCCTAGTACATCATCAGCACTCAGTATGTATGCTGGATTAATAAAAGTTATGTCATCTCTCTGGGACTCAATCTCATCATCTGGAAAATGGAAAGGACAATTTCGGTCCTGCTTTTCTTACAGGGCTGTTACAGGACTCAAATGAGATAACAATAAGTAAGACCTTAATAAACTGATAAATCCCACACAGCTGTGAACATAAGTCATTGTTCCAAATCCTTTAAAGCCTCAATCCTTTATTTATTTATTTATTTATTTATTTGCTCACTCATCCATTCAGCAAGTATTTATTTATGTGCCAGGCCTCCCCTGAGATCCCAGCTCTCTCAAACCTGCCACCTTTCCTAGAACACTTTGGATCTGAACCCCATAATCCAGCAATCGGTCCCACAGTCCTATTGGAGTAGCAGGTGCCCTACTTCTCCACCTGCAATCTCGCCTTATGCTCAGCACTGGGGTCTTGGACAGGCTGTGTAAGTGATCAGAGGAGGGTGGGAGGATAGCCCTCACGTGAGATAATGTGTCACTCTCTTTAGAAATTTGTTTTTGAAGGAAACAGTCAACAAAACCAAAAGACAACCGACAGAATGGGAGCAAATATTTACAAACGACATATCAGATACAGAGCTAATACCCAAAATTTATAACCAACTTTCAAACTCAACATCCAAAGAATAAATAATCCAATCAAGAAATGGGCAGAAGAGGGGCGCCTGGGTGGCTCAGCGGGTTAAAGCCTCTGCCTTCGGCTCGGGTCATGATCTCAGGGTCCCGGGATCGAGCCCCACATCGGGCTCTCTGCTCAGCAGGGAGCCTGCTTCCCCTTCTCTCTCTGCCTGCCTCTCTGCCTACTTGTGATTTCTCTCTCTCTGTCAAATAAATAAATAAATAAATCTTTAAAAAAAAAAAAAAAAAAGAAATGGGCAGAAGATATGAACAGACATTTTTCCAAAGAAGACATCCAAATGGCCAACAGACACATGAAAAAATGCTCAACATCACTCATCACAGTGAGATACCACCTCACACCAGCCAGAATGGCTAAAATTAACAAGTCAGGAAATGACAGATGTTGGCAAGGATATGGAGAAAGGGGAACCCTCCTATACTGTTGGTGGGAATGCAAGCTGATGCAGACACTCTGGAAAACAGTATGGAGGTTCCTCAGAAAGTTGAAAATAGAGGTACCCTACAACCCAGCAATCACACTACTGGGTATTTACCCTAAAGATACAGATGCAGTGATCCGAAGGGGCACATGCACCTGAATGTTTATAGCAGCAACGTCCACAACAGCCAAACTATGGAAAGAACCCAGATGTCCATCAACAGATGAATGGATAAAAAAAGAAGGTATGGTATATAGATACAATGGAATACCGCTCAGCCATCAAAAAATTGAAATCTTAAAAAAATGAAATCTTGCCATTTGCAATGAGTGGATGGAACTAGAGGGTGTTACACTAAGCGAAATAAGCCAGTCAGAGAAAGATAATTATCATATGACCCTGCTGATATGTGTTATTTAAGAAACAAATCAGAGGATCATAGGGGAAGAGAGGAAAAAAATAAAATAAGACAAAATCAGAGAGGGAGACAAACCATAAGAGATACTTAATCATAGGAAATAAACTGAGGGCTGCTGGAGAGGAGAGAGGTAGGGGGATGGGGTAACTGAATGAAGGACATGAAGGAGGAGACTGGGTATTATATGCAACTGATGAATCAGTGACCTCTACCTCTGAAACAGATAATACATTATATGCTAATTAATTGAATTTAAATTAAAACAAATTTTAATTAAAAAAAGAAATTCCTCTTTTTGTTCCTCAAAGGAAAAGAGATTTTGACTGGAGGAATTAGCTCTACACACCTCTCAGGTAACAAGGACAAGGAACTGACAAATGTAGAAAATTTAAATCTCTCTTGAAGAAAGGCCAGACAAATATGTAGGATTATTAACAGCCCATTAATGATGTAAGAAAGGCCTTAGGGTTCAAAGCCAATGGCCAAGAAAGAATTCTTGGGACATCTTTGGTGAAAAAAGGTGATTTTATTAAAGCTAGGGACAAGACCCGTGGGCAGAAAGAGTTTCCGCATGGGGTTGTGAGGGGTGATTGATTATATACTATGGGGTTGGAGAGGTTAGGAAAAGGGAGGTTTCAAAAGAACTTTTATATGCTAAATAAGATCTCCAAGAAAATGGAGACCTTGCCATTGTCAAGAAAAGGTTGTCTTCCCCTCTAGCAAGGTATTAACATTAAGGTAGTTGGGACAAGCCTGGAAGAAGTCACAGGACCGTGTCCCAGCCAGGAAGGGGGTGGGGGGGAGGTTGCAGGGTGTCAGCTTGTGGTTTGTCTTCAGCCAGCCTTCCAGCTCCCTCCTCAAGATAGGATTGGGGAGGGGCTGGGCTAAGTGGGCCTTTTGCCCTTAGCAAGGTATCAGACATTGACATCAAGGCAGCTGAATCCCTAGAGGAATGTCACTCTGCCTGTTTCAAGGACTCGTCAATGATTTGTAGGTAGTAAGGAAATGTAATGATTTTTCTTCTGCCTTTGTTTCGTACATCATTTAATATGCCACCAGTAGCCTCCAGTGGCCTGTTCTTTCTCTTTTCTCCCAACTCTCAAGCCTTTATCTGAGACCCTCTGTCCCATTCCTGTATCAATCTGCCCCATGACGATGCTCACTAGTGGATGTGGAAAATGCCCAGGACACTTGGACACGTGGAGCATCTACACGGAAGAAGAAAGTGAGACTGGAGGGGAGGGTGCCATTGCTAGCTTAAACTGTCTCATAGCCCTAACTTTTCAGCTTTTCATGGTACAAGATGCAGAGCTTATTTCAAGAATTGGCAATTCAAAGGAATTATGCTTTTTTTCAACTTAAAACAAGGGAAGCAACAACAATAGCCTCACATCATCCTCTACTCTACTGCCAGTTGTTTTTGTTTGTTTACAAGAGAGAATTTCTGCCTTGAAAGTACATATTCACTACATAAAATTAGAAAAGAACACAAGACACCCTATCCCCTCAGAAACTGCCATTGTTAACATTCAAATGTAATTCCCTCCCCTATTTTCTTATGCAAGAAAATACCATCTGTTTTTATATTTTATTATTTGTTGATTTAAAAAGTAATACATACATTGAAAATAATTCAAACTATCACTGTTTGCAAGCATTAGCTTATCACCATCTGTAGCTGGCATTATTTTCTTAATTTTTACCATAAAAAATAAGTAATATGTTACCTAAAGATTTATAGTGAAAAGTTAGTACTGCTTTCACCCCTGATTCCCAGCCTCTGTTCCTCTCTCCAGAGGCAAATATGATACCAATGTATGTATCCTTCGGGGTTAGTCTTTGCATATACAAACATAGAGGTCTGTTTATATTTTTTTATCTATAGATAAATGATAGCATACCATATATCCTTGTCTATTATCTTCTGTGTATATTTTAATAGCTGAGACCATACTTTCCATTCGTTTTGTATCCTCCTTTTCACTTAACATTATCCTACTTCTTTTCACTTAATATTATACCATAAATGTTTTTTCTGAGACTTTTAAAACTCTTCATAAATGTCATTTCAACATTGTATTCCATCCTGTGGATATGTCATAGGACCATTTCTCTAATATCGTACCTTTTTCTATTCTTAATTATTATATTTTTACATAAATATTTGCTCAGTCTCCTATTTATTTCCTTAAGAAAGATCCCTAGAAATGGAACTGCTGATTACATAACAGCAGTTATAAATAAATAAAGTTTCAATAACTTTACTGAAACACAGATTTGATCCTTACCTCATTTCACAATCTCTATCTTATTTTATCCTAGGAGGTAAAATTAAGTGGACAGATATTATTATTCCCATTTAATCAAGAAAGAAACTGAGGACCAGAAATTAAGGATTTGCTCAAGCCTCAGAGCCAACATTTGAGACTAGACTTAGTACCATGCATCTTTACAGGAAAGTTCAAAATCCCTGTTCTATTCCTCAGCTGAATTTTTGGGTGAGTCATACCACCTCTCTCAGTCACAGCATTTTTACTTTAAAATAGAGAAAATACCTACTTCAGTATAAACAGAATGAGCAGTTGCCATATGTAATTAATCTAGCATGGTTTCTTGGCCCATGAGAGGTACTAAATAAATATTATTTCACTGGCCCCTTTAATTCACTTCTGCAGTCAAATCTTGTTCAACAGCTCTCTTCCTAATCTGGAGTAGATCATTGGAGCTTGTTTTACAATTAGCTGTCTGCCTCCTCTTCTAGACTCCTCTGAGTTTTATCCCTCCTTACACCCTGTCAACACTGGATCTATAGCAAATCTTCAGGGCACGTTACTCCTCTCAATAAACATTTATTGAGCATTGCCATGTCCCAGACTATTGATGTAAATTTCCTATTATTAGTCTTCATTATCTCTGACAAAGCTGTTTACACTCTTAGATTTTTAGAAGTAGGGATTTGGGAGTGGCAGCTGCTTCTGGTCCCAGCTTTCCCATAATTCAACCTATGAACCTGGGCAAGCCACTGAAACTCTGAACCTCAATGTTCTCATCTATGATACAATAATATTACCTACCTCCGAAAGCTGCCATGGATTTTAAGTAGGAGAATGCATATAAATGTGCCTTTTACACTGTGTTGAGAAAAACACATGCGGCCTTGTGGAGAATCAGTGGGGAAAGTGCCTGCCTTTATGAGCTATGTCTGGCACAGGGAGTGAGTTTCAGTTCTTAACCTGATCCACTTCCCTTCATTTCACGGGTTAAAAAAAAAGAGGCTCCATAAAGAAAAGTGATTTGTCCAAGGTCATACAGCAAGTCAGTTGGTGTATCATGACCAGATCTTCTGTTATTCAATGACTCCCAGACTGGATGAGGCTTAGGAAAATTTCAAACTTCAACATGTTTAGGGTGAGTAAAGACGCATCTCCAGCACCCTGCGCAGCTCTTTCCCACCACTTGCCACACTGTACTGTCAACATCTGCTTATGTGCACACAGCGGAGCTTTCCCAGTAGGTGGTGTGAGAATAGGGAGAGGTGGAGGGCAGAGAGATTCCATCGAAAGGCATATTCAGATGGAGGCCTCCAAGGGAATCTTTTCAGCAAGGTGGCAGGGGCTACACAGACATTTGGAAGAGAAGCAAAAAGCATCCCAGCAGGCAGCCGCCAGAGGCAGATATGAGCAGACAGGTCACTGCACGGTGGTGAGTGCAGAATGCATTTGTAAGATAAGCATCAATCGGATCTTCTGTCTTTTGTGACAGTCACATTAATGATAGAGCTGGGTAGCTCACTGTCTCCGTGACAAGCAATAAAGATGAAGGCCCAGGGATTATCTGAGAAGTCATCTCTGGTCCCAAGCTGGGGGAAAGAAGGAAACGACCTCTCCGAGGATTGGTATGAAAAACAAGGCTTTCAGTCTGATAGGCAGCAGAAAGAAAGCACTAAGGAAGAAGCTAACTCCAGCTAGGAAAGAGGGGAGGGAATAGGAGAGAGCTTGAAAATCTAGTAAGAGATCAACTCATTACATGTAGTAAACAAGTGAATGAATGAATCTCTCTCTCTCTCTTTTTAAGATTTTATTTATTTATTTGAGAGAAACCACCCAGGCACCCTGAACTTCTCTTTTGGTTTTTTTGTTTGTTTGTTTGTTTTGTTTTTTTAAATTTTTATTCTTTTTTTATTTTTTTAAGATTTTATTTATTCATTTGACAGAGAGATAGAGATCACAAGTAGGCAGAGAGAGAGGGGGAAACAGGCTCCCTCCTGAGCAGGGAGCCTGACACAGGGCTTGATTCCAAGACCCTGGGATCATGACCTGAGCCGAAGGCAGAGGCTTTAACCCACTGAGCCACCCAGGTGCCCCTGGTTGTTTTTTGGTTTTTTTTGTTTTTTTAAAGAATTTTATTTATTTAATTGATAGAGAAAGAGAGAGAACAAGCAGGGGGAGTAGCAGAGGGAGAGGGAGAAGCAGGCTCCTCACTGAGCAGGGAGCCTGACACCGGGCTTGATCCCAAGACCCTGGGATCATGACCTGAACTGAAGGCAGACACTTAACGGACTGAGCCACCCAGGCATTCCTGAACTCCTCTTTTGATAGAGCACAAGATTTAGTCCGAGGGACCTGGGTTGAGCCCCAGCTCTCTCAGCAGTTGTGAAACCTTAGGCAGATCAGTTTTTTCATCTATAAAATGAGTTAATAAAAGACTTCCTGGCAAACTGTTGTAAAAATTAAAACCAATATATGGGAGAGTGCTTTATAAACCCCTTAAAAATTTTTCTTTGTCTGTCTGCTTCATGGTTTCTTCTACCAAGTCATCCTATAGTAGAAATAGCTTGGGGTTCCAAATCAAACAAACTAGATTCAGTTTCCAGGTCTGTCATTTATTAGCTGTGAGACTTTGGCAAGGAATTTTACATTACTAAGACACAGTTTCCTCATTTATAAAACAAGCATTGTTGGGAAAATTACAATGTTGGTAAAGCATCTAGATAATATGTGACATATAGCAGGTGCTCAATAAATGTACTGCATCGGGGCACCTGGGTAGCTCAGTGGGTTAAGCCTCTGCGTTTGGCTCGGGTCATGATCTCAGGGTCCTGGGATCAAGCCCTGCATCGGGCTCCCTGCTCGGCGGGGAGCCTGCTTCCCCCTCTCTCCCTGACTGCCTCTCTGTCTACTTGTGATCTCTCTCTCTGTCAAATAAATAAATAAAAAATCTTTTTAAAATAAATAAATAAATGTACTCCATCTTCTCACTGAGAACATTTCTTCAGTGAGGATGGGAAGGGAGTTGGACAAATGTGGACCTCACCCTATTATATGCAAACTCCTCCCTAAAGCCACACTCTACTAACTTTAATTCAATCTTTTTTTTAAGATTTTATTTATTTATTTGACAGAGAGAGAGAGAGAGAGAGACACAGCGAGAGAGGGACTACAAGCAGGGGGAGAGTGGAAGAGGGAGAAGCAGGTGTCACTCTGAGCAGGGAGCCCGACGTGGGGCTGGATCCCAGCACCCTGGGATCATGATCCGAGCAAAGGCAGATGCTTAACAACTGAGCCACCCAGGCGCCCCTAATTCAACCTTTCTTTAGACATTCCCCAACCCAGCATAGCCAGCCTAGCCCAGCCCACCTCCTCACTATTTCCCCAGGTCTCTCTGAGCCACAGAAAAAGTATCATAATAGCTACCATTTATTGCACACCAAGTGCTCTCGATCCATTCTATCTTGCACAGAATGTAGGCACACCTACATAATATTAATGACCTTTCTCTTTTATACATTGCTTTATAGTTTACGAAGCTCTTTCACCCATGTTACCATATTTGCTTCTTACAACAATGGGGGGTGAGTGAATTGGAGGCAGAAGCACCAGCACAGGTCAATTGTCCGCTGAATCAACATTCACTGAGCATCTACTGTGCACCACACCTGTGTACTCTGGGGAGGTGAAGCGGAACCGCAGGGAGTTCTGAGCTTAGGGGGAAACTTTTTAAAACATCCTCTATGGGTTATTGCTATCTCTCTTCACATCATATTCCTTAAGAAACTGGAGATTTATTTATTGGACTAGAGATCACTTTAGAGTTTTGCCTTCTCCCATAGTGATTCCTCTGATAGGAACACACTGTCCTCCACTGCTGGCTATATCCTTCATCACCAGAAGAAAGCCTTCCCTTACCCATCGTCTTCTGGCAAAATGTCTTCTCTGGCTAACACAGTGTCAGGGTTTCCCACTACCATAGCCAGGGGTTTTCATGGTGTTCCATGGTCTTTCTCCCTTTATATGCACAGAACAGGTGGACATCCACTTGTAAACACACGCTCCTTTTACTGTCCCCAACCCTTTCCATCTGAATTTCAGGAAGTTGGAATGGAGGGCCCTGTCTTTCTCCCACTCCCCTCTACACCTTGATTAGCTTCTAGAGGCTACCACCCTGCCCTCCCTAAAGTCCTTCCTACATTTGGATTCGGGGACAGAGGCAGCCCATGGATGAATTTTTCTGTCCAAAGTTCTCTTGTCTGTGATCTCAGGTGGTGGTGTAACAGAGTTCAGCGCCTGCGCCCCCTCCTCAGTCTTCTGAGTAGCTAAGACACGTTTAGCACCTGGGTGCCCATGGACTTAATACGGCCCCATTGTCTTTCCACCCTCACACAACCTACACCTGGCTTCCTCCCCAACCTAACCCAACACACCCACTACCCTAATCTCTCCAAGGTCCAGACAGTTCCTCCACCCCAGCCGCCAGACTCTTGCTCTATTCCAGTGCCTCTCCACTCCCCACCCCTAGCAGAACTCGGGCACCCACTGCCCATATCCAAGGCCACTGCCTTCTCGCTCCACCAGCTCCCCGCCCCCTTCCTCTGCAGTCTGGGTAGACCCAGCCTTGCCTCCCACCTTCCCATTCTTGCAGGCTTCCCTGCTCGGAGCCCCAACCCCCAGCCCCCACTCACGGCTACCCCCTGTGCCCGCGCCAAACTGGCCTCAGGCTCCGCATCCTTTTCGCTCCCGGCTCTCGATTCGCATGCCTTCGCCCTCTTTCCCTCTCCCCGACCAACACCCCTCTCTGCCCAGCGCTCCTCTCCCCCATCACCTCACTCCTCTCCAGCTCACCACGACCCCTGCGGACTCTGTCTACTGCCGTCCACGCCGCTCCCTTCCCCTCGCTGTCCTCAGTGCCCTCGCTCAGCGCCCGCCTCACGCCTCTCAGCTGCCTGGCACCCCCTTCCCGCACTGCCCCTCTCAGTCCCTCCTTACATCTCCCCGCCCCCAACGCCTCATGTTTCCCCCACAGCGAGCCCCTACGGCGCTCCAGTGGCCACTCCTTTCCCACCTCCCGCCGCCCCCTGCCCTCGGTGCGCCCCTCGCCGCCCTCACGGTCCGGTAGACTCCCTCAGCGCCTCTTCCCAGGTTACGTGCCTCCCTCCCGGCCATAGTGCCCCCTCCTCAGCGGTCTCCCCCAGCCCTTTATCCTCGGTGTCCCCTCTGCTGCTCGCACTCCTCAGCTCCCGCTCGCTGTCGCCAGTGCCCCGAGCCGGGGTGGATCCCAGATTCTCTCCAGGCGGGGTGCCCGGGCCGCGCCCCTTACCTGGGACTCCGGGTGCGGGACTAGCGGCTAGCTCCTGGCAAAGCAGCCGGACCGCGGACCTGGCGGCACGCGGCAGAAGGCTCAGCCGGATTCGCGCGGCAGGGCGGTGCGGGGCGGTGCGAGTCGGTGCAGCTCCGGTCTAGTACCCACCGCGGCTACTTAGGGCTGAGGCTCTGGCTACAGCTCCGCTCTGCTCCAGCCGAATCCAGGCCCCACCCATGCCCCGCCCACGGGCGGAGTCCGTGTTCGCCCCGCCCCCGGGCTCCAGCTGCCAGCAGGTGTAGGACATTCATTTTATCTTGGGACTCCCGCCCTCCCTCCACCCCGAGTTCGCCGATATCTGGGTGACTACCGTGATTTATCTTTTTTTTTTAAGATTTTATTTATTTATTTGACAGAGAGAGAGAGAGATCACAAGTAGGCAGAGAGGCAGGCAGAGGGAAAGGGGGAAGCAGACTCCCTGCTGAGCCCAGAGCCCAATGCCGGGCTCCATCCCAGGACCCTGAGATCATGACCTGAGCTGAAGGCAAAGGCTTTAACCCACTAGCCACCCAGGCGCCCCTCATGATTTATCTTAATAGTCACATTTCATTCCACAGACTGAATTTACTGTGGTGATCAGAGAGTTTTGATAATAATGTAGATGATGATGGGTATGCAGTGCTTTGCCATTTCCAAAGCACTCTCCTGTCCTATTGCTTCATACCCACAAAAGCCCACGGAGAAAGGCAGAACATGGACGGAGGCATACAAGAGGAAACTAAGTCAGAAACCTGGACATTGTCCTCTAGTCTATGCACTCCTTAATTTCCCACATCCTATCCGTCTGGTAATAACACCTCCTTAACATATCCTATCCCTGCCCTTCCTCTCTATCTCCACAGCTCTCACCCTGGTTCAGACCTCATCACTTCTTGCCTGGTCTAATGTAACTGCCTCCTAATAGATCTCCCCACCTTTACCATCAACCTTATTAAAACAAAACAAAATAAAAACTTTATATGACTCCCGCATTGTTAGCAGTAGCTTGGAGTGAGAAATTGTATTGCCTCATCATTAGGAAGTCCCAATCCTGTCAGAGGCAATTTGACCTCCCATCCTGACTTGGACTTCACTTGTAGTCTTCCCAAGATCATTGGAGTAGTTGCCAGCTTTATTTTAGAATCATCATGCTTTCCTACACTCTTGCTCCATTTCAAATCTTAGAGGTCTGAGTCAGATGCCAAAACCATTTCCCCCCAATTTCCATTATGACCCTATCTGCAATTTGTCTCTCCAATCTGGGGAACTGCCCAATCGATAGTCCCTCTAATTGTCTAACTTCTCTCTCAGACTCATCCTTATACATTTCTGAGCTTCACCATCCCTCTCCCTTTCACTCACCTTCCCACTGCCCACCTCCCTGGCAGACCTTTCCACTGTGCTTTCTTGAATCCTGTTCCTTTATCAATAAATTCTCCTACATCCTCTACTTCTTCAGAGAGAAATAACCTGAAAACTTGCCTTTGTTGAAACTTGACCCTCTTCCAGGTCTCCTCTTGTAGCCCCTCTGCAAGAAGGCTTCTCATTTCCCACTCCCCACATGGCCTAAAACTAAGGTGGAGTCAGCATTGCTACTCCTACCCTTGTATAAAAATTCCTTCTCTTTTTCTCTTCAGCCATACTACCTTCTACTCCTCATCATCACAAACATCACTAGCCTCCAATTATTGCTTATGTATTGAAAATTTCAACCCCTGGCTTGTGGTTATCCTCATTAGCTCCTACCCTGCCATTCTGACTTCAGTAGCCATGTGGTTTCCTCATCCCTCAGTCCTTGGTCTCCTCTTCACACTCCTTGGATACTGCCTCCCATGGTCACACTTTGAACTTCTTTTTTTTTTTTTTTTAAAGGTTTTATTTATTTATTTGACAGAGAGAGTGAGATCACAAGTAGGCAGAGAGGCAGGCAGAGAGAGAGGGGGAAACAGGCTCCCCGCTGAGCAGAGAGCCTGATGCAGGGCTCGATCCCAAGACCCTGAGATCATGACCTGAGCTGAAGGCAGAGGCTTTAACCCACTGAGCCACCCAGGCACCCCACACCCTGAACTTCTTACTAATCCCAAACTAGTGCCTCTGTGATCTCAAAATCAAATATCCTATACTACCTGTTCCCTCACTCCCTGTCTCCCACCAGGCCCTAGAGTACTCATTTCAAAATGGGTATAATGATAATGACTATTAATTCTTCACAAGAATAATGAGATAACATATAAAACATATAAAACAACTTTTAAAGTTGTGAAACAATATAAGAACAGATGGTGTTGTGTTTACGTAGCCTCAGGTCTTCTCATTACTTTCTCTTTCTCCTTTCCCTGGAAGGCCATGTAGTAAAATAGAAAGACCACAGAATTGGAGCCAGCTAGATCTGGTTTTCAATCCTTGTTCCACCAGTTGCTTGCTGTGTGATCTTATGCAAATTGCATAATTTTTTAACACACAGCACACACCTCATCCTCATTTGTAGCAATAGAAATAATGACAGCTACCTCCCAGGGTCATTGTGAAGACCAAATTAGAAAATGAGATAGCTATTGGAAAGCACTTGATCCAGTGCCAGGCACATAATAAGCTGTGGTTATTATAAACAAATGCTATTTTTAGCCACAACCACCTTCCAAGAAGGGTAGACCCTAATATACAGAAGGCCCTCTTGTCCTACTCAGGGCCATAGAAGAGTGTGGATATATAAGGGTGGGAAGAGAAGGAGGAACACTATATTGCTCTGGGTAGAAAAGGGAGAATTTAGAATTTACTTGGCAAAATAGGAGGAAGAAGAAATAAAGAGAACTTGAAGGAGGAAAGGAAAAAGATGAGTAGGAAAATCAGTGTAAGGGTAGGTGCTACAAGGATAAAAGGTCAGAAGAAACCCTCCCATAGCAGGTGAACAAAAGAATGCTTAAGCTCTAGGATGCATAAGATGAGATACCTTGTCACATGTGTGATATGACCACTTTCTGTGACTCTTGAGACTTTAGTAAAGGCCGTTAAACTCAGGAATGCTTTTTGAGGGGAGTAGTAGCAATAGAAATGGTAGCAATAGAAATAATGAGAGCAAACTTTGAAGATGAGTGAGTAGGGAAATCATGCAAAGGGCTTTGTTTTTCTGAGTTGACAAAGAAGGCTAGAGGCAGAGACTATGAGAGCACAGCCCTCATAGTATTTACAAAAAATTTCCAGGAAGGCTTAGAACATATAAGGGTTGTAAAATATGAAAATTGAATTCTAAGCCCGTTGCATTTAGATCTTAATGGGGCAGAGAGGCGACTTCTAACACTTCAGCTGTATCAGTTATGTGCCCTACTGGCTAGCTCCCTATTAACTAGCAGGTTACCACCAGAGAGAAGAACAAATCAAATTATATTTAACTGTCTTCACTTCCAGATCTAAATGCCCAAATAAAAACAGGAAGAAAGACTTATTCTACCCCAAAAGTCTACCTTTGCCTTGGATCAGATTGATTAATAACTATAATAATTAATGGGTGCCTGGGTGGCTCAGTCAGTTAAGCATCTGACTTTGGCTCAGGTCATGGTCTCAGGGTCCTGGGTCCGCTTGTCCCTCTGCCCCTCCCCCTCCCCCTGCTCATGCACTCTCTCTCAAAGAAACAAATTCTTTGAAAAATATAACTGTAATCATTAAGCCATTAAAACATGATGGGTTCATTCATATATTTTATTTCATTTAGTCCTCAATACAATCATGCAAGGTATGACTTGTCATCCCCCATTTATATTATAAATGAAGAAACAGAATTCAGAAAATTCAAGTGACTTGCCAAGAGTATATACCTGTTAAATAGCAGAACCAGATACCAAGTCTGTCTGACTCCAAGTCTAGGACTCTTTCTGTTAGACCCCCGAATAATGGTTGCTCAGCGAACACCACTGAGGTTGAGAGTCCTGCAAACAAAATTTCCTTAAGTCTTTTCTAATTGCCAGAGTAATCAGCCTTCTTCAGCTCCTGGTTTTTATCTGAAATATAAAATTGATGCTTTTTATCCAATGAGAATCAGTCACTTAGAAAAGGTAGTATCATAAAGGTGTATAATCATTTGAAATGTTCAAGTTTGTACAAGGTTCAAATCCACACCCCTGTACGCGTCCCTCATAACCAGCCTAGGAACTTAGGTATGTTGACGGGTTAAGTGTTTTCATCTGACCCCTTCAGAGGTTGCCTCATGCAAGGAAGGCACCTCAGCAGGTGCGAGAAGGTCACCAGAATCCGTGACGCAGCTGTAGAAACACAGGGTTCAATGAGAGGAGCGGTGGAAGGCGGGACTGAGACGAGGCAGGGGCCAGGTGATCTTAAGGCCTCGTAAATCATACTAACGATTTGGGAATTTACCTTGCAAGCAAAAGGCTTTAAGCAGTGGAGTAACATGGTTCCATCTGCACATAACAAAGATTGCTCTGATTGTGGTGGGTATGACAAACCCAACTGGAAAGGTAGGGAGCAGGGAGACTGCGCTCCGTAAACAGGGGTCGCAATCAGAGATTGCTGTGATCTTCCAGGGGAGAGATGAAGAGGGTCAGAACTCATGTCCTAGCAGCAGGGGAAAGTGAAAAGTGGAGAGATTTGATACATATTTAGGAAGGATTAAATGTGAAGTATGAGGGAGAGGGAACTGGCATGAACAACCGGGTAGACAAGGAAGCTATTTACTGACAACAGGAGCACAGAAGTTGTTTTGGTTACCTGGTGCTGCATAACAAACCACTCCCCAAAATTCATGGCTTAAAACTTATTAAAGTTTGGCTTATAAAATCATGGCTTATTAAAAAGCAATCATGTATTGTTTCTCACAATTCTGTGGATGGTTGAATGGATTAGTCTGCTGGTTTTAGTTGAGATCAGCTGGAAGGTCACCTGCACCAGGAGGTGTAAGAAGGCCTCACTCATGGATCTGGCAGTTGGTTCTGGCTAGGGCTGGCTGCCATGGCTCTTCTTCAATTCTAACCCACCAGTAGGCTAGACGAGCTTCTCTGGTGGTCTCAGGGCACCATTCTAAGAGGGTAAATGCAGAAGATGCAATCTCTTCAGGCCTAGCCACAGAATCAGGCACCAGTGTGGCTCAGTCATTAAACATCTGCCTTTGGCTCAGATCATGATCCCAGATGCCCGCATTGAGCCCCACATCGAGCCCCTTGAGCTCCTTGCTCAGCAGGAAGCCTGCTTCTCCCTCTCCCACTCCCCCTGCTTGTGTTCCCTCTCTTGCTGTCTCTCTCTGTCAAATAAATAAATAAAATCTTAAAAAAAAAAAAAAAGGGCCTAGCCTCAGGAATTGCCTAACATCAGGGGCGCCTGGGTGGCTCAGTGGATGAAAGCCTCTGCCTTCAGCTCAGGTCTTGATCTCGGGGTCCTGGGATCAAGCCCGCATCGGGCTCTCTGCTCAGCAGGGAGCCTGCTTCCCCCTCCCTCTCTGCCTGCCTCTCTGCCTACTTGTGATCTCTCTCTCTGTTTCAAATAAATAAATAAAATCTTTAAAAAAAATAAAAGAATTGCATAACATCATATGTACTTTATTCTATTGACCAAATCAAGTCACAATCACACCCCGGATACCAAGGAGTGGAGAAATAAACTTCACCTCCGATTAGGAAGAACAGCAAAGTCACATCACAAAGGGGCATGGAGAGGATAAAGGGAAGAGAGAAATCTATTGCCTTTTACCAATCTACCACAAGAGTGGGAACAGATTTAGATAATGAGTATCTCAAATGCCACTTCATGCACTAATCATTCCTTCCTTCTCTGTGCTTCAGTTTCTTGATTTGTAAAATAAATGAATGTGCATGGCCATTCTCCCCACTAGTGAAAGTTTATAAGTGAAATTGGTTAAAATGTACATTGAGGACACTACCCCATCATTAGGGCAAACCACGGTCAGCAGAAGTGCAATCTGAGACACACAGGGAAACATCCAAGATGTGAATAGTCAGAACCCAGGTACCACCCACCACCCCCTCCCTCTTCCTTCATCCTCCCTACCAGTCCTTCACAGAAACTGATTGATTCTACCTCCTGAGAGCTCTCCATTCCATTCCTTCCGGGGCCACAGCCTCCTCACTTTCCTACTGCTACCATAGCCTCCAATTTCCCTGTAATCCAAGCTCCACATTGTAGCAGAGCAGAGAACTCTCCTGAAACCCAGTTTAAAATCCCCTACCACAAGGAGGCCTGGCTGCATGTGACTCTTGATCTTGGGGTTGTGAGTTCAAGCCCCTTGTCAGATGTAAAGGTTACTTAAATAAATTTAAAAAAATATTTAAATGAACAAATAGAACTCTGCTTATTGGGAGGTTATGAATCCTAGGAGGGGAGACAAACAAACAAGCAAACAAAATACATAAGATAATTTCAGTTAGTGATGAGTACATTTGAGGAAATATTCCAAGAGGATGGAATAAAAGTAACTAGGAGAGGGGATTATTTTAGAAAAGCCTCTCTGAGGAAGTGACATTTGAGTTGAGAACAGTTGGAGGAGAAGGGGTTAGCTCATTTCAGAAATGAGGAACTTAAGGGCCAGAGAGGACAGGTGATTCTCCCAGGGTGAGACTATGGCTAACTGACCAAACTGGGAACCTCCTCTCTTGGAGGGTGTTTATACAGCAGCGGCACCGGCACAGTGATGGTCTGTGGTTAGGGTCTTCGCGTCCACAAGCCCAGCCTGGGCACATGGTCCCCCTTGGTCTCATCAGTTATCACTCGCCACTGATCTGTTCTCTTTTGGGATCATCTCTGTTAAATAAGGGAATTGAATTAAAATAAATCCCAAGGCTTTCTAAGGGAAACCAGGGTGGGATAATCAAAAGCACATAAGCTTTGGAGTCAGAGAGGTCTGGGTTCAAATCCAACTTTCACCATTTGTAGTTATGTGATTAATTTTCTCTTGATCACACAGGTTGCTCATCTGTACAAAGAAAATGACAATTATTTCACTGGCTCTTTGGGAGAGCTAAATTAAAAGTGATAATGTATGGAAAATAGGTAGTGTATAATAAGATATTCAAAAATACCAGCTACTTTAAGGGATCTGATAGCTCTTGTAACTAAATCCTTCATGCTTGCCGATGGTTTCTCCCCTTCAAATACATGTCCAGGAACTGAAAAACAGTTACCACTTACTTAGAATCTTTAAAATAAGTCAGGTCGCTTCTCTAGTTTTGGAAGAATGTCTCCTCCATTTGTCTTTTCTTCTAGGGCTTGCTAAGGGAGGCTAAGTCAGATCTGTGACCCTCTGCAAAGGTTCAGTCTCATCCTCCCTCTTGTGCTCTAAATGGGAACTGCAGTCTCTCAGGACTGACCAAAAGCCATGGTGCTGAAATCAACCCGACTACAGGGTTGAAAAAAAAAAGGGAACTAACTTTTTTTTTTAAGTAAAAAAAAATTACATTGGGCATACCCAACATGGGCTCAAACTCACGACCTGGAGATCTAGAGTCACATGCTCTACTGACTGAGTCAGCCAGGCATCCCCAAAGAGAACTAACATCTGATAAGCATCTATGTTATTTCTGGAACCTCTGAAGTACCTTCCATGCACTATTTCATGTCTCTCTTATCAGCCATTCAATAGAAAAGGAAAACAAAGTTCAGCAAGGGTAAATGACTTTTCCAAGTATCCATGGATAAGAGACAAAGCAGGCCTAAATAAAGGAAAGAACTGGAAAAATCGGTGATGTTTGTTGCACTATAGAATAAAATTCAACCTCTTTAGCCAACTTGAACAGATCCTTTTTTCTATGTTTATCTCTCACCACTAATGCTTTTGGTCCCTGCTCTCTGGACACACAGAATTACTTTAAACCTCAGTGTTTTTGCACAGGCCTTTTCTAACCTCCATATCTTCAATACCCCTCCTTTATCTAGAAAACTCATTCATCCTGCCATCCATCCCACCCTTCTTACTTGGAGATAATTTAATCACTCCTCCTTTGTACTATTTCTGGATCTTAGGCTTGCTGTTGGTACTGAGAGCTGAAGTAGAATGTTCAGCCCTAGGTAATTAACGCTGCCCCTGCTTTCATTCAACAACTATTCATTTATGGTATACAGGTATGGTTGCATTCAGAGAATGAGAAAAACAATAATGAACAAAACAGAGTCTGTTCTCACAGAGCTTACATTTTAATGAGGAAATCAGATATTAAATAATCACATCAATAATTAACATGGTGATAGTTGTTTTGAAGGAAAAGCAGCGGGGATATAAAAGGTCATTGTGGGGGCATGATCAAAAAAGGTCTTACAAAGAAACACTTGGCTGGGATTTCTGAAGAATGCGAATGGAAAGAACACACTTGTGGTTGGAATACTCACGACAGAACGAGAGAATTACATGCATCGAAGATAGAGAGAGATGTGTGGGCCAAATCATACCACCCACTTAGACAATATTATTGATTTTGGACTTCACCCTGAGAATAATGGAAGAGAGACAATAAAGAGTTTCAAGCAGGGAAATGATATAACCAGAATTTTAATATAAAGAGAGTAGTCTTTGTGGAGAACAGCTGGAGAGAGGGGCAAGGACGGACGCAAGGACACCACCTAAATAGCTATTCATTTATTTAGCTGTTTCATTAATATTTATTTTTTTTAAAGATTTTATTTATTTATTCATGAGAGACAGGGAGAGAGAGAGAGAGAGGTAGAAGGAGAAGCAGGCTCCCCACTGAGCAGGGAGCCCAATGTGGGGGCTCTATCCCAGGACCCTGATGAGTTATGCTCATGACTGATGTGGCTGGAGAATTGGTATTGAATTTATAGCATCAGCAGAACAGAAAATGTGATGTATTTTATGCATGTCAATAAAGGAATGACCTGTTCTTGTTCTACAGAGAATGGAAATTGGAAGTCAAACACCCTTTGTATTCCAAAATAGGGTCTCAACTTTTGTAATTCTCATTTAAATTGTTAGGAGGCTTGGAGCTATTTGTTAATCTATCTTCCAATACACTGTTTAATATAGCACTGAATAAATGATGCAAGTTGTCAAAAAAAAATGGATCTTACACTGCAAAAATCTGGGCAACAAATTCTGCTGGTGGTGGTGGTGACGGAAGTGAAGAATGTATTAGTTGGCTTGGCCTATGATAACCAAGTACCACAGACCCAGTGACTTAAATCACACAAATTAACTTCCTCTGGATAAGGTCAAAGTGTAAGAGAAGATGTTGATCAGTCAGGTCAGAAGGACAAATAAGGTGGTGGTGGTCAAAGATTTCAAAGGTTAGAACGGTTTTGAGTGATACAAGATGAGACCATTGGAGGGGTGGCTGAGATAGAGTGGAGGTCTTTGGTGCTGAGAAAGTCAAATAAATGAGCAGCTAAGCTGTTAGGCAATGTTTTTCATCAGTTTTCACGACAAGTAATGGGAAGCTGAGATTCAGCTGTATTTTTTTTTTTTTTTTTTTTTTTAAGATTTTATTTATTTGACAGAGAGAAACATAGTGAGAGAGGGAA
>CM053606.1:35039790-35092883 GCA_028646535.1 Procyon lotor
GTATCTACCATGATTATTTTTGTAATCTGGTCAGTTAATAAAGGACTATTCAAATGGAAAAAAAAAAAAAGATACTGGGCTGAGCCTCGAGGAATGACTCCCACAACATCATAGTCTGTTCTGAAAAAGGACATGAAAGTTTTACAATAGGGAAGATGGAGTACCAGGAAGGTAGCCTCCTAGGTTCTGGCTCCAGGGTCACACCACCGTGGCTGTAATCTGGGGATAAGGAGGCCACTGTCCTCCTGGAATACACAACCATAGCTGCAAGCTGCCCCTAAAGTTTCCAATTCAGGTCCCTCATGCAAGCATCACTATAAAGTGAGTTCACTGCTCAAAGGCAGTATTGATCAAGGTAGCATAATGGTAAGTAAAGCAGTCTGTAAATCCACAGAGGGTGGTGCTAGAGTAGAAAGAAGCTTGGTGGGAGAGAAATCCAGATCAAGACTCTCTTCCAGGAACGCCTGAGTGGCTCAGGGTTTAAGCATCTGCCTTTGGCTCATGATCCCAGGGTCCTCAGATCGAGTCCCACAGTGGGCTCCCTGCTTAGTGGGGAGTCTGCTTCTCCCCCTGCTTGTGCTCTCTCTTTCTCTGACAAATAGATAAATAAAATCTTAAAAAAAAAAAAAAGTAAGGGGCGCCTGGGTGGCTCAGTTGGCTCAGTGTCCAACTCTTGATTTCGGCTCAGGTCATGATCTCAGGGTTGTTGGATAGAGCCCTCTATTGGGCTCTACACTCAGCGGGGAATCTGCTCAAGATTCTCTCTCTCCCTCTGCACTTCCCCCCTAAAATAAATGAATACATCTTTTATTTTTATTTTTTAAAAAGGTTTTATTTATTTAATTGTCAGAGAGAGAAAGAGAGAGCACAAGAAGGGGGAGCGACAGGCAAAGGCAGAAGCAAGCTCCCTCTGAGCAAGGATTCCAATGTGGGACTTAATTCCAGGACTTTGGATCATAACCTGATCCAACGGCAGACACTTAACTGAGCCACACAGGCATCCCAATAAATAAATAAATCTTAAAAAAAGAAAAGAAAAGAAAAGAAAAATTTTAAAAGCTGGCAGTTTAAACCTCAAATACCTGAAAAACCTTGGATCTGACTATAAAAAATTTCTCTCCTTTCATGAAGAAGGGGGGTTTGAGAAAGAATTTTTGGAATATACGATTATGGACCCTTTTTTTTAAAAACTGTATTAATTATCCTGAAGATGTAGATCTACTATACAGCATAGGTATTGATGCATTCCTTGAGTTGCTGGACTAGAAACTGCATCCGTTGATACAGTGGTTAAAAACATGGATTCACCAAACTGCCCACATTCAAATCCCAGCGCTGATACCTACTAGCTCGGATAAGTTACTTACTCACTATGTGCCTCCATTTCCGTATCTATAAAGCAGAGATGATAATGATGGTAATAGAACCAAATCCATCAGGTTGTTATTAGGATCAAATGAGTAAATATCACTGGAAGGTTTAGAACAGTTTCTGGCACATAGTGCTATATAAATATTTGCATTATCAGATGAAGAATGTTTGGAATCAGTAGTCTTTTTTTTTTTTTTTTTAAGATTTTATTTATTTGACAGAGAGAAACACAGCGAGAGAGGGAACACAAGCAGACGGAATGGTAGCGGGAGAAGCAGGCTCCCTGCCGAGCAGAGAGCCCAATTCGGGGCTCGATCCCAGGTTGCTGGGATCATGACCTGAGCTGAAGGCAGACGCTCAATGACTGAGCCACCCAGGTGCCCCTGGAATCAGTAGTCTTAAAACAAATTTAGGTTGAACGATCCTTGAAAGAATTTTAGAAAACTATGTACTTTTAAGATGACACCTTTAACCAACTTGATATTTAAATTTTCATTATTTAAATAACTGCCAAGGACATAACTTCTGGCATACTGTAAGTATCAACATTTAAAAATAAAATTTATGTCACTTTTCAGAATGTATCCACCAAAATGTAAGTGCCACGGAAATTTTACACCTACCTTATCCACTTAAAACTAATACATACACAAGTTCTTCTTAACAGTTGTAAATCTGATATCATAGTTCCTCCTTAAACTTGTTTTTTCCTCACTCTACTCACAGAATTTTAACCTAATGATTATTTTAGGTTAAATTATTTTATTGATCCCCATGCCATACTTCTCTATAGTAAAAATATGTACTTAATTGGAATTAAAATCCTAAAATTTCCTTTGACTGTAAAAAGCTGTGTTAGATAACTTTCATACCTTATTTTGAAGTCTTTTGCCTTCCTTCTTTCCTCCTTAGCTGTTGCTGCGATATTAGGAGATTGAGAACACGTAGCTATAACTGCATTCCCTTATCTTTTTTTTTTTTTTCAAATTCTTATTTAAATTCTGGTTGGTTAACATTGGTGCAGTATTGGTTTCAGGAGTAGAATTCAGTGGTTCATCACTTAAACACAACACCCAGTGCTCATCACAGCAAGTGCCCTCCTTAATACCTGTCACCCATCTAGCCCATCACCCACCGGACTCCCTCCATCAACCCCCAGTTTGTTCTCTATCATTGAGTCTCTTTTGTTTCTTTCCCTCTCTCTTTTCTTTCCCCCCCTAATATGCTCATCTGTTTTGCTTCTTAAATTCCACATGAGTGAAATCAAACAGTATTTGTCTTTCTCTGACTTACTTCGCTTAGCATAATACACTCTAGCTCCATCTACATCATTGCAAATGGCAAGATTTCAAACTTTTTGATGGCTGAGTAATATTCCATTGTATATCTACCACAACTTCTTTATCCATTCATTAGTTGATGGACATTTGGACTATTTCCATAATTTGTCTATTGTTTTTTATATCTTTAATATAAATATTTATATTTATAAACTTTTATAAAATATTATTTATAATATATTTTACATATTATTTATAAATATTTATAAAATATATATTTTAAATTATATAAATTTATATTTACATAATATTTAATATTATATAAATAATAATATATATTTATAAATTTATAAATATTGGACGATTTCCATAATTTGTCTATTGTTTTTTATATCTTTAATATAAATATTTATATTTATAAACATTTATAAAATATTGTTCATAATATATTTACATATTATTTATAAATATTTATAAAATATATATTTTAAATTATATAAATTTATATTTATATAATATTTAATATTATATAAATAATAATGTATATTTATATGTTTATGAATTTTATAAATATTTATGAATCTTAACAAAGATTTTTATTTATATATTTCACAGAGAGAGATCGATCACAAGTAGGCAGAGAGGCAGGCAGAGAGAGAGGGGGAAGCAGGGCTTGATCCCTGGACCCTGAGATCATGACCTGAGCTGAAGGCAGAGGCTTTAACCCACTGACCCACCTAGGCACCCCAATAATTTGGCTATTGTTGGATAATGCTGCTATAAACTTCAGGTGCATATACCCCTTTGAATCTGTATTTTTGTATCCTTTGGGTAAATATCTAGTAATGCAATTACTGGATTATAGGGTATTAAAAAAAAAAAAGTGCTTCATTTGCTTATCTCTTGCTTTCCGCCTGAAGGCTGTCTATCACTTCTGTATGTATTCCCTCAGGAAATTAACTCCTAGGAGGCAATCCTTAGCCAATAAAGATAATCAGCTCAATAATAATCTCTATTTTAACTATCCCTCCTGTTCTTCACTCTCCCCAGTTCCTCACTCCTGTTCTCTACAATCTCTTTCTGAAATATATGACCTGTATAGAAGGCCTTATCTCAGGCCTGGCTTTTAGCGGAACCTAAGCTAAAAACAAGAGTTAACAATTTTTTTTTAATTTAAAAATTTTCAAAGCATTTTCCCAGATTCAGTTATCACTATAACAATCATTAGTATGTCAATCAAAACATTAAGCATTACAAATACTGATAATTATTAAATATAAACATAAAACATTATTGAAAGTCCATCTATTCATGATACAACTTCCTAAAAATGTGGTTCATGTATCTGTGGGAAGAATGTTACTTATGGCTAGCAGGATTCAGCGTTAACTTTTATATCAAAAGTGATTTTTAAAATGTTAAAAACCTCATTCTCAATTTCTGAGCACATGCCAAATTTTTTATTAGCTCATTAATGAGGACCAGCAAAATGACAAAACCCATTCAAAGGAGGATATAAGAAATGTACATCTATATTGTCAGTAACAAAAAGGAATCCTGAAATAAGACTGCTAAATCAAATACAAAGCTGGTTAATGTCCTAAAGGCAATAGAGTCATCACATTTAAGGTTATCTTCTCCCTGGGCAAGAAATCGTTTTCATCTTATAAGTTTTCTTATAAGTTAACATCTGACTCCATTGAGCTGTAAAATGTCTGTACCCTTTTTAATAGTAAATGGTAAATCAAATTAAGTCATATTCTCTTGGAAAATCAGATAACCCTTTATGTAAGTTTCTTACAACAATGCTTTACAAAAAATTAAAAGTTTCAAACAATTTTTCTTAGCTAGTTATTAATTTTAGAAATATAAACGCTGAGAAATGTTCACATAAATAAATATATGGGAATGGAAGGAGTTCTGTTCTTGCAATGGCATTAAATTCTTTCAACTTTTAACTGAGTGATATGCCAAAAAATCACAGTGATCTAACATCAAAAATGTAAAATTATATATCAGTTGATAATTCAGTTAGGTCATCTTTCAATCACGTTGTAAGCAAGGAAGTAGAAAACATCTACTTTGTGAAAGAATTTGTTGCCCATTCATTAGTCATTCGCTTTCTCAATTTCTGGGAAGTATACCACAAAGAGGAAATACTTGTTAACTACATCTCAGATTTTTTCCTTGCCTTTGAGGTATACTGTATAACCCAGTTTCTCAGAAATGGCTAAGAAAATCTTTGCCAATCCAATATGCTTTGAGGGGAGGTGGGTAGAGGGTGGGTAAAATAAATGATGGGGATTAAGTCGGGCGCTTGTTGTATGGAAGTGTTGAATCCCTATATTGTACACCTGAAACTAATATTACCCTTTTTGTTAACTGGAATTTAAATAAAAACGTTTAAAAATATAACATCAATAAAATCTATCTTATGTGATTTAAGTATGTTTTAATCAAACACTTGGCTTTCATTCAATTTATGGGAAAATTTTTATGTTTTACCTAATTGGACAAGTCAGTCTTCACTGTTAAATCAATCAGCTGCATCAGACTTCCTTTCAGAGACTTCAGTTTGGAGATTTGGAATGGGTGTCTTAAAATTGAATGTATTGGCAAATTACATATAATAAAATGTATGTTTACAGTACAATGAGTTTTGACAAATGTATACACCTATGTATATACTTCTATCAACATTTCTTTCAGCACAGAAAGTTCCCTCCTGTGCCATTGCAGTAAATTGCCTCCTGTGACCCCACCCCTGGCCCGTTACCCCCCTCCCAGGTAACCACTATTTGATTTCTTAGACTATAGGTAAGTTTTGCCTGTCCCGAAACTTCATACAAATGTACTCTTCTTTTTTATGGTCTATTTTTTCACACAGCATGTTTTTAAGAATGCATCCATTTTGTTGCATGTATCAGTAGTTCTTTTTTATTCTGAGAAGTATCCTTGGTATGAATATGCCACAATTTATCCATTTATTTGTTGATAGACCTTTAGGTTGTTCCCAGGTTTTAGATAGTATGAATAAAGTTGTTATGAACATGCTTGTACAAGTTTTTGTGGGTTTTTTTTTTTTTTAAGATTTTAAAAATTTATTTGACAGAGAGACAGGGAGAACACAAACGGGGGATCCGCTGGCAGGAGAGGGAAAAGCAGGCTCCCTGCTGAGTAGGAAGCCTGATGTAGGTAGGACTCAATCCCCGAACAATGGTTCATGACCAGAGCCCAGAGCCGAAGACAGCTGCTTAACCAACTGAGCCGCCCAAGCACCCCTACAAGTTTTTGTTTGTGGACCTCTGTTTCATATAATCCATATAGTCATAATATTGGAATTGCTGGTTACAAAGTAAATGCATTTTTAACTTTATGAAGTTAAATTCCCAAACTCTTTAGGGATTGTACCATTTTATATTCTCTCCAGCAGTATGTAAGAGTTGCTCCACATCTTCTCCAATACTTGGTATCATCAGTCTTTTTAATTTTAGCAATTCCAGCAGGTAGGAAATGGTATCCCTTGTTCTAATCTGCATTTCTCTGATGCCTAATAATATCATATTTTCATATGCTTATTGGCTATTCATATATCTTCTTTTGTGAGGTATCTGTTTAAGTCTTTGCCCAGTGGCAACACTGTAATTCCATTTTTCAATTCAAATAAACCCGTTAACATGAATCTCTGTTAACAACTATCCTAGCTCCAAATTCTAAGATTAATTCTGAATTCAGAAAGGTAAAGACTTGCCCTGAGTTTGTCACCCAGATGACTTCAAACTTTGTTTTATCCTTCTTTAGAATTCTCCCTTCGGAGAGATGCCTTTTTAAATAATAACTGGGGACTAGAAGAAGCAAATTTTCAACATCTTCACTATACAATTTGTCTGAAATCAAAACATCTCCAAATGGGGCAAACTGCCATTTCTAATGTCAAATTTTGCTCCTAAAAGAATTATGCTTAAGACAGAACTATGGACAGGACAAAAAGCTTTTAATCATGGAAGCTTAGTTCTATTTCAGTTTTCCTTTGTTTGGTGCCCTCAGAGGTTTTTACATAATAGAGCAAAGCACCATATTAAGACCCGAGGTGAGATGGGGCACCTGGGTGGCTCAGTGGGTTAAAGCCTCTGCCTTCAGCTCAGGTCATGATCTCAGGGTCCTGGGATCCAACCCCGCATCGGGCTCTCTGCTCAGCAGGGAGCCTGCTTGCCTCTCCGTCTCTGCCTACTTGTGCTCTCTCTCTCTCTCTCTCTGTCGAATAAATAAATAAAATCTTAAAAAAAAAGATTCAAGGTGAGAGGTATGCTTTTTTCCAGTAAAGTGGGGGAAAATGAATAATGAACACAGAGGTGGGAATGTTATCATTTCCTGGGGGAAAAAATTTTTTTTATTGTGGTTAAGCTATATACCTGAAAGTTACTACCATTTAAACCACTTATAAGCATACACTTCTATGGCATTAAGTACATTCACTTTGTTATGTAACCATCACCACCGTCCATCTCCAGAATTTTATCTCTCAACTAAAACTCTGCAAACACTAGTTCTCCATTCCCCCCTTTCCTCAGCCCCTGGCACCCACATTCTACTTTGACCATGAATTTGACTGATACCTCATGAGTGTAGCCATATAATATTTATCCTTTTTGTGACTGGCTTGTTTTACTTAGCATAATGTCTTCAGGGTTCATTGATGTAGCATGCCCCAGAATTTCCTTTTCTAAGACCGAGTAACATTCTGTTGTATGCACATATCACATTTTGTTTATCCATTCATCCAAGGATGGACACTTGAATTGCTTCCATCTTTTGGCTATCATAAAAAATGCTATGAGCATGGGTGCACAAATATCCGTTCAAGTCTGCATTCAATTCTTATGGATGTATACCCAGAAGTGGAATTGGTGCATCGTATGGTAATTCTATGCTTAATTTATTGAAGAATCCTGGGAAATCACTTTTAAGGAAATGATCTGAATATCAACTCACTAAAGTTTCTGTGTTCATGTATCTCTTATAAAGTCTGTACCCTAAATTGAAAACTCCTGAGTCACACCTTGGGACAGAAGGGAGGTAATGTGGTGGTAAAAAGCATGAGTTTGAAGTATAATAGGCCTGGTTAGAATTCGGTATTTACTCAGTCTAGAAACTGTGGGCAAACCAATTCCCTCTCCATAGTTTCCTTCTCCATAAATGAGGCTAACGATACTTATCCCACAGAACTATAAAGAGAATATATGAAAGGAACCTACCGGAGAGGTTGACAATTCGCTCGAACTACATTGTTTAAGGACCTTGGTACACAAAGCATGGCCACCTGGTAACAGCCACAGATGTGCAGAGAACTACAGTGTAATGTGGTGTGGGGCCAGGACTGCTGTGCCTGTTGGAGTAGGTACAGGGGACACTTTCTCCTCATGAGAAAGGTCAAGGCAGACTCTCAGGAAGAGGGAGCAGTGGAAGTAAGCCAAGCAAAGATACAAAAGCATAAAAAAGCATGTTGTGAGGGGGCCTTGAACAAATTTGGTGTCACCACAACACAAAATGTAAAGACATGGATGGAACAAATGCAGTTGAAGAAGCAGGCAGCTTCTTAAAGGCCACGATAGAAATTCTTTCTTCTGTGCCTCAGTTTCACTGTATTCTTCAAATTCTTCCATAAAATGAAGATTGTTATATAACTTTCTCACAGGGCTGTTAAATGCAAACGAAATGGGATAATGCACACACAACACTTAGAAGAGTGCCTGGCACATACCAAGGCCCAAATATCTCATGTTAATTCTACTGTCTTGAGGTGGCAAAAAAGGTTAATTTAAGCAGGGGAGTGACACTGTTAAAACTGCATTTCGAAAAGATGGGGGTGGGGAAGCAATGAGGATGCATTGTAGGAGGAGAGAGTACTGGACCTAAGAAGGCAAGTTAAGAGGCTGTCAATAGATAGTCCAAGAAATAGAAAAGGCCTGCCCTGCATGAAAACAGTGGGAGTGAGGATAGAGGGAATTCGGCTATTTAAGGAGCAGAAGAGATGAGCTCTGCTGCCCATTTGAATGTGGGAGGAGCTGGAGTGGGAGGAGTCCTAGATCAGGCCCTCAGGGTTAGTTTTCTTCCGGAAGTGATCTCCATCCCTCCCTCCATTCTCCAATAACAAAAAGGCCATCACAACTCATTTCCTTTCAAAGTTTTATTAAAGTTTAATGGAACAATTAGTATTTTTAAATTTTTTTGTTAACCTCAGTACAAAAATACAGTTGACGACTTGACAAAAATGGCTCCATCTAGGGCTTGAAGGTTTCTGTTTCTGTAACAGTACCAGGGAAAAGCATGCTTCCAGCTGGGGCTGAGTCCAAACACAGAGCCATTCCTGCATACACATGCGTGCAGACAGGGAATCCCAGGCAAGAGAAGAGGATGGAAGTTATTGGGATTCAGGAAGAAGCCCAAGATTATTCCCAGGAGAAAAGGAGAAGAAACAGGCTGGTCTCCTCAGCGGGGGTAGAATTACTGATTTACATTTAGGTTTGTTTTTTTTTTTAAATGAACTACTTCTGCAATTTTAATACCGCAGAAAAGATGCTACTGGTTTCCTTTCACCACCAAGGTGAATAAAGCAGGAGGAAACGGAAAAAGATTCAAATATCGAAGTGTGAGGAGTACACCTCCAAATGGCTCAAGTTTTGTGTCAAAAGCTGTCATTCTTTCTGTGACAAACAGACACAGGTGGCGGGAGAAGGAAGTCTGCCACACTCTGCTGGATCCACAAACATGGAGACCAGCTCCTGTCAGCAGAAGTCTTCCACAGTGAGTGCGCTCCTCCCCATGTAGGCAGGAGCAAGGTTTCCTGGTTGATTTAATTGTTCTGAGTGATTCCTTGATATTCCCTCCCCTGCTGCTTTCTTTCCAGAGCACTAACTCTGATGAAAGAAGGGATATATTCATGTTACAACTCATCTTCAAGATGTTTCTCTCTGAAGGCATCCCCCGTCAGCCTCTCCTGAGCTTCCTTCATCCCCTGAACAACTGTGAAATAAAGGTTGGGGGGAGAAAGTATGAAGTAGGTTTTTAATATCTGACATTTGACAACTAACAGATTTTTATTATAGGAGAAATATGACAGGAGCACAGGATCTAATTCTGGATTTTAGTCCTGGAAAGTCATTTACCTCTTTGAATTTTTTTCTCCATCTATGAAATGAGGTAATGCTACTTACTTCATACAGGATTGTTATAAAAATTAAATGAATGGATAATAAAAGAGCTTTATAAATTATGAAATACTACAAAAATACTACCAGTTACCATGGCTCATCTTCCAGGATTAGTGCTGAATCCCTGTCATAGACTACAGATGTTCACTTGTCGTTAAGAGAATAGAAAACAGCCTCCGCCATCCCCATGATATTCTTTTGATGAATGCTGCATTTATTTCACTTCCTGTGGAAGTTACAGGTGAGTATGTGCATGTGCTCAGAGGAGGTATGGTCTTAAATGAAAGAGGCAGTCATTTCTAGCATCAACTATACTGAGAAGCAGCCAAGTTCTCAGTCAAAAAAAAGAGCTGAGCTATCTCAGGACATATTTCTTGTCAACTCGGCTGCAAGGAGGGCAGCTGCTTTGGTACAGGCTTTCCACACAGTGGCAGCCAGGAGCTGGGTTGAGCCAGAGTCTGTAGATCTCAGAAGGCCAGCCTGTCATCTCATAAGAGACAGGTAGTACAGTTTGTAATTTCCCTTTTGCTGTGCCCAAGCCTTTAGTAAAGCCAGGCTTGATGTTCCAGTTTCATGTCAGCTGAACCATGGGGGATTCAGGCAAGGGTCTTGGGTCCACATTTGGACTCACGTGTTAAAAGATGATGGCAGTGGCAAGTTGGATGAAATTCTAAAGGGAAGGTGAATCTCCAGGGTCAAGAGTTGGGGACCCAAAATCTAGCTAGCTGCTCTTCCCCTGTGGGAAATTTCCCTCTAAGACCAGCCTCCAGTGATCTGCATTTGGGTAAGATGACATCCTCCTTATCCATTCGAAGGAGATGACTTCACCAGATCTCTTTCCTCTCCCAGTCTGAGAAATAGGAGTTCCAAGGATTCAGAACATAAAGTGAGCAACAACCTGACAGCATGGCAATGCGGGATACATGGCAACTTAGCAAACAACCCCCCTCAGAGATGACAGGAGGAACTTTGGAAGGAAAACAGGGACAGTACTTAGCATGAATTCCAACCTCCTGCCTCCAGAATGACTGTGCTCAAGGATTAGAGAACAAGAAAGCCTGACACGATTTCAACCTTCCTTCACCTGTTTGTGCTGATGCTGTTCTCTCTGCCTGGAACATGCTTTTTGCATTCTTCTGCTGGCTAGGTCTCATTCTTCAGGATTCAGTCCAGTCACCATGTCCTCTAGCAAGCCTGAGTACTCTCCATAATGGGCCACACTCCCCCCTTGCTCCCATAGCTTGAGATGTCCTCATATCTGTCCAGAGAGACAAATTTTCTTATCCTTCTAGGTCCAGTTAAAGCTTACTATTTAAGAAAGCTTTTAGACTTGATCACCTAACAGTATTCCCCCTCCTCTGAATTCGGTTAACTCCAAACCGCATTGCAGGCAGTTAGGGAAGGGGCTCAGTCTCATCTTTCACCTACATTCTACACAGGTTTTAGCCAAAGGCTAGTCATGCTGGAGATGCTCAGCTAACATACAGCATCGAGTCTCCTCCCATAGACCTTGCATGTGCTTCATCCTAGTTAGATTGAATAGCAATTCTCCCTCCTCTCTCTCTCAACATAAACATACCTTGCTCGGCACTGATGTAGAAATACTTGTAGCTGGGGTTTCCATTCTCATTGATGATTTCAGGATGCACCTTCCCACTGGGATCTATTGCAGACAAAATGGCATAAGGATTGCAATAGTTATAATAGAGAGGTATTTCAAATGCTATATAGTACATCAGGCCCTCTAGAAAATGAGACCTGCCCTCTTTGCAGCCCACTATCTCACCACTCTACCCCTTGTGTTTTCTGCTGTAATCGCAGTGAATTCCTTGCAGCTCCCTGAACTCACATCCCCTATGCCTTGGCATATGCTCTTCTCTCTTCCGGGCATGCTCCCTTTCTTCTTGATGATGGTGGGATCCTACATTTCTCTTTGTCTCCCCTATAGAATCCAGCAGAATGCTGAGTAAAGATTAGATGGCCATTAAATTTAACATCTTTTATAAATTGTTTGTGGAAAGACATTTGTCTGGTTATAGTACTCTGCTGCCCCCATTGCACTCTGAGGTCAAGGGTAGAAATTGTGGCTTATCTTTGTTCCTGTAGTGCCTAGCACAGTGCTTAACGTATGGCTAATACACAAATGAATAATGGATGATTAGGCTCACAAAAACAGCTAATGGAAAAAATTTCCTTTCAGACTTGAAGTTCTGGCATTTGGAACTCCCCCATTCTCTTGAAACTGGGTTTTGTTTGTTTTGTTTTTAACTGTCCTCATACAGTTTCACTAGAGTCGGTGCCTTGATTTCTTTATCTCTCCCTCTACATCACAGATCCCCAAATTAAGATCTTTCACCTTACCCAGGAAAAGAATTCGTGGAATATAACCCCCATCCGGGCTAAAATCTTCATCCTTGGGCTCCTCTTCATCCTATTAAGTGTAAACCTTAAGTCAGATCATGTCCTTTTTTCTTCAGAACTGTTCAGAGGTGGGGAGCCTGGGTGGCGCCATCTTGGTTTCAGCTCAGGTTGTGATCTCAGGGTTGCAAGACTGAGCCCCGAGTCCGTGCCACACTCACTGTAGAGTCTGCTTAAGACTCTCTCTCCCTCTGCCCCTTCACCCTGCTCTGTCTCTGTCTCTCTCTCAAATAAGTAAATAAATCTTAAAACAAAAACAAAAACAAAAAACTTTTCAGGGGCTTCCCCTCTCACTCAGGGTAAAACCCCAAGTCCCAAGCAGCCTAAGATGCCCTACATAATCTGCCACCTGGGCACTTCTCTGACTTTATGTCCTAGCCCTTGTTCAGTCTTTTTCCATGATGCTGACCTGCTTGCTGCTGCTGTCCTTAAACAAGCCAGGCATGTACCTCGTTCAGGCCTTTGCACTCGTTCTTACCCTCTGCCAGGACCTACTTCCTCCATTATCCGCATGGCTTACTCCCTTTTTTGTTTCAAATCTTTGCTCAAATGTCACCTTTTTTTTCTAACCATCTATTTAAAATTGCAAATTATCCCCTCCACCTTCATTTTTAGCCATAGCATTTACCACCATCTGACATATTTTGTTTAACTGATTCGTCTTGTCTCCTTCTATTCATTTTCCCATATGTGATTTCAATAAGGGTGGGGAATTTTTGTCTGTTTTTCCATCTATGATTCCCAATACCCACATCATTGATTTAAACACAGTATTTCTTGAATCAATGATTTAATGAGACTGATATTTTAACCATATTTATGGAGTTCTAGTCCTCCCAGGACATATGACCACATGGTTAGTTTCCTTTTGAAGAAATATCTGAATTTTGAGAAAGCTCAGTTAAGACATTTCTGTTTCCTTTGAGTGATGATTCTAACTTAGAAAGTGATAAAAAGTTCATACGCATAAGAAATCAGCAGTAATTTTGTCATTTTTGGTGTGGATCCCATTTCAGGAGTTAAATGGGATTTTTTTTCAAACTGTAATATAATTTTGCCCTGAGTGAGGTGTGTCAGCATTCAGGTCCATCAGTCATACAGCAATCCTTTACAATCCCTTAGCTGCCTCAACATTCTCCATTAGTGTCCTCAAAAGATTTCCAGTCCTATATTTAAGTAGTACTATGTTTACAGAAACTTAGGGCTAGAAGTTTCATCCTGCATGTGCTTTATACCTTTAGTTCAGTCATACAATGATGTAAAAGATGTCATAAGCATAGACTAAGATTGAGGGGACCTTAAAACATAGTCATCTTATCCCATTTCTCCTCTTCTTCCTCTGACAAATGGAGGCTGGATGGCTTTCTACAGCTGACACACAAGCCTTAGTATTATTAGAGGTCAAGAGGAAAACACTTGTATACAGGAAGTCAGCTCTACTGAATATGATTTTACACCATTAATGATGATAATTTTAAAACAACAAAGACTTGGGGCGCCTGGGTGGCTCAGTGGGTTAAAGCCTCTGCCTTCGGCTCAGGCCATGATCTCAGGGTCCTGGGATCGAGCCCCACATCGGGCTCTCTGCTCAGCAGGGAGCCTGATTCCCCCTCTCTCTCTGCCTGCCTCTCTGCTTACTTGTGATCTCTCTCTCTCTCTGTGTCAAATAAATAGATAAAATCTTTAAAAACAACAACAACAACAAAAACACACAAAAACAAAGACTTAAAATCATAGCAGAAAGGAGAAACTCTCAAAGCCTTACCTCAAGATTCACCATGACAAAATTATGGGAAAGTTCTGAAATTTCTGTAGATTCGGCAAATTTGGGCTTTAAAGCTAGGAGGGGAAAAAAGATTTTAGAATACATGAAAATGAAACTTTTTCTAACTCCTAAGAAGCGGAAATCAGGACACCTAAATTCTGTTCATGCTTCTGCCACTTACTCACACAGGTAGGTCACTTCTTTTTTTTTTTTTTTTTAAAGATTTTTTATTTATTTGACAGCAAGAAACACAGCGAGAGAGGGAACACAAGCAGAGGGAATGGTAGTGGGAGAAGCAGGCTTCCTGCCGAGCAGGGAGCCCGATGCGGGGCTCGATCCCAGGCCCCTGGGATCATGACCTGAGACGCTTAACAACTGAGCCACCCAGGTGCCCCCAGGTAGGTCACTTCTTTCAAGCTTTTATCCCACTTATAAAATATGGATAATGGCATACAAATGAAAAAGTTATTTCTATTTGCTTTTTATAGACACATTTCGGTAACTTCCATCGAAGTAATAGACAATAAAGTAACAATATAAAGTAACATATAAAGTATATATATATATAGTTACACTATTTACACTAATTTTATACTCCTTTTCCAACTAGGGTTCTGTTAAGTGTAGCATACCAAATAAAAGAAAAAACCTGACTGGGAAGCAGCAAAGTAGCCCAGCAAAAATAACACATGCCACAAATAACTTTGGTTTCCACCTCCTTCAGATAGACTTCCTTAAACATTTCTCATGTCTCTGTATATTTCAGTTTCCTATATTTACTGTCCTCCTTGCTTCACCCTCCAATCCCTTGCATAAGTAACTATAAAGTTCTTGAGGGCAAGGAATCTATGTCATACATTTCTTTGGCATTCCTTAATGCTATCAGCAGTGCTGGGAAAAGTCTGTGCTATTTCTTTTTAAGTGTCAATATTTAAGAACACATTGAAGGTTTGATTATTTGCACTTACCTTTGCAAGCTCCACACCAGGACTTGTGGATAATCACCATCAGAGGCAAGCCACTTACAAAGAAAACAAAGAAATTACAATCTAGTAATTCTACTTCTGTAAGTCTATCCTAATAAAATGATCACCTTATAAAGACAAAAGTTAATGTACAAAGACGTTCATGTAGTATGACTTAGATTAAGAAAATTTTTAGGCCACCTAAATAGTAAAGATTACTATAATACAATTATTAGTAAGTTCTGACATTCCTGTAAATTCTGCAAATTTGGATTTTAAAGCTAGGGATAAAAGAGTAGAAGAGAAGAAAACATCAAATTACAGTTTTTCTAAATGTTATGGTTATATAACCATTGAAAATGATAAAACTTTTCATTGGTATGTCAAATTAAAAACTAGAATAGGGGTGCTTGGCTGGCTCAGTCAGTAGACCATGTGACTTCTGATCTTGAAGTCATGAGTTCAAGACCCATGTAGGGCATAGAGCTTACTTTAAAATAAATTTAAAGAACAAATATAGGGGTGCCTAGGTGGCTCAGTCAGTTAAGCATCTGCCTTCAGCTCAGGTCATGATCTCAAGTCCTGGGATGTAGCCCTTCGTCGTGTTCAGCAGGGAGTCTGTTTCTCCCTCTTCCTTGGACCCTCTCCCTATACATGTTCTTACTCTCTCAAATAAGTATGTAAAATCTTGAAAAAAATAAATCCTCACAACAATCCTAAGGTATATTATTAATGTTCTCATAAAACAAAGGAGAAAACATAGAATAAGATTCCTAAGAGATTAAATATTTGGCCACATAAAATCTAGGTTCTGCCACTTACTAGCTAATTCATTAATTCTGACTCCAAAACCAATGTTTTCTGACCATTAATGTTTACTTCAATTTAGGATGGCAAGCCACAACCAATATTCAACTAACTTTGAATCAGAGAACAGAGTTTGGAAAAGGCCTTAGAGGTTGCTTCGTCCAAGCCTCCATTTCACCCAGGTATTCTAATAATATACTATCTAATATATCATATGTAATTATAATACATCCAATAGATCTAGTATAACAAAAGATGGCTCAGATTGCCTGATGAGCAAGAAATGCATCACCACCAACGCAGCCCATCCTTTTAATGACTCCGTGCATTTACAGAGCAGTTAAGAATGCCTTGCTCCCTCCTTTCCCAAGCAAATTCCTATTTATCCTTCTATCTAGAACAGATTTTAGCCAACTGTAGTCTGCAGACCTGCTCCAGCCCATTGCCTGCTTCTGTAGAGCTGTAAGATACAATTTTTTTTTCCATTCCTAAAAGGAAAGAAACGTACCAAAACATAATAGCAGTTATCCCTAGATGATGGGATTATGGATTTTACTGTATTTTTTCTGTATTTTCCAATTTTTCTATAATTAAATGTAATTTTTATAATCAGGGAGAAAAAACTTTTTTTTTTAAAGATTTTATTTATTTATTTGACAGAGAGAAAGAGATCACAAGTAGACAGAAAGGGAGGCAGAGGTAGAGGGGGAAACAGGCTCCCTGCTGAGCAGAGCGCCTGGGGCTCAATCCCAGGACCCTGAGATCATGACCTGAGCCGAAGGCAGAGGCTTAAACCACTGAGCCACCCAGGCGCCCCAAACTTTTTCTTTTTTAAAATAATAAACAACATAATCCACCTGAACCAGTCTTGGCCAGAGGAAGCTCTTAAGCTCTCAAGGCTCAAACGCCAAGTTGTAGGAGAGTCCCATGCAAGCAGCCATTGGCTTTCTCCATCATCCAACCCCTGTATCACCACACCATACACTGATTAAGATGATCACTGCATTTACTACGTTGAACTCTCTTACCCGTCTCCTGCAACAGACTTAGAAGTTTCATTTTTAAATGGTTGAAAAACAAATCTAAATAATAGTACCTTGTGATGTTAAAATTCAACATAATTCAGCCTTCAGTATAGTTTTATTAAAACACACTCATACTCATTTGTTCACTTATTATATATGGCTGTTTTTGTGATACAATGTGCTATAGTTAATAAGCTGCAACAGAGACCTTACTGCCTACAAAGACTAAAGTATTTACTATTTGACCCTTTGTTGACCCATGTTCTAGAGTGACGGTTCAAATTTTAACCCCTCTATGAAGCCTTCCCAAAGCTTCTTCTCTCAACAGCTTAGTCCTTTCCTCCTCTGGGATTCCAAAGCATTCTGTCATCATCCTGCAATCGCCAACCTTTTTCATCCCATAATTGTGTTTACTTGTCTGTATTTTTCACCAAACTATTAATTTCTCAAGGGCAAAGACTATATCTAATTTTTTTTTAAAGATTTTATTTATTTGTCAGAGAGAGAGGCAGAGAGAGCACAAGCAGGCAGAGTGGCAAGCAGAGGCAGAGAGAGAGAGAAGCAGGCTCCCCACTGAGCAAGGAGCCTGATGCAGGACTCCATCCCAGGACCCTGGGACTACGACCAAAGCCAAAGGCAGCAGCTTAACCAACTGAGCCACCCAGACTGTCCCAAGACTATATCTAATTTATCTCTGAAAATCACGAATGCTGGCAAGGTAAATACCCACCATTTGTTTAAAGAAATCAATGAAAGAATGAAAAACAGCTTAAAGTGATATTTGCCTTAAAATACAGAAGGAAGCACAACAGTTACAGAAGTTGTCATAATTGCTCTAGGTTAGACCAAAATATCTAGTTTCTTACTAAACATTATCCAAGTACAATTTTGGTCAAAGGCATAATAGTGATACTCACATATCTAAATATTACATTATGTAAATTACATGATGAATATTAAGTTACATTAAGTGAAAAACATTCCAACAGACTTTCTTCTTCTAAAAGATTTTATTAGATGAAATAATCCGGTAGTTAAGTCTTTCACTTCCACTAAAATCAAAGCTTCCCAAGGACAGAAACCAGTGGATTTATCTGTGACCCCTGGCCCCAGGATAGACTAACAAAAAGTAGGCACAGTACTCAAATTATTTGTGGTATGAATGAAGGGAGTGCAGATGAAGAAAAGGGCCACCTGTTCCTAACTGTTTTATTTATTTTTTTTTTGGTAACTGTTTTAAAACAATTTATCCAACCAGTCTGTTCTCTCACAATTCAGATGAGGGAAATCATCAGTGTGTGATACTCCAAGTAGAACCCAATCTAAACAAACAGCGTCCACCTGAGCTCTGTCCCCTGGAGAAATTAGCCAAGATCCTCCAAGCCAGTTCTCCATTTTTTTTCTAGTTTCAATTTATGCTGTAAACTCAAGGCCTGGCATAGAGGAAAGCGTGAGTAAATCAGTCACAACAGCTTTAGTACCACACACCAACATGTTCTGCAGACCCTGAGATTACTCTATCAAGAAAAACAGAGAGCAGGGGAGGTTAGACGAGGAGCCATGGCTACCTACAGCTCCCCACCCCCTCTGGCTAGTGCAGGCTCTGGCTCAGATACTGCAAAAACATGTTGGCCAGTTGAGGCAGGTTCTCATTGTTGGGATGCATTTTGGTGTAGGAAATAAACTGGCGACGGAGGCGACTCAGTTCTGCCATGGTCAAAGGCCGGGTAAACTGCAGGTGCTCGGTGGTGCCAGGAAGCTTAAGCAAGTCTCCAGGGACCGCGTTCTTCTGAGCTTCCATCAGTCCTGCCAACACCTGGCTCGTGACCTGATCCAACTGGTGCAGAAAGCTGCCAGATGCAAGGGGCTGGGACTGTGTAGACTGATGGGGTGGGGGAGCCTGGTTCTCAAACAAGGCAGCCCGTATCTCTGCCAGGGGCAACGGCTCCTCTAAGCCCACCAACGTGAACAGGGGCCGGTCCCACCGGTTCCGAGAGTCGGGAGCCTCGAAGCGCAGTGTTAGGGCCTCCATAAGTTCAGGAGAAAAAAAGGCACTAGAATCAGGCTTTGCAGCTTTATCGAATTCTGGAGTCACACGAGCTGGAAGATCTGGCGCCTTGGTTTCCTCCTGCTCCAGTTCCTTAGGTACATTGGCCTGGGTTCTTCCACTTACTACAAAGTCCAATGTTTGGGGTCCCCTCAAGACACTGCTGCCAGCCACCAGAGGTTTCCCTCTTTCCTCAGTGCGCGGCCTCCAACTCATACTGACGTTCTGGCCTTGGTTGTCTGTCGCACCCGCCACCCGAGGTCCCCCGCTCAGACTGCCAGGGCGTACGCAATATACCAAGCAAAGCGGGGTGCGCGCTGCCCGCGCGAGGCAGTAGAGCTCGTAGCGGAATCCCTTGATGTAGTTAAGTGAGTCGAGGATGACCACATCGTTGCGACTCAGGCGCCGCTCCACCGCGGCTCTCAAAGCCCCGCGCAACGCTTTCTCACGGGACGAATCGCCGTACACGGTCGCGTCCTCCGTGCCCAGCACCGCCGCGTCATCCACCACGTACACCGCGCGGCCCTCGGCCGCCAGCGCCCTACGGAGCTCCTCTACGCGCCGGCTCTTGCCACTGTACGGCAGCCCGCAAAACACCACGAGCGGCATCCTTACAGGGCGCGGCCATGTGCAACCGCGCGTAGCGTCAACTTCCGGGGTGTTGACGTCATGGACGCAAACCGGAAAGGCAAATTGCACTTCCTGTTCCTCTAGAGTCTTAAAGGACCCCGTGTTGCTATGGAAACATGAGTGCTACTCCAACTAAACCTAGGACCTGCTCTTTCAGGTGATGGAAACTAGAATGACAGCAGTTATTTATGTCAAATAGGCATCAAAAGAGTGTGATTCTCCTTGTGGCCAAAGACTATGCCCAACCATTTATAATAGGGCCTTAATGAGCATTAAACATTGCAAAAACAATCAGCACTACATTCAACATGCAAAAGGACAATTCACAAATGCTAGTTCCCCTTCATACCTTACACCCAGTGACTCTCAGTAATTGTTTACTCAATAGCCATTTCAATCATTAAACTTTACCATTGGGAACTCTGAAATGAACATCAAACAGTTCCCCCATTGGAGGTTAAGGGTCTGAATGGGAAAAATCAAGCACCTACAAGCAGAGTAGGATAATACTATAATGGATAGAGTAGGTTGGGATGTAAAAGTAGAGAAGAGAAAAACAAACTGCCCCAAAAAATCACTTAAGACTTTATCTAGGAATAGTTATTTGCTTTAGAGCTTGAAAAACTAACAGAATTTTTTCTCCTGGTAAGGTTGCCTGATAAAATACAGGATGCCTAGTTAAATTTCAACTTCCAGATAAGCAACAACAAAAAAATGTTTTTAGTATGTTTCAGATATTGAATGGGACTTTTTTTTTAAAGATTTTATTTATTTATTTGACAGAGAAGAGAGATCACAATTAGGCAGGAGGCAGGCACAGACAGAAGGGGAAGCAGGCTCTCTGCTGAGCAGAGAGCCCAATGCGGGGCTTGATCCCTGGACCCCCAGATCGTGACCTGAGCCGAAGGCAGAGGCTTTAACCCACTGAGCCACCCAGGCGCCCTTGAATGGGACATATTTAAAATTACTTCTTACTTACCTAAAATTCAAATTTAACTGGGCATCCTTATTTTTGTTAAATCTGGCAACTCTGTTCTACAGAATTGTGTGAGACTCAGAGCCATGAAGGTATAGGATCTGTTCTAGCAAAAACAAGCACAATACAGTTGACCCTTGAAAAATTATGGGTTTGGATTGCACAGATACACTTGTAATGCAGATTTTTTTTTTACAGCAGCACAATACTATAAATGTATTTTATCTCCCTTATAATTTTCTTAATATTTTCTTTTCTCTACCTTACTTTGTTGTAAGAATACAGTATGTAAAACATATAACATACAAAATATGGGGGTGCCTGGGTGGCTCAGTCGTTAAGTGTCTGCCTTCGGCTCAGGTCATGATCCCAGAGTCCTGGGATCGAGCCCCGCATCGGGCTCCTTGCTCACCCGGCAGGAAGCCTGCTTCTCCCGCTACCATTCCCTCTGCTTGTGTTCCCTCTCTCGCTGTGTTTCTCTCTGTCAAATAAATAAAATCTTTAAAAAAAAATTAAAAAAAAAAAACAAAAAAAACATACAAAATATGTGTTAATTGACTGTTTATGTTATCAGTAAGGCTTCCAGTCAACAGATTACTGGTAGTTTAGTTTTCAAAAGTTATATGCAGATTTTGACTAAGTGGGTGGTCAGCACCCCAACCCCCCAGCATTGTTCAGAAGTCAACTGTAATTTTGTGGGTGCAGAAGTATGTTTCTGGGCAGATATGTGTGTATATAAAGTAGATGCACATACACTGGGTCTTTGTATCTCTCCAGTACAGAACAGTAGAGAACATTCAAGTATTGGCTCTGTCACTTACTAGCTGTGTAATCTATTGACAAATTATTTAATCATTGTGTGTCTCAATTTCCTCTCCCATAAAATAATAACAACAGTTCTTATTTCAAAGCCTGAACCAACCTCATAGGTTTTAAGGGTTAAATAAATTAATGCATGTAAAGCACTTAGATCAGTGCTTTAGCCTTCCCTCCCTTGCTCTGCCTTTCCTTCTTCCTTTACGGGTTATTTGCATCAGTGCATAGACTAAAACTAACTGAAAGTTACGACAATTCAACTTGAGACTGTTAGGCAATATGATTTACTGATTGAGTACAGGCTCTGAATCCAGATTGCCCAGGTTTGAATCTTGGCTCCACCACTTCCTAGCTGTGTGATCTTAAGCAAGTTACTTAACTGCTCTGTGCCTTAGTTTTCTCATCTCTAAAATGAACGTAACAGCAGTACCCACCTCAAAAGAGCTGTTGTGAGAATTAAATTAGTTAATTCACATAATTCAGTGTCTAGTGCATAATAAGCACTTAGTAGTAGTAGTAGCGGTAGTATCATCAGGCAACTACTCAGTTCTCGTTCTGTTTTGGCATAACCTTCACCTGAAATTAATGTTAAGTTGATGGCTGGAAAATGTTTTACTAGCATAAATAACTTACTGAATGTATTTTTTTTTTTAAAGATTTTATTTATTTGACAGAGAGAAACACAGCGAGAGAGGGAACACAAGCAGAGGGATTGGTAGCAGGAGAAGCAGGCTTCCCGCCGAGCAGGGAGCCTGATGTGGGGCTCGATCCCAGGACTCTGGGATCATGACCTGGGCCGAAGGCAGACGCTTAACGACTGAGCCACCCAGGCACCCTGAATGTATTTTTTTAAACATTTTATTCATTTAGGGGCGCCTGGGTGGCTCAGCAGGTTAAAGCCTCTGCCTTCAGCTCAGGTCATAATCCCAGGGTCCTGGGATCGAGCCCTGCATCGGGCTCCCTGCTTGGCGGGAAGCCTGCTTCTCCCACTACCATTCCCTCTGCTTGTGTTCCCTCTCTCGCTGTGTTTCTCTCTGTCAAATAAATAAAATCTTAAAAAAAAAAAAAAAGATTTTATTCATTTATTTGAGAGTAAGAGAGAGAGAGAGAGCATGAGAGGGGAGGGGGTCAGAGGGAGAAGCAGACTGCCCATCAAGCAGGGAGCCCGATGCAGGATCTGACCCTGGGACTCCAGAATCATGACCTGAGCCAAAGGCAGTCGCTTAACCAACTGAGCCACCCAGATGCCCCTGAATGTATTTTTTAAAAAAGTAATCTCTAGGCCCAACCTGGGTAAGAAGCCTTATCAATAACATAAACATGCTCTACCTGATTGAGCCAGTCAGGCACCCCTTCCACCATAAATAACCTAAAACCGTATCTTGTACCTGGCAGCTGCTTCCTTCTTCCCATCTTCTAGTGTCCTCCAATGAATATGATCTCCAAAACCTGGAAGGAAAGAGCCTTATAAACATTCACTTGTGAACAAAGGGCAAAGACCCCCCCCACCCAAATAACGTGGCATGTTCACAAAATACACATAAAATCTTTCCTCTGTCAAGAGCATCGTGTTCAAGTCCCAGCTCCACTACTTTCTAGGTGTTAGGTTTATGGGACCACGAATGGTCCCATACCTCAAGCCTCAGTTTTCTTTCATACTTCTAAAATAGAGATAACACCGCCTAATTCATAGTTTTAAGGAGATTAAATAATGGGTGTGAAATGCTTTGTAAACTAACACCCAGTATGAAAATACCACTATAAGAATGAATGAGAATTTTCCAGAGTAAACATAAAGTAAGTCATACAAACCATTACTAGTTGGATACAGCACAGCAACATAGTTTAGAATACAGGAGTATGTGACTCCACTTCCTATTAAATGTGTGAATGTAGTAAATTCTCCGAGTCCCAATTTCTTCATCTTTAAAGTCAAGATAATAATAGTTTCCTTTAAGTGTTGGTATAAAGATTAAATGAGATAATGTATTTAAGCTACTTTTATAATTCCCCTCACTTCTGCCAGAGTGGTCTTTTAATATCACATCTCTGCTGAGTAAAAACCTTTCAGAGGCTCTCCAATTACCTAAAAAGAAAGGTCAAACTCTGGTAGCAGGACTTACAAAGCCTTTCAGAATATGGCATCTGTCCATCTCCCCAGGCTCACTTTCCACGCTTTTTCTAAAATCCTGTATACAAAACTACTTTCATTTCCTTAAACTGGCTGCCTCTTTGGTCTTTTCTTCCACCCTCACTTCCAATTCATTCTTCAAGTACAAACCTAGACTAGGGCATCTTTACTTCTGGTAAATCTTCCCTGACTCCCACCATGTCTGGATGGCTCGGTTAAATATCCGACCTCAGCTCAGATCATGATCTGGGACTGGGTCCTGGAACTGAGCCCAGCATGAGGCTCTCTGCCTAGCAAGGAGTCTAGGGACTCTACTTTTCCCTCTGCCCCTCCCCGTCCTCCTGTAACCATGCCCATGCTCTCTCTCTCTCAAGTAAGTATTTAAAAAAAAAAAAGCAGGGGCACCTGGGTGGCTCAGTGGGTTAAAGCCTCTGTCCTCGGCTCAGGTCATGATCTCAAGGTCCTGGGATCGAGCCCCGCATCGGGCTCTCTGCTCAGCAGGGAGCCTGCTTCCCCCTCTCTCTCTGCCTGCCTCTCTGCCTACTTGTAATCTCTCTCTCTGTCAAATAAATAATAAAAAAAAAAAAATCTTTAAAAAAAAAAAACAAACATCTTCTCTGACTCCCAAACACCACCTTCTTGCCCCATCACAGCACTCCCCAGGGTGAACTGTAAATGTTTATGTGCCTGTCTCCCTCACTCTAAAGGGAATTCCCTACGGGCTGAGGCCATATCTGTCTTATTCCTTCCAGTTTCCTCAGCATTGAGCACTACACAGTAAGTGCTCCATAAAAACATTTATTGAGTAAATGAATCTTATTTAGGCCATATCATGTACATGACTTAATTTTCTATCTGGAAAATGTAAGTGATCATAATAATGTTGTCATTTATTGGTCACCTTATATGTGCTTGTGTTAAATACATGTTATCTCATTTAAATTTGGCCTGAATAATAAACCTTTCTATATTTCCCTATACTTGTTTTCTCATTAGTAAAATAGGTATAATAATATCTACATAAGATTGTTACTGAATATTACTTAAGAAATACTACATATAAATACACTGCTTAGCATTTTATAAATGATCAATAAAGAGCAGCTTTGTTTGTTATTCTTCACAGCTTGAGACTTCTAAGGCTCAGAGAAGTTATACAACCCGTACCAAGTCACATGGCTGGTAAATGGCCACGCTGGGATTTAAACTTCAATTTTATGAGGTCTCAGTTATTATATTATCTTTTGGGCCTTTCTTTCCCCGAAATAAATTCAAATTTCCATCATTGTTACCCCAGGGAAATAAACAGATGATCCAGATTAGCAAAGGGATGCAGTGTCCAAACTAATCATCATCACTTTTCATTCCCAACAGCTTGAGTTGCTAGCCAAGAGAAAATTTTGTCATCTGGCTAGGGCCCAAAGTCTGAGAACTGGAAGGTGCCTAATGTGACTGATTACCAGCATTCTACCTGTCGATACCTAAAATGAAGCAACTGAATCCTGCTTTAGTAGGATGTCCAAGTAAATAATCTGGAGGGATAGTCACCTACAAAACAATAAAATCCCAATAAAATGGATTTTCAAAATGTACTCACTGGGCTCACAGTGATAAACAGAAACACAAAATAAGCTAAAACCAGATGAGGAATAGTGAGCAACAAGCAAAAGGAAAGCCTGACCTGAAAGAAATATCCATTACAATAGAGCAAAACGAAGGAGATAAATCTGAGACTCAATATTAAACCAACTCAAAAAAGACTAAAGTGATAATACCCCAAGGTTTCCAGATGAATTAAATGTCAAGCCTTTCTAGAGGAAAGTACTCCCCCATTTAAGGCCTCAAGAATAGCCACAGATGAACGATTATGAGTTCACAATCCTAGATCCCCAAACATGTAAGAAAACAAGCCACCACAAGTAAGAATCAGCAGAAACAACAAATAGATTTAGACCCTTAAGGACTTCAGATATTAGAATTATCAGACATAGGATACAAAATAACTACGTGTGAATATTTGAAGAAATAACACAGGGGATCACAAAAATGGGAATGCAACACAGGGAATAAATAGGCAAATCTATTAGGCACCAAATAGAACTTTTAGAAATTAAAAATATAGGAGTGTCTGGTAGTTCAGTTGGTGGAGTATCTGACCCTTGATCTTGGGGTTGTGAGTTCAAGCCACACTTTGGGCTTGGAGGCTACTTTAAAAAAATTTGTTGGGGCTCCTCGGTGGCTCAGTTGGTTAAATGTCTGACTCTTAATTTCAGTTCAGGCCATAAGATCAAGCTCCACACTGGGCATAGAGCCTGCCTGGGATTCTCTCTCTCTGTCCTTCCCCACCTCCCTCCCTCTCTCTAAAAAAAAATTTTTTTGTTGTTGAAATATAAAATCAATGGACATTCAGCAATAAAAAGAAATGAGCTATTAAGCCACAAAAATGCACAGAAGAAACTTAAATGCATATTGCTAAGTGAACAATGCCAATCTAAAAAGGCTACATAATATATGATTCCAACTACATGACATTCTGAAAAAGGCAAAAATATGAAGACTGTAAAAAGAGCAGTGTGGGGTGCCTGGGAGCCCAGTGGGTTAAGGCCTCTGCCTTAGGCTCAGGTCATGATCTCAGGGTCCTGGGATCAAGCCCTGAGTTGGGCTCTCTGCTCAGCAGGGAGCCTGCTTCCCCGTCCCCTCTGCCTGGCTCTCTGCCTACTTGTGATCTCTCTCTGTCAAATAAATGAATAAAATCTTAAAAAAAAAAAAAAAAGAAATGGAAATCCTTCCCCAAATCCTTAAAAAAAAAAAAAAAAAAAAAAGACCAGTGGTTGCCAGGGGTTCATGAGGGAGGGAGGGAGGGATGAGTAGGTGGAACACAAAATTTTTATAGCAGTGAAACTATTGTGTATGATTCTGTAACGGCAGATATATGTTATTATGGACTAAATTTTGTCTACCCCACCAGACTGGTATGTTGAAGTGCTAAACCACAATACCTTAGAATATGGTTCTATTTGGAGACAGGGTGTTTAAAGAGGTAATTAAATTGAAGTGAAGTAATTAAATTAGTGTGGGCACTAACCCATTTTAACTGGTGTCCTTCTACAAAGAGACTAGGACACAGACACATTTAAAGGGAAGACCATGTAAAGACACAGAAAGAAGACAGCCATCTACAAATAGAAACCAATCCTGCCAACCACTTGATTTTGAACCTCTAGCCTCCAGAATTTGAGAAAATAAACTTCTGTTGTTTAACCAAGTCTGTAGAATTTGTTATGGCAGCTTTAGCAAATTCACATATATCTCCTTATATACTTATCAAAACCCACAGAATGTACAGTACAAAGGTGAACCCTAATGTAAACCACAGACTTAAGTTAGTTAATAATAATGCATCAATACTGGCTCACCAATTTTAACAAATGTACCACATAAATACAAGATGTTAATAACAGGGAAAACTGGAGATAGTGAAAATGAGGGCTTACATGGGAATTCTATTTTCAGCTCAATTTTTCTATAGACCTTATGCTGCTCAAAAAATAAATTCTATAACTTAAAAAAAAAATTCAGTGGAGGGGTGCCTGTCTGGCTCAGTTGGAAGAGTGAGTGATTCTTGATCTCAGGGTTGTGAGTTCGAGCCCCACTTCGGGTGTAGAGATTAGTAAAAAAAAAATAAACATTTTTTTTAATAAATAAACTTTTAAAAACTTTAAATTCAATGGATAGCTTAAAACAGCAAGTTAGATACAGGTGGAGAGATAAATCAAAAGTTATCCAGATTGCAGCACAGAGAGATAAGAAGATAGAAAATGTGAAGAAGAGGCCAAGAGGTATTGAGTAGATTAAGAAAGCTAGTATTAAAAATGTTGGGAGTTTCGGGAGCGCCTCAGCAGCTCAGTCAATTGAGGGTCAGACACTTGAATTTGGCTCAGGTCATCATCTCAGGGTCATGTTAGAAAGTAGGTAGATGTAGTGATGACAATTTTTGAAAGTCTTCTTCCAACTGCTTCCACTGACTTCAGATCTAGAAAAACAGGTGCTTTTGTTTTCCTTTAAAAATAACCTGAAGAGGTACAGTCTTAACCTTGTTACTAAAATGATCTACTTCAGGCGCCTGGGTGGCTCATTGGATTAAGCGTCTACTTTCAGCCCAGGTCATGATCCCAGGATCCTGGGACTGAGTCCTGCATCAGGCTCCTTGCTTACAGGAGCCTGCTCCTGCCTGCCGCTCCCCCATCTTGTGCTCTCTCTCTCTCTCTCTGGCTATCTCTCTCTCCCTGTCAAATAAATAAATAAAATCTTAAAAAAAATCACCTAATTCTCTGACACCACCCATGCATACACACATGCCAACGTGGAACATCGGAAGACAGTCCAATTTCCTAAAGTATCATGTGCACAGCCACTTACTTTACGCTGCTATCTGCAAAGCTGAAGGCTCCCACATCCAGTTGCCCTTCCCCTAAAACACTAATTTTAGAGGGGAGGAGGGGGAAGGGACCATTTCTGAACACGGCATTTACATCAGAGTTCCTAAGCCCTTCATCTTAAAATTGTTTTCATGAATGTAAGGGAAAGACATCAGAAAAGTATTACCCACCCCCTCCTGGGCTGGCGAAACAAAAGGTCAAGTGTCAGAGCTGGCAGCCAGCCTCTAAAACAAGCAACGCTGTACCTGAGAGGTAGAATAACACAGTGGCTAAGAAAGGACAGTCCAACTGCAGTGGAGCAGACCTGGGTTGGAAGCCTAGTTCCATCCTCTTGACTATCTTGCAAATGCAAAATATGACTAACAAATTATCTATCCATAGGTTATTGTGACTGTGCATAGTATGGAAGGTAAATACTTCTCATGTGTCAGTGCCAAATTTTTATTCCAGAGACGTGATGAAGTCATCCATCTCTGTTTCAGGCTGGAGAGCACATGAACCGCCCCCATTAACAGCCCTCTCTTTTCTCTTGTGAAGTCTTCGAAGGAGTTTCTGCACTCAGAGGCAGGAATGGTGTACTGGTTAAAAGCACAGCCTCTGGGATTTTTTTCCCAGAGAGTCCATTTACTAGCTGTGTGATACCCCCTTGCCCCATTTTAGGTTCTTCACCTGTGAAATGAGGATGATAAGAAAAAGTATTACCCATCTTAGAGGGTTATCATGAGGATTAAAGCAGTCAATACATGAAAAATACACACTACGGTGCCTGGAATATAGTGAATGTACAGAAAATGTCAGTCATTACAATTCTCCCCATAGGTGATATATTCCAAATTTTTAGGACACAGAGAACAACAAAAGTATAGTTGACCCTTGAACAGCATGGGTTTGAACTGCATGAATCTACTTATACATGGATTTTTTTTTTTACAGTACAGTACTATAAATATATTTTCTCTTCTTACAATTTTCTTAATTTCCTTTTTTCTAGATTACTTTATTATATAAAAACAGTATATAATACATATAACATAAAAATATGTGTTAATTGGTTATGTTATTAGTAAGGCTTCTGGTCAACAGAAAGCTATCAGTAAAGTTTTGGAGAAGTTATATGCTGATTGACTTTGGGGTGTGGGGGCATCAGTACCCCTGTGTTGCTCAAGAGTCAACTGTATTTGAGAACATTATAATGTTAGAGCTGGAAGAACTCTTTGGAATTATTTCTAGTTCAATACTCTCATTCAGTACAGAGTCCCCAGGGAAGACCAGAGCTGGCTACCTGGTCTGACCAGCATTAAAAAGCAGGCCTCCTGATTCCCATCCAGTGCTCACAGCACACCACCGTACTCCCTATTCTTAATGAAAAAGTAGGGTCTTTTAGTCTCTCCTCTCTGCAAACAAACAGGCCATCTTCTGGAAACATTTAGGAAGAAATTTTAACTCATCAAGATTTTCAGGAACCCTGCTTCAGGTAACCACACATTCCTTATCTGCCAGTCTTCAGACTATAAGCTGAAAAAAGACAGGGATCTCAATGATCAGGTGTACCATTCATTTCTTCTTCCAACAACTATTCCTCAACATGAATGAGACAGAAATGGTCCTGGCTTACTGCAGCTCACTATACTTGCAATATTGTCTCTCACTCCACATACTTTTCTTACAAACATTCCTTCCATAGAGGTCCTTCCCCTTGAACATGGCCTTACAGTGGAAGTGATGCTATGTGACTTTGTAAGATTGGTTGACAAAAATGCAACGCATTTCCACCTTGTTCTCTTGGGGCGGGCACTCTCAGAATCCAGCTTACTGTGAGGAAGCCCACACCTAATCCATGAAGAAAGACCACAGGGAGAAGTAATCTGCACAGCCGAGGCCCCAGACATGGAACCAAGGGACATACCTTTCCCACCATGCCTTGTTTGAATTCCTGATACACAGAATCATGAGCATAATACAATGATTTCTTTACACCACTAAACTTTGGGATAGTTTATTATGCAGCAATGGCAACCAGAACAACCACATATGACTTAACATCTAACAAGGAGTAAAGATACTAAATAGTGACTCCAAGGTATTGCCTACAATAATTAATTGCCAACAATAATAAGTTATTTGAATGTCCAAGGTAGTTATTATTATGCCCACTTTGCAGATAAAGAACTGAGCTTTGAGAGATTAAGCAACTTGCCCTAAACCTCTCAGATGGGCAATAGCAGAATGAAATAAAACTCATATCTACATTCACACTCCTAACACTATATTCTGTCTCCCTTGGTACTTAAAATTTTGTGCTAAATATACAGTAATATGCTTTAAAATGGGCTTGCCAGTATGAAAACATTCTGGCCCAGCAGAATTCCCCATGTGGTTTCATCACTGAGATGGAAACCTACATATCACCTTCTCAGAGAAGCCTTCTTTGGCTTCTAGCTCATGTAATGCTGGCTCCCTTATCCTCCCGAGCCATCCTACTCCATCACAGTTTCATTTTCTTCATGGCACTTATCCCTGGCTGAAATTATCTTGCTGCTTAATTTGTTCTTGTTCACGTGTCCACTCTCTGTATCTCTCACTTGAATATAAACTCTGTGAGAACAGGAACCTTATCCATCCTGTCCACTGCTTTATCCCTAGTGCTTAGGGCAGTGCCTAGAATACAGTAGGTGACCAAAAATTAGTTATTTGCTGGAGTGACCACATTCAGGCACACTGAGTGTCCACCCAATTCATCACCTACCAATAAATACACAAATAGGGAGGATACAGAAGAATTTAAAACAGCAGGACTGCACCTGAATCATTCCATCCAGTGAGGTCAGTACAAAAAACAGAAAGGGAGGGGAATCCATGCTACCATTCTTCCACTTAGAAAAAGCAAAAACTCTGAGTTTCAAAGATGTAGGAAAGGGGATGGAGTTGGGGGGGGTCACACCTCCTACCCCCCATTCATAAGCACTGTTCCCTCACTCCTCAAACAAATTCAGTTTCTTCAGATACATTGACTGAAGCAGACCAAGGACAATTGTTAGTTACCCTCTAACATCAAAACTTCTACCGTTCATCTGGCCTTTCTTTATATACCAGTCACACTTTCTTGGTATGTAGGTCCTAGTCTCCCCAAGACTTGTGCAGAGAAGGCAATAACCGAACTCTTCAGGGAAGAGGTAAGTAGAGGGATCTCAGAGCTAAGAAGGAAAGATCTCTGCATATGCAGGTGTCCAGAGGCCCTATTTCTTCCAGAAGAGAAGGTGATTGAATGTTCCTGAGGACTTACCAAGTGCTAGGCACGTATGCTGGACTCTTAAACATGCTTTTCCCTAACTGAAGGGTCGTTCCTTACTCCCAACCCAAGAATTTAGGGAGGCTTCCAGCACAACTCCCGCATCTCAACATTCCCCAGACCTGCTACTCCCTATACCCAGGAAATCCTCAAAATCCAGGAGCGGTTAGGGAGGATAAAAAGAAACCTGGCGTGGCCTAAGAGACAGAACGGGAGGAGAATCGTGTTAGCACAAGAAGAGGGTTATACTGGGCTGGGCCCAGTGTGAGTAGAGATTAAGATAAGAAGTTGGTCTGACCCTTTCCAAGCCCAATATGTCCATCAGAAGAAGTGACGAGAAGCAGGAAACTGAAGCCCAGCAAACAGGTGGCCCCGAGATGAGACCGCAGCTCCATGGAGGTAGATGCGCGGGGCCACTGGGCTGAGCAGACGGCGGACGGCCAGAGTGCTAGCAGAGGGTCCGCGTTCCCCAAGTGCGGCTCAGCCCAACCCCTAGCGTTCCCAGATTTTCCTCCCCCCCCTCAACCCTGGAGGAAGTGATGTTAGACGGATGTGGGTGGTGCCTCCGAGGTCCGGTTTGAGATGGAGTAAGTTTAAAGGTGCAGATCACGTAGAAGGGTGTGGGTTGCTTTTCAGCGCGAGTTGCTTCCCTTGAATTCTGCGTGTTCAGTCGGAAGATCGAGAGGGAAAAGGTGGACGAGATAGTGGAGGTGGGAGTTGGGGGGTGGAGAGAGGGCTTCGGAGAACCGTTGCTGGTTGCGTCTGCCTGCAAGCGAGCCCCTCCCCCCAAGAACCGCTGCACTTAGCATTCACAGCGCAAATTATTGATCGGTGAAGTCAGCGGCTCCCAACAGTGGGCGCGTTGCCATTGGCCTCCCCTTTCTTGCTCCGCAAATAAAAAAAGACCATACAACTGGATTTCATTCTTAAGTTCCTGCCCGGGCCACGAGGAGACCTGGCAAACCTGTTCTGTAGTGCATGGTCTCGAGCCTTAACAAGAATGCCCTCTTCCTGCTGGAGAAGCAACGTTGGACCTTATTTTTCCTTGCAGCAGCAGTTCTTCCACTCAGGGATGATGCAACCAACTGATGCAAGCTCCAAGAAAACCAAACTTCGGATCTCTTATTGCAAAACTAACCTAGCTCTTCAGGGAACCAGGACAAAAGTCACTGAAGGCATTTAAAGCGTAAAGCTTTTCTGGTTAATTCTACTTGTCTTGTTGTTTTTAAAAATTTGTGGGTTAAATGTTTCTCTTTTTTTTTTTTTTTTAACAAGCAGGTCAAAATTTCCCGTCTCCTCCCTCAGTGACTAGTTGGGTCACCATACTAATGAGTCCGCACTAGTTGAGTCCGACAGTGCCGAGTTAATGCTTAGTGAAAGATACGCGACAAAAGTACACACCCAAACAAAAGTACACATCTCTTCTTTATTAGGATCCCCACAAATTTGTAGGCACAGACACAATGGAATTCTCGGGAGACTGCGAGCTCCAGAATGCAGTGCGGCCACCTGAACCTGCCGCTTTTCTATTGGGAGGCGCAGAGCAGGCTGGGTTTTGTAGTTCGTATATGCCTTTCCCGGGATAGGCTGCTCTTGTGAGAGAGAGAGAGAGGCGGAGCCGGTTGTGTCACGTGGTCCCCGCTCCCGCCGCCGCTGCTGCCGTCGTCTTTCTCTGTCCCGACTGAGGCAGCCATCTTGCTCTTGCCGCGTGCTGTTGTTGGAGGACCCTCCCTGCTTCAGGTGAGACCCCCGGCGGTCCCGCCACTCCACGGCCATAGGCCGCTGCGCACGGTCTCCCCCCGCCCTCTTCTTCCGACACCCGCCAACCACTCGGGCTGCCACTTCCGCCGTGGCGCGCCGAGTGGGGGCGGAGGCGGCTGGTTTGGCTTGTCGGTTACCGGCGGCGCAGCTGGGGGTCGGCACCTGAGGGAAGGTCCCCAGCACCACCGCTCCTTGTGGGGGCCCGCGCTGTTGCCGCCCAGATTCAGTCCCAGGAGGCGGGTAGTCCCCCGCCTCTCTCCTGTTACTCTTTTTTATTCACAACAACAATGCTGTGACAACAGCCTTCTGTTGTCATCCCATTTGATCCTCCCACTCTACAGATAGGGAAACTGAGGTTAGCAGCTCCTAGCCCCCAAGCGCTTGGCACTGAATTCCGTTGCACCTCTCGTCACCTCGTAATGGCAGTATTTGTTTACGATTCTGCTTCCCTCGCAGAGAAATTGCCTTGACCATCTCGATAACCCCATCACAGTGCCTGATGCATAGTAGGCTGTCAGGAAATTGACCGACGGGCACCCTGTTACACAGCTAGTGAATGGCGGTTTCAACTTCCGTTCCCACGTTCTTTCACTTACACCATAGCTGTCCCCTCGGGAGTGGTAACAATAGTTACCAGTTTTTGAGTATCTACTGTGAGCCATACCCTGTGGTTGATAACTTAATCCTTAAAACAACCATATGAGTTGTGTGGTGGTAAACCTTTTCTAATACAGAAGGAACACAAGTTCGGAAAGTAAAATACCTTTCTGAAGTCGTAAGTGGTAGAACCTTGATCCTTCTGATTCCAAAACTTGTTCCTCTCTCAGATACCCCGCATAATAAAACGTTGGGACTAAAGGTTGAAATTATTTTATCTGTAAACATGATAATGTAAACATGGTGAAAGTGCCTACCATAATGTTTGGAACTTAGGCACTTAATAAATACTGATTATAACCTCATTTACACGTTTCTCGAGTCCTTGAGCAAAGGACTAAAGGATTCTTGGGTCCCCAAGGAAGAATTCAGTAATTTATGTTCTTAGGAAGTTACTTCTCCCTTTTGGGTCTAGGAAGTGATTTCTCCCTTTTGGACTCTCATTTCCAAATCTGTTAAATTAGGAGAGAGGTGAACTATTTTATTTGTTTATAATTTATTTATACCCTGCTGTTGCTTGCAGGTATTTGAGATGGCCTCACATACAAAACAGAAATAATGGGTATAATGAAGTAAAGGTTGATTGAGGAATAGGGAATTAAATCAAATGATCTTTGAGGTCTAGTTAAGATTCTGAGCTTGGCATCTCATCTCTCATAGACTGAGTCCAATCTTCTTTACTACAATTCCACACACTCCAACATCCTCCTAGCAAAGGACCACCTTACCACCTTTCTCCCTCCCCCACCCCCAACCCTTGAGTTTACAACTTCCCTAAAATGGTTTTTCTCTGAGATAACTCTTGGGAACAAATTTTCTGTTGTACTGATTACATGAAATGGAATCTGTTCTTTCATCTACACATTGATATAGAGAGTTAATTTTGGTTTTGCTTTTGTTTCAAACAAGTCAAGGCTCTTCATCTTGACTTCAGTCTCTTGTCTTCCATCTCTTCTCTTGGAGATTGGTACTTCAAAATGCTGAAGAGTCCCAGAATGTTTACCTGTGTCTAGTTCTAATATTTTCACTTAGCCCCTTTTTTGTAAAAAAAATTTTAGGTTCTTTGTTAGTTCACTATACTTTCAGGGCCACATTCCTTTGAGAAAAGTGAATATTTGTCCTTTTCTGTGGATATTGAGTATAGACATTGGGATTTGCATCAGCAAATTTAAGTCTGTGGCCGAGTTGAGATTGTCACACACCTAAGCCTTCTGGTTTTGTATTCCTCCTGTAAAGGAGTTTTTAGCTGCCAAGCATTGTGATACAGTGCTGGGCAAAGATTGAGGAATCATAAATTCTGAATGTTATTTGGGAACTGGACTTTATTTAGCCTTGAAGCATATATATATACGGGTTACTGCTAAAGTCCAGTGTCAGAATACAGAATAGTTAGTGCTTATATAATCTTCGATTCTCTTTCATCTCTCAAAGACATTATCTTTTTCATGTGGATGATAATTATAAAGTGGTTAAAGAATTGGCCATAAAAGTTTTGATAACAGCTTTTATTCCCTCTCTCACATCTTACTAATGATCCACATTACTGTGGAAGGATTTTAAGAACAGTGGATTAATGGTCCACAGAACAAGTAAAACAAGATTTTTAACCTTGACTTAAATAAAAATATTATTATTAAAGATTTTTATTTTTTTGAGAGAGAGCATGAGCAAAGGAGAAGCAGACTCCCCACTGAGGAGGGAGCCTGAAGCAGGGCTCCATTCAGGGACTCGGATCATGACCTGATCATGACCTGAGCCAAAGGCAGACGCTTAACGAGTTACCCAGGTGCCCCTTAACCTTGGCTTTTATTTGTTTATATAGTGTGAAATGTTACAACCCATTATAAATTTAAGAAATTTTTCTTAAAAAAAAAATTTTTTTTTTCTTTAGTAGGAATATCACTGACAGATTAGGATTTATGACTTTACAATTTTCTTAGAATTTTCAAAATCAAAATTAGCCTTAAAAACGTCATTTTTAAGAATCTCCTCCCCCCAAACACACAAAGATTTAGAATTAAAATAGCAGAGATGTTTTTATCAAATTGTGCATTGAAGCATTTTACCGTGTATGCAGGAATATCGACAAGTGTGACATACCATATCAGTGCAAGATATTGAATGAACTCTGTTGAAAGGGCTGCTAAAGTGCTGAATGTCTGAAAATCTGGCTCTCTTTTCCTGTTATTAACATACCATCTGACCTTGAATAGAAGATATGACTACCTCAGACCTTGAGAGCTAGACAGCTTATTGTTGAATTTCTTCTTTGTCCAGGTTTCTTTTTTGGGGGAGGTTCTATTTATGGTTACAAGGTTATATATGTTTCATGATTTGGGAGGAAAAAAGTCTACTTAAAGGTTGTGCTAATAACATTTGGTAACTGCTTTGCTGTAAAAATCTCTGGGGGAAAAATTGGCTTGTCTAGAGATTTTATAATTGGGTAGGTTTTACTGAATGCCAACGAACTGAATTTTGATGTGGGTTTTTTTTAAGATTTTATTCATTTATTTGAGAGAGACTGCGAGCATGAGCAGGGGGAGGGGCAGGGGGAGAGGGAGAAGCAGGCTTCCCGCTGAGCAGGGATCCTGATGCGGGCCTCCATCCCAGGACCCTGGGATCATGACCTGAGCTGAAGGCAGACGCTTAACCGACTGAGCCACCCAGGAGCCCCGTGAATTTTGTTTTTAAAGAGGGATCTTCAAATAGGTAACTTTGAGTCTATTCTATTTTCTGTTCGTATATTTGTCTCCCTTGTGGTCTTACTTAATTTTGGTTCTCTTAATATCTGGTTTATAGAGCTAGGACAAGTTATAAATGGTTTATTAAGAATATATAGACAGTATGATCATGGTGGTGATGCATATTGCAAGCCTAGTGAGCCAGAAGGTACTGTTACATAAACAGTTATTTTATTTTGGTAAAACAGTAACTTTAACAAATCTATTTTTCCCCCCTAGATTTACCAACAGCATGAATCAAGAAAAGTTAGCCAAACTTCAGGCTCAGGTCCGGATAGGGGGCAAGGTGAGTGTGGCATAAGAAAAATTGAGAGGAGAATGTATTATTACCAGATAGTAATATTATTTTGGATTTGTGGTCATTGAAGATGTAAAATCTTTTATCAAGATCAAACCACATTCCAATTTGAAAATAACTTGTCTAGTTTGAAAATAGGTAACTAGAAAACTTCTCTTTGGAAGTTTTCCACAGAAATAGTGTGGTAAAGAAGTTTACCACAATGGAAATAGCCACCTTTGTTTGAATCCTCTTAACATCTGGTAGTTATGTGGCATGAACAAGTTATCTGACCTTGTTAGGCTTCCATTTTACCATCTGCAAAAGAGAAATAATCCTGCATAAGATGCTTCTGAGGATTAAAGTAATACTTATAAAATGCCTGACATGGTGTCTGGCACAGAGTGGATACTTAATAAATGATAGCTGTTATTATGTTAGACTCATTTGCAGGGCATCCCAGGTGTTGAAGTTACCTCATCTTGAGTGGATATACCTACTTCTACAGTTAGGTTTATTAGGTTAGGTTTAACTGGAAATATTCAAGCTGATTGTACATTTTGTTCATTGCTAGGTTTTCCTCCCAAGTTCCTGCCTATTCTTCTGTGTTGGTCAGTAGGAGCACAAACATTCTTATTCCATGTACTTTGAAGCTTGAGGAAGAGTTCATTCTGAGAATCTTTGATTCCCTTTAGCTCTGGCCTGCAGCTCCAGGAGAGTATTCTGCCCTTATCTCTGCCCAATACAATCTTTGTAAAAGGAAAAGTGAGAATAGTACTCAGTTCAGACCTGGGAAGGGGGTAGATCTACTTTTCATTTACTATGATGATAACCACAGTTATCTAGTGATGGAGATAGAAGGGGAAGGAAAGAAGTGACTTGTACTTTCTCCTTCCCTAGGGATACAGTTATAAGACTCTGGAGTCATATTAACACATTCATGTAACCAAAGTGGTCACATTGTAGCATCAAATGTAATGTAATGTACCAATGCAAAAACTAGGGATATTCAGGAACCATAGAATATACCTGGAAGAGCTTGGTTCAGCACATCACTATTATATATTTTAAACCAGGTGATAAAAATAACAAGGTTACTGTGCACCTACTATGTGCCAGGCACATAGTAGATACACTAGTCAAGATTTTCTTCTCTTGACACAGCTTAGCTTGGAAGAGAGACATGCTCACAATTACACTACAGAATAGTAAATGTTAAGATGAAGTACAAGGTGCTCTTGCCTAGGAGGCACAAGGAAGTCATCGTTGAGCTGAGATTTGGAAAACAAACAAGAATTTATCACTAGGTAGATAGGTGAGGGTAAGTGGTAGAGGGAAAAGCGGATCGTCATTCTCATGCTTGTTAAGGCACCTAAGATGCTGTGATAGCATGACACTTAATGGAATGGCTTGCTTTAGTTTGGTACAGTTAGAGTTTAGACTATATAATGGATAAAGAATGGTAGGAGATGAAACAACCAGGGAATTCGGGGTTTATTATAGTCTTATATGCCATACTGTGGCATATACTATAGGATTTTATCCTACAGGATAAGGGGGCAACTGTTGAAGGGTTTTAAGAACAGTCATTTTAGAAAGATAGGTGCTGGCAACATGGAAAATAGAATGAAAGGAAAGTTTGGCATAGAGGAGACCAATTGAGATACTGCTGTTGTAGTACATGGAACACAAATTTAGGAGCCAGAATGACATAATTCATATGAAGAGGAAAAAGGAAGAGTCTGGGATGACCCCCTGATTTCTGGTTTTAAAGAGTAGGTAGATGGTGGTACCCCCAGCTATAAAACTTAGGAAATATAGGAAGAATAGTTTGATGGACTCATAAGCTTTTAGACATATTGAATTTGCGGTACTAGAGGATCATTTCATTTGAGGCTTACAGCAAGCAGTTACGCTGTCCCTGAGTCAGGAACATTTCACAAATAAATAGACCATCTATGAAAATACTCTCCCCTAGTCCATCCTTCAGCAACTGGATTTTGTCACAACTTCTGCTGCTAACCACAGAGCACTCTTCCACTCCTACCAGCATTGCTGAGACTGAAGCCCTTGCCTACTCTCTATAAAGCTGATTCCCTGAGTACTGCAGGAGGTACCCAGAGATGGAAATTTCTTTTCCTTTCCTCCTTCCAGGTCTCAGAAAGATTTAGCCCGCAAGACTTAGGCTTCTTTTGGTAATATTTTATTTCTGCTTTAGGTTATGTTTTTTAAAATTGGTCCAGGAATTTAGTCCATTGTTTTAAATAGTTTTTCAATGGAAATATATATCTAAAGTTTTGAAGTATCCATTTAGAAATGAGCTCTTTCTATCTCAGTGAATAGTATAATTGTCAAACTATTTGCTCAGGCCAGTATTCTAAGCATCATTCTAGATTCCTTTTTTCCTCCTATCCCATGTCCAGTCCATCAGCATGTTGGTTCTTCTAACAGTCTAAGCTCTCACCATCTCCACTGCCAGAACTCTCTTGTCAAGTCTACTGCAGTAGCTTCCTGATTAATCTCCTTATAGTTCATTTTCCACAGCAACTTTAGTCATCTTTAAAAATCATAAATGAGATTAAATCATTCCCATGCTTAAAACTTTCGTATTGCAAAATAGGAATAAAGAATAAAATCCAGCTCCTGCCCATGGCATTCTAGGCTACGTGATTTGGCCCTTGCCAATCTTTCTGATTGCATTTTCCTCCTCCTTCCCCTTTGTTCACTCTGCCAAAACCACAACTGACCTGTTTTCTCTCTGTAGAAACAATAGGTTCACTCTTATTTCATTCTGCTTGGATCATTCTTCAGCTGGATCTTCCCATGGGTCTCAGCTCATAATGTCACCTCTTCAGAGGGTCCTCCCGGAACAATAAAGTAGTGCTCTGTCCCCACCCAAGAAATACTCTTAGTACTGTGTTGGGGTTTTTTGCCTTAATACCCTTATCCCATTTGAAAGGATCTAATTTGTTTATATGTTTATTGTCTTTTCCATCCCACTGTAATGCATGCTCCTTGAAGTAAGAAATTGATTTTTTTCATTCCAAGATTCTAGGAATGTAGAACACTCAATTGTAGGCATTTGATTCTTTATTATGTCAGAATCTTCAAAGTTTCAGAATATCTTTAGATTTAACTTTATTATCGGGGGTGGTAGGTACTGTAAAAAAGCATTCCTTGTAATGTTTGGAAGTTGTTATAAAACACACAATTGTATTGTTTTACTAGAAAACTTTTGAAACATATATCGAAATGATAAATGGATATTGGAAAAAATAAGAACTGACTAGCACTGACTGTCGAACATCTGGGTTAATCTAACACAACTCTGAGCAGTCTTCTTAGTCATTACTATTAAGTCAGCAATTTCTTATGTGGGTTTTAATTAGAGTATTGTGAATAGGAATACACGTGACCGCAGTTGCCAGATGCAAGGCATCCTGACACTTCTGTTGGGTTATTTTTCAGGGGACAGCTCGCAGAAAGAAGAAGGTGGTACATAGAACAGCTACAGCTGATGACAAAAAACTTCAGAGTTCTCTAAAAAAACTGGCTGTGAATAATATAGCTGGTATTGAAGAGGTATGGTCATTTTTTAAATTGTTAAATTATATGGACAAATAGCACATTTACAGATAATCACCTACACTTTTCAAATGAAAAATATCAGCTTAGAAGAATCAGATTGTCAGTCAGGTGTCTGAAGGACTAGGTGTTGAATTTGCTTTTTTTGTGTAAAAATGGATAATTGAAAAAATAAATAAATAAAAATGGATGATTGTAAAAAATGATTTTAGTTGACAGATAAGGAATTCATCATACTTTTCTGACTCAAATAATTTGGCGTATGTGACAAAATTATGGAACTGCTTTTGAATTTTCATGCAAAATAAGATATTTTTTCCTATAATATAGAAATAAACTCCAAGATTTCTTCAAATAAGGTGGATTTTTTTTTCCCCTTTCTACCCAACAGTATCTTTTTTTTTTTTAACAGTATCTTTTTATTATCTCAGTCAAGAAGTTCTAGCAATAGCTTTACATGGATTGGATTTCTTATTAGACCTTTTCCAGAAATTATTGATTAAATTTTTTAAATCATCTCATTATATTTTGGTGATACTGCTTTTCTCAAATATGAAGCCAAAGACTGATGTTATTTCAAAAGATACTTAAGAAAAATGATAACATCAGCTATTTATGACCTGTTACCATCTAAATTCATTTCAGCCTAATAATTCCATTTCGAATAGTAAACCAATGTTTAAATTTTCACTACCATAAATTAAATTGAATGTTTAAGTTAAATTATATAATATCATTACTATGTGTGGTACCACCTTACAATTTTTAACAGATCATTAGTGCCCATGTGCTATAAAACAGATCAGAAATAATGTGGAGGCAAGGATCACTAATAAATAACAGACTACCAGAGAAGAGGCAGTGAAATGGCTACATGTTCCTTCTACTGTGCATATATGAATAAATTTTAACATATCATTTAGATCTGCTTTGAACTTTCAAAATTAGTATACTGATAAAATAGTAGAAAATGTAAGACACGTGTATCTTTTCTTCCTTTTAGCTTGTTGTACCTTTGCATTCTTACTCTGATAAAGATTAGAACTTTATTTGCAAGTCTTGAAATTAAGCATTTTATATGCATTTTTTTCTTCTGAGCTATTGAGAGCTTTTATATGTTTTTATTGACCTAAAATGATTCTCAGAGAGATCATTCTCTTTATCTGGAGTATATATAAGGGGGAAAAAAATCTAAACCTCTTTTTAAAAAATCCAAAGTTTGGTTAAAAAACAAAAAAGGAATAAGTTATAATAATAGACAATAACTCTGATAACGTCAAACCTAAACAACTTATAAGTGTTCTGGCAATCTTATAACTTTGCATACATTTCTACTCTCTGACCCCCTCCACCTTCCTTACCCTGCCACCTCAGCACTACTGACATTTTGAACCAGCTAGTTCTTTATTGTGGGAACTAGCCTGTGTATTGTAGGATGTTTAAGCAGCTTCCCTGGTCTCTACTAGAGACACCAGTAGTCTCTACTAGAGACACCAGCACTAGATACCAGTAGCCGTACTTACCACCTCCCCCCACCCCAAGTTATGACAACCAAAAATGTCCTCAAACTTATTCACATGCCCCCTAGGAGACAAAGTCACCCTTGGTTGAAAAACACCTCTTTAGAGAGATGAAAAGATTCTATTTATACCTCTTTGAAGTATGTATATAACTATGTAGTATCTCCAAGGGCATGTTTTTCTAAATGTTTTTGTTCAGATTTGGGACACTTTATGGTTATAGTTAATAAAACTTTTTGTGGTCAGTTAGCATTAATTTTATAAATGTTTTATAATAAAATAAGGAAACCAATCAGTTAACAGTCTTTGATCTTTTCAGAATACAGCCAAACTTGTTACAGTGCATTGCTAAGATGATGGTATTTTTGTAGTTAAAATTATTCTAATAAAATAATGATAGTCAATACTTAGTGGACATCTGTGTGCCAAGCATTTTGCCAAGAACTTGCTAAATAGTGGTTCATAAGTTATTACTCATAGCCTTTGTCCTTTGGAGCTTACAGTCTAGTATGGAAAATTAGGTAACGAGACAAATATATTATCCCATTTCAGATTCACAATATCTCTTTGAGTCAGTTTTTACTGGTTATGGAGAAGAAAGCTGAGACAGAATTAGGTACCTGCCCAAGATCACTTAGCTAGTAAGTGTTAGAGTCTAAGTGTTAAAACCAAGTTCATTCTTTTCATCAGTTTATCATGCTTTTGGTCTTTTCAGTTGCACTTTGGTACATCCTCTCTCGGCCTTTTCCTCTCCTCCTGCTCCCCCTTTATCCCTCAATCCTCCTCCCACCAAAGAAAGAAAGTACCTGCCTTATACCCTGTATTATTGAACACCCACCATGCAGAATTAGTTGCACCATTACATATAAAAGAAATCCCTATCAGTATTTCCAAAGACATGGATGTTTCTCTTTTTTTCAGGTCTTAATGCAGGCATTATTTCTCCCAAAAGCCTTCCTGGTAGCACACTTACACATTTATGTAAAGAAGGGTCAGGTGCCTTTCCTATGTGCCTTCATAATGTCCTGTATTTACTTTATTATAGCATTTATTAAACTGTGGTGTAAATTCCTTTTTGTTGCTACTACTGATCACAGTTCTAGCTTTTTGAGGAGTCATAGCACAGAAAATTAATGATACAGGGGTGCCTCAGTGGCCCAGTTGGTTAAAGGTCTGACTTCAGGCCCTGGATCATTAAGAGTCCTGGGGTCATGCTCAGTGAAGAGTCTGCTTGCCCCTCCCCCTGCTCCTTCTGTCTCTGTCACTGTCTCTCTCTCTCTCTCCCTCCCTTCCTCCCAATAAATAAATCTTAAAAAAAAAAAAAGAAAGAAAATTAATGCTACATAATAAGCACATACACACACTCATTGCACCCCAGTCGTGTGTGTGTGTAATGTTTTCCAGCCCTCACAGACTAATTATACAGAGAAAATATGCATAAAGATAATTAACAATGCAAGGTAACAGCTGTAAAATTTCTGAATATTTGAAACTAAGATGGGAAGGAGTTTTACTTTTTTCTTTCTTTTTCTCTTTCTAAAATTGTTTTTTTGAGAGCTAAGATATTTGTACTTTATATAACACTTGGCAGATTTTGTGTAGGAATATCTAGTATACTATATATAACCTGGCTTGCCTCAAACATGTTTGTGTTACTAAGTTTAAAGTAGAGTTTTTTTCAAAAATTTTTTAAAGAAAATGATGGCACATGGTTGGTTTAAAAACAGCTCTTTGGAAAGAGAAAAGAAACTACTGCATTAAACGTAAACATGAAAACATATGTACAGAAATTTTCAGAAACACTAAGATGTGAAAAAATATATCTTAGAATAGAAGAAACACATTAATTATTATTTTGTTATTTTTAATTTGGGATGTTTGAAACTTGTCTCAAAGTGCTGAACTCTGGGGCACCTGGCTGGCTCAGTCAGTAAAGCAGGGAACTCTTGATCTTGGGGTCACGAGTTTGAGCCCCACATTGGGTATAGTGATTACTTAAAAAAAAAAAAGTCCTGACCTCTGAGGAAAGTACTGTCTTTCTATTTTTCGGCAGTTTTAGAAAAGCAGATAAAAACTTTCAAAAAGAGAAGATACCATTGCCATTGTTGTAAAACAAGAAATAATATTACTATACTTTCCATAGTTAGACCTTCAAAACATCAAACAAATAGAAAGTACTCAGTTTGGTGGGTGGGGAACAGGGAAATCAATGATGGATTCCAAAAATTCATGGAATGTACTTCTGCCAAGTAAAGTTCTAATCTTACTTTCTAAGCTGTTGGTATTGGTAACTTTTTTTCCCTCTCCCAAAATTTAATTTATTTTTAATTTTTACTCTTTAGAAACTTTAAAAACCGAAGGACTGTTTGGATTAAGACAAGCTTCTCTGGCCTTTTATGTATTCATTAGTTTGTTAATTTGGTGTAATAAATTAGTCATAGATAGATTTCTTTTACATGTTACCAAAGACAGAGAAATGCAAAACTGTCAAAAAGTAAGGGGTATGGGAGTGTCAGAGACTGTTTCATACAAAAGTCTAGGTTTTAGGAGGGAATTCGTAGGCATACCCCAAAAGATTTATTATCCAAAATTCCAAAACCCAAATTTATAATCTAAATTTCTAAAAATATTATATATGCTATAACATTTGAAGGTATTGAATGTACTTCTTGTTTGGTAATCTAGTTGAATATAGTGACCATGCTGTCACCTGTCTTTACCTGATAAAATAAATCTATCAACAATGGGATCTGTTCCATCTCTCAGAAATGATTGATTTTATTAAATTTATTTGGTAAGCAATGTCATCAAAAATTGAAATCTCTGATCCAGATGGCCTAGTTGCTTCATAGAGTTTTATATTCAGAGGAAATCTTCTATTGTAACTAGGATATAATTCTGCCTCTATGAAACTTTTCCTTTATTTCCAGGTCTAATTAATTAATCAACCCCTTCCCTGTACTTCCTTAGCTTAAGTTGCTCTGCTGTAATACATTTATTAATGACAACCTCATGTTGTGGGGTATAATGGTTACTTATTAACCAATTAGTCTTTTTTTCAAATTATAAGAGTCTTGATAGCAGGGACTGTGTTTATTCATTATAGTCTGTAGCATGCTGACTCCCATGATGAGTTTGTTTGGGGCCTATTAAGTTTAAGGGATACTGATTATTTGAGATGGATTTCTTCTCAAGAAGTTAGCCATTGGGGTGTCTGGTTGGCTCATTCAGTAGAGCATACATACAGTTCTTGATGTCAGGATTGTGAGTTCAAGCCCCATGTTGGGCATAGAGATTACTTATTTAAAAAAATAAGTTAGCCATAGGACACTGGAGCTTAGGAAAATACTTAAGGCTGAGAATGTAAATTTTGTAATTGTACACATACATTTTACTGATTATATTTTCCTTTTCCTGAATCACTTATACCAGAAGGAGGACCTTGGTTGACCCTTAACCACAGTTCTTTCTTCCTCCAACCAGATCCTCAGGTGCCAATGAGTGGACAGCCCCAAGTACAGTAGAGTAAAAGGGAAACACCATGTCCCACTCACCTTATCATTTTTTTTTTTTTTTTAAAGATTTTTATTTATTTGACAGAGAGAAACACAGCGAGAGAGGGAACACAAGCAAAGGGAATGGCAGCGGGAGAAGCAGGCTTCCTGCAGAGCAGAGAGCCCGATGCGGGGCTCGATCCCAGGCCCCTGGGATCTGACCTGGGCCAAAGGCAGACGCTTAACGACTGAGCCACCCAGGCGCCCCTCACCTTATCATTTTATAGCAGCCTTACTTTTTCTTTTAAGATCATGATTTTTGGGGGCGCGTGGGTGGCCCAGTCGTTAAGCATCTACCTTCGGCTCAGGTCATGATCCCAGAGTCCTGGGATCAAGCCCCACATCGGGCTCCTTGCTCGGCAGGAAGCCTGCTTCTCCTGCTACCATTCCCTCTGCTTGTGTTCCCTCTCTTGCTGTGTTTCTCTCTGTCAAATAAATAAAATATTTAAAAAAAAAAAAGATCGTGCTTTTTGGGTTTTTGTTTTTATTTTTTACTATTTTTTTATTGTAGTAAATATACGTAACATAAAATTTGCCATTTTAACCATTTTTAAGTACAATTCAGTGGTATTATATTTACAGTGTTGTGCAACCACAACCATTATCTATTTCCAATTTTTTTTTTTTTAAGATTCTATTTATTTATTTGGCAGAGAGAACACAAGCGGGGAGATTAACAGGCAGAGGGAGAGGGAGAAGCAGGCTCCCCACTGAAGAGAGAGCCTGACACTGGGCTCGATCCCAGGACCCTGGGATCATGACCTAAGCTGAAGGCAGACACTTAACTGACTAAGACACCCAGGTGCCCCTATTTCCAAAATTTTTCATCATCCCAAACCAAAACTCTATATCCATTAAGCAATAACTTTTCATCACCTCTTCCCCAACCCCTGATAGCCTGTAACCTACTCTTTGTCTGTGTAGATTTGCCTATTGTAGGTATTTTGTGTAATACAATATTTGTTCTTTAGTGTACTTCACTTAGCATAATGTTTTCAAGGTTCATCCGTGTTTTAGCGTTTATCAGAACTTCACTCCTTTTATAGCTGAATAATTTTCCATTGTATGGATAATACCACATTTATCTATTCATCCATTGATGAACATTTTCTGTTTTTAAAATAGCTTCCCCCCTCTAATATAAAGATATTTTGTTGTTGGGGCACTTGGGTGACTCAGTTGGTTGAGCATCTGACTCTTGGTTTCAGCTCAGGTCATGATCACAAGTTGGTGGGATCAAGCCTTAGGTTGGGCTCCATGCTCAGTGTGGAGTCAGCTTGAGATTCTTTTCCCCTCCCTCTTTCTCCCCTTCTGGGCCTTTCCCTGCTCACACACTTGCAGTCTCTCTCTCTGTCTCTTTCTTAAATAAATAAATAAACAAATAAATAAAATCTTTAAAAATATATATTGTTATTATAGAAAGTTATGGGTATATGGAAGATATGAAGAAGATCTTAACATTTGATCATAATCCCCAACTACTCAGAAATAACTATTAGTTCTGTATTTCTTTCCCATCTTTAGATGCATGTATTTTTTTTTTTTTTTTAAAGATTTTATTTATTTGACAGCGAGAAACACAGCGAGAGAGGGAACACAAGCAGAAGGAGCGGTAGCGGGAGAAGCAGGCTTCCTGCCGAGCAGGGAGCCCGATGCGGGGCTCGATCCCAGGACCCTGGGATCATGACCTGAGCCGAAGGCAGACGCTTAACGATTGAGCCACCCAGGCGCCCCTAGATGCATGTATTTTTAACATGTTTGAGACTGTAGCTAGATGCACAATTTGGATTTTTTTTCCCAAATAGCATTATATTATGAAAATTGTTTCATATCATTAAAAAACTCTTCTTGGGGCACCTGGGTGGTATAGTCAGTTAAACGTCCAACTCTTGTTTTTGGCTTAGGCCATGATCTCAGTGTCATGAGATCGAGCCCCATGTGGGGGCTTCATACTCAGCGTGAAGTCTCTTTTAGATTCTGTCTCCCTCTACCTCTGCCCCTCCTGTTCATGCTCTCTTGCTCTCTAAAATAAATAAATAAATCTTTAAAAAAAAACCAAACCCTCTTTTTTTTTAAACCCTCTTAATTAACAGTGTAGATGTCTGCCTATATTCCAATAAATGGATATACCATAATTTAACATTTCTTTTAAGATTTTATTTATTTATTGGACAGAGAGTGAGAGATCACAAGTAGGCAGAGAGACAGGCAGAGAAAGCGGGAAAAGCAGGCTCCCTGCTGAGCAGAGAGCCTGATGCGAGGCTCGATCCCAGGACCCTGAGATCATGACCTGACCCGAAGGCAAAGGCTCTAACCCACCTAGCCACCCAGGTGCCCCATAATTTAACATTTCTTAATTTATAATACATTATACTGCTTTGATAATAAAAGAATCACATGTTTGGTTTCAATATACATAATATGTATCTTTATCTCTGATTTCCTTCAGAGAGATTCTTGGAAATACAGTTACTAGCTGAATGAGCATGAACATTTTAGAATTCTTCATCCATGTTGCTAAATTGCTTTTCAAAAAGTTTGTGTCGTTTTTGGGGCACCTGGGTGGCTCAGTGGGTTGGGCCTCTACCTTCCGCTTGGGTCATATCTCAGGGTCCTGGGATCCAGCCCCGCATCAGGCTCTCTGCTCAGTGGAGAGCCTGCTTCCCCCTCTCTGCTTACTTGTGATCTCTCTCTCCTCTCTGTGTCAAATAAATAAATAAAATCTTTAAAAAAAAAAAAAAAAGTTGTGCCATTTTATACTATCTACAGGGTAGCTGTGGAGAATCCATCTCATCAGACTCTTACCTCCAGAGTATAAGAAAAAATGATCCCAGCATATCATACAGTTTAATGACAGCTATTAGCTTTAGTTCATCTCAACAATTATAGATGTTCATACTAGGCTTTAGCAATAAGCAGGTGCTGAGCTTACAAGGACCGAATGTGAAAGATACTTATGGAAGTATGCACCAAGGCCGCAATCTTCAAACTTCTACATCCCTTAGCCTCACAAAACCGCAGACGTTTGTGTCCCTTATTCTTTTTTTTTTTTTTAAGATTTTATTTATTTATTTGACACAGAGAGAGGGATCGAAAGTAGGCAGAGAGGAAGGCAGAGAGAGAGGGGGAAGCAGGCTTCCTGCTGAGCAGAGAGCCCAATGCGGGGCTCCATCCCAGGACCCTGAGATCATGATCTGGGCTGAAGGCAGAGGCTTTAACCCACTGAGCCACCCAGGTGCCCCTGTGTCCCTTATTCTTAAAATGTGTATTATTTCACCCCATTAAGATACAAGAGTAAGGCAATAAAAGGTGAATTTCCTGATAAACATTTAAATGCTATTACAGGGGTGGCTAGCTGGCTCAGTTGGTAGAGCATACAACTCTTGATCCTCAGGGTTTTGAGTTCAAGCCCCATGTTGAGTGTAGAGAAAGGCAGTCTTTTAAAAATAAATAGATAAATAAATGCCACTACATACAGGAAGGAGTAGCAGTAAAATTTGATTTTTAAGATAACTGTCAATTCTCAGAACTGCAGCTAGCCAGCCTAGTGGGCACTTGGATACAAAAAAAAAAACCACGTGGAAGAATTCCTGTCTGAACTGAGAGGGCAGTTATCAGCAAGAGCTGTAGAGTCAGTGGTAAATTTGTGAGCTTCCTGGAGCCATAAAAACTTATTGCTGTGTAAGATTAAAGCAAGCACCAGATACACCAGATAGAAGGTTGCTTTGATAATATATGTGCCCTCCTCAGAGGTCAGCGAAGGCAGGGGTGGTAAAGTTTTGATAACAGCATAATGGGGCTATCCAGCAGTTGCCAAGAATGACTTAAAATGCACCTGAATGCTGTAGGGCATTCAGGCTGATTCTGAAAAGTCAGAACAATAGGAAAAGTCAAGCCTAAGATACAGCTCAGGAGGTTCTGGGCATCTTCATTAAGAGCACTGCTGGAGGGGCGTCTGGGTGGCTTAGTGGGTTAAAGCCTCTGCCTTCGGCTCGGGTCATGATCTCTGGGTCCTGGGATCGAGCCCCGCATCGGGCTCTCTGCTCAGCAGGGAGCCTGCTTCCCGCCCTCTCTCTGCCTTCTTGTGATCTCTCTCTCTGTCAAATAAATAAATGAAATCTTTAAAAAAAAAAAAAGCACTACTGGAGCTATTTCTAAATTTGAGATGACCCTTTAGCATTTGGAGAGTTGAAGTCTGACAGCATCCAAGATTTTAAAATAGATTGTATTGAAGTGTTCATCCATTTGGCAAATTTGAGTGACTATTATGTACTGGACACTTGAGGGCATGTTATGTCTAATAAGGCATGGTCTCTGATCAGAAGGTGTTCACCTAGTAAAGTCAAAGACTTGCAAACACAATTATACTACAAGATAATTCCGTATAATTGCCATACCTATGAAGTTCAGGAAGTGCATAAACAATCCTAAATTTTTACAAAGAAAGAAGCATCTGATCCAAGTCTTGGATAAATGGGAATTTGCAAGGTGGAAAAGCAGAAAAAGGTTCTTTTAAACAATGAAAACAGCATATGTAAATGTACTAGGCATGTGAGACAATATTTTTTTTATTAAAGATTTTTATTTATGTGACAGAGAGATCACAAGTAGGCAGAGGCAGGCAGAGAGAGAGGGAAGCAGGCTCCCCACTGAGCAGAGAGCCCGATACGGGGCTCAATCCCAGGACCCCGAGATCATGACCTGAAGCAAAGGAAGAGGCTTTAACCCACTGAGCCACCCAGGTGCCCCTTGAGACAATATTTTTGATAACTACAAAACATGTCAGTATTATTCAAGCGAAAAGTAAGAGCAAGGGCATCTGGTTGTGTGTAGTAGGGTCTCAAAAATGCTACTTCCTCCATTGCTCAAATAGCGTCCTTTACCTTCAGCTACCTGTTAAAATGGAAAAACATTTTGATATAAAAGGGTTGTTTGAATGGGAAAGGACCTGAGCTGGTATAGTAGCTAGTTAAATAGTCTTTGTTTCCTTGTCCGCTTCTTATTTTTATGCTGTATGTAGATCATATTACTTATGTGGACCATACAGCAGTAAAATCAGTAGAAAAAGTGAAATCTCCATATGAAATGCATACAGTTTGCTTTGTGAATTTAACAAGTTCCTTATGCCTTCTTTTGGTTGGGGGAAGTGTCTAAGTGATCTTGCTCAGCCCAACAATTCATCCTTTGATAGTCTAATAGCTTGCATCTAGGAGCCTTATATAACCATGTTATTTGCTCAGTAGAGAGGAAGGAATGGTAGATAAGAATAAAATATTCTAGCCTTTAACTTCTAAAACTTCATTCTCTATTCTAAAATTAACTAAACTCTCCACCCCTTTTTGGACCTTTCTATTCACAGAGCTACATCTTTTGTGCAACCCTATTTAAAACCATTTTTAAATTTATTTCTGTTTCACAGCCTGAGATGGAATTCATCCTGCTTTTCACATTAAACTCAACATATTTTAAACTACAAAGACCTTTACCAGGTTGTAAAATAGGACCTAACATGTAGGCTTTGGTAAAGAAGCTTAAACAGAGGAAACTTCACAAGTTTGTCTGGGGCTTCTTTCTTGTTTTGTAGCCAGTAAGATATATACTATCCATATATCTGTGTTGCATTTTTTTGCATTCTCCATTTAGCCTATATTTTAAGATAAATAATTCTTTGGCAGGTTTTCACGGGACCACAGAATTGAATTTTTATAGGGAAATAAACATTTTTAAGAATGAGAATGACATCATAGGAAGGAAACTAAACAGAAAGTTGGGGACCCATGTTCAAGTTCTAGGTTTGCATGTAACTAGCTATTTGTCCTTGGATATGTTGCTTAACCAAGAGCTTTTGTCTTTAGTATTTATTTCTCTAAAAGGGATTTGAACTAGAAAACCTCCAAATTCAATAAATATATGGCCTGACTTTTGAAATGCTGATTTCAAATCTCTTGTGATTTTAACATTTATAAATAATAAATGTCTCAGATTCTAATATTTCAGACTCTTTTCATTCCTGGACGTATTATAGAGATTTGGTCTTGATTTGGAATATAGAGTCCTATTGTATCTTTATCCTTTTCCCATACTAGAATTATGTGATTCTAGGATAGATACAGAGCAACATTCCATTCCATATCCACTATGCCACCTCCTTCTCAAGTCCTTCCTCTTCCAAATTTTTAGCCACTTTCCTGTTAAACTTTTCTACCTAAACTATAATTATCTGAGAACTATATAATTTCTTTTTCTCAAAAGTCAATATAAATTGTTTTTAACTCACAATGGTATTTGTTCAGAACAGCTGGATTGAATGCTTACTGTGTGTAGTATTTATAATAGAACCTTAATTACAATACGGATATAGGGAATGGTATAGAATTCAGATAGTGATTTTTGTCAGAGAAAATTTGGGAAATTATTTGTAGATCTTAGTTACAATTTTCCAGAGGATTTGCCTTCTTTGTCTGTGTTCCAGGTCTTGCCTGAAATTTAGAAGCCCTTTGTTCCCCTTCCTTTCTGGTGCTATCAGTGGTGGTGATCACCTTTGAGGAAGAAAAACCCCCTTCCACTTACCATGGAGAACACTCAGCATCTCTGCTGGATTGTGACAAGGGCAGTTTTTGGATGGATCATGAAATGCTTCTAAAGTAGCCAAGAGTTAACTCTCCTAACCTTTTTCTATAATAAGCATGTTACCATCAAGGTAACTTAGGCTGTGGAATCAACTACTAGTGGAATCATGTTATTTATACGTTTAACTTATGCAAATTCAGCTTTACTAAAACATAATTCGAAAGTGCATGAGTGAGAGAGAAAAATAATATTTTAAATAGCGCATGTTTAACCTTCCTTTTCATGCAGTGGATAAAATTGAGTCTGAAACAGTTAATTCATGTTGGTGAAAGCTACCAAAAGAATGTGAGGATTTTTTAGAGGTTTCCCAGTGATTGATGAAGCATGATCAGGTGGCCAGGCAAGTGGGTTGGAGAGCTTCTTTGACATTTACAAGGCTTATTGATGGTTGTTGAGAAGCTGTACTTAAGAGTTAGAGGAACTGACAAAATCTTTTCTAAAGAATGACATGAAGAGAACAAATTGAAATTTTTGTAAATTTACTAAGTGTTCAAAGGAGTGAAACAGCTGGTTAAATTTCTGAGTGTTCTTTATGGATTTTCAGTGGTCATTTTTTACCATACACTATTACCCTTCACAATGTGTCACCTAAATAAGATGCTGCCCTACCCACCAAATGTACCAATTCAGTTTGATGGTGTAAATCGGGTAAGACAATGGGTGATTTCATTAAGAAGCCAGTTCTTAGCTGATAATTCCATTATTTTTAAAATAATGGCATGAACTTCTTTCTCGTAGTAGTGAAAGTCTTTGAATTTAAAATCTAGATTCTATAATAAAATGTTTCTTGACCATCCTAGTAATTTGTGCCATCTACACCATTTTACTTTGTTGCTGCTAGGGTCTTTTTCCACCCATATCTACTGCTTAGATAATTACTACCTTGGGATTGTTTTAAAAAAAAAAACAAACCACCATAATTGGCTAAGTTGTTATTTAAACAGATATTGTTTTAGTTGCACCAAATATGTGAAGTACATGTTTCTTCTACGATCATACAGGTGAACATGATTAAAGATGATGGGACAGTTATTCATTTCAACAATCCCAAAGTCCAAGCTTCCCTTTCTGCTAACACCTTTGCAATTACTGGTCATGCAGAAGCCAAACCAATCACAGAAATGCTTCCTGGAATATTAAGCCAGCTTGGTGCTGACAGCTTAACAAGTCTTAGGAAGTTAGCTGAACAGTTCCCTCG
>CM053606.1:35093383-35109539 GCA_028646535.1 Procyon lotor
AACATGATTAAAGATGATGGGACAGTTATTCATTTCAACAATCCCAAAGTCCAAGCTTCCCTTTCTGCTAACACCTTTGCAATTACTGGTCATGCAGAAGCCAAACCAATCACAGAAATGCTTCCTGGAATATTAAGCCAGCTTGGTGCTGACAGCTTAACAAGTCTTAGGAAGTTAGCTGAACAGTTCCCTCGGCAAGGTAGGTATTTCCGTTTAGTATTCTTCCTTCTCCACTGTAATCTAAAGAACCTAATGATTTAAAAGATGTCCGTTTTATACTGGAAGGATTTAATTGTATGTAAATTTTACTTTTAAAAATGTTGCTTATATCCTTCATAAATTTTTGAGTTTGTTTATTTAATTGTGCAGTGTAGCATATAGAATGTATGGATACATTTTGGTAATAATAGAGTTGAGGTAATTACCTAAAAGATCTGTAGACCACATTTTACAGACAGTATTTGATACTCACTTCTGACTAATGACAAGAAGAAGATATTGTTATTAGAGAACTGTGTTTTTGTTTAATATTGTTGATTGAACTATAGGCACGGCAACTGTAAGTTCTGAATTTCCACAATAGCCCTGGTTTCAAATATGTCTTGTCACCCCTAAAAATCCAAGAGCCTTTTATATATATATAGCTGGATACTTGTTATACCAAGAAGAGATGGAAAGTCTTGAATATTGATTTTTTATTTTAAGCATATGGAATTTATAAAATAAATTAACTATAATGTCTTTTTATTCCAGCCATCAGAATTATTTCATTTTCCAAATAAATTTTACCCTCACTGCCCATTGAAACTGCTAGCTGTATTTAATATATACCTAATGAAGTTAAAGTGTTACTGATTTTAGTATTAAGTAGAAAATATGGTATTAGATCAGACCATCTTTTTAGTTTTTTCTGAACAACTATTACAAGATTTAGACAGGAGAAAAGAATAAACATTACAAGTGTTCTATTAAAGGCCTTTGTTTTCAAGAACTAATTCTAAAATGTTTTGTAGTGTTGGATAGCAAAGCACCAAAACCAGAAGACATTGATGAAGAGGATGATGATGTTCCAGGTAAGTGAAATTTCTTTCTCTAAGATTTTTAGCAGTCTGTTTATCTCATTTAATTCATTGTATAATGACTTTCAATTTTTGTTGATGGTGAGCTCATGAATTTAAATTGATTCACAATAGTTTGGATACAATCTAATGAAAAAGAATAAAAGTCTTCCTGTTTAGAACTTAGAATCAAAGCTCTGCTGCCTGCATTTGTTAAATTAGAATCACTGTGATTTTAAATTTGCATAGTTATTGTTACACCATTTCCTTGGGAATTGTGATTGACATATGAAAATGCTGTTCACCTGAGTTTGCACAGACAAAAAAGGAGTAACATTTCCTTAGGATTAGTGTTTTAAAAGCAGATAAATGAAGCGTTATTAGTGAAATGCCACCAGTTCATTTCTGCTTCTTGTCCTGTATGTTTTCAGGCTAATTTTAATAGACAATTTGGTTTTTATTAGGGTTAAAAGTTAGGAATTTCATTTACTTCTTTTTCTTTTTTTGTATCTTTAACTCATTTACTTTTTTTTTTTCTTTCCAGATCTCGTAGAAAATTTTGATGAGGCATCAAAGAATGAAGCTAACTAAAGTTTTTTCTGGAGTTTGGAAGCTGGCATGGACTAGATTTAACAAATCAGCTATGTGGTTCCAAAGTTTTACAGACATGGAGAACATCAACTGTTACTAGTTCAGTAATATAAATATTTTGTATATTGATAATGCTGTTTGTTCAGCATTTTTCGGTCATTTGATTTTGCATTTTGCACTTCCTCCCAGGATCTATTCTTTTGGTCAAAATACGAAGTATTGGTGCAGTTTGAGGGTGTTTTGGTGTTTGATTCTCAGTTTTCTGTTTTGTTTTTTTGTTGGGGTATTTTTGGTGTGTGTATATGTATGTATGCGTGTGGGTATGTGTGTAAACAGTGGAGAGCAAATTGGAAAACAGTTCTATTTATCCTCCTTCTTCCCCCAGTAGAAAATAAAACAAATCTTTACATTTGTTACTTTTTATTTTTTTCTAATAATACACAGAATTAGAAAAGTGAGTACCTTGGATTTCAGATCTGAGGATATTTTACCCTTGGAAGTTTGGTTTAAATTTGCTCTGTTAACATATTTTTTATACATTTCTCTGGGTTTAAAATGTCTTGAGATATTTTGCCACCAGTCTCATTTTGGCATAGTGGGTAGCCTATCTTTGGTGCATTTGCCTTAGATTCACTTACCTAGTCAGACCCAGAAGATTTTCTTCTAGCTTTCTTCCTAAATCCCTTTTTCCCTCTCCTTTTGGTCTCCCAGTGGCCTGGTCAGCCTTTCTTCCTCATCTTCTACCTAGCCTGAGAAGGATGTTCTCCATATAGAGTTAAGTGAGTGCCTAATCCCTCTTTTGGTAAGACATTTTTCCCTCATCCTGAGGAACAACAGTTCCATCTTCAACTTTTTATTTCCTCCTTGATTTTATGTTTTGGTAGATTTCAAACTGGAATAGCTAGCATGTGCTTGCTAAATAATTTTATGCCAGCCTTATCCTATATACTAGCTGTTCTTAATAGCAGGTGCAAAAATACCTGTTTTCAGCAAGGTTAAAATTAGGAATGTCCTTTTGAATCAGAAAAAGATAGGCCATAGACTCATTCCCCAGCACAAATGGTCATTCTATGAAATGGTACTGGCCCCAGAACGATTTCGTCAACCACTCTCCTAACTCTTGGTCTTGAACCTACCTCTGGATTGGATCTCACTGTTGTAGCTGCTCACAGCATCCTCCAGCATGCTTAGAGTAATGCTTTTGGGGGGACACTGGCAAAATACAGTATTTATTTTTTTTCACCTCCTTTCAGACGACTTGGAGGTAAGTTGCATTCATTAATTCAAGTTTCCCTCTTGCTGTCTGATGATAAAAGCTTGCATTTTGCTATATCAGCATTTGTTATAGCCAATATTTAAGGATAAGATTTAGAAAACCTATCATTTCCTGGCCCACCAGCAAACTAACTATGGCTTAACCTTGCAGCATATCTACTTTTGTTTCAAGATAGATATCTTTATTTGATATCTAAAGTGCAAGACCAACAACATATCAAGAGATCTGTAGACAAGAAAGCAAAGCTCGTGTATTTTTTTCATCCAGACACTTCAATTTATTTTATAAATTTGTTCATTTTTCCTGTTCTGTTTTATATAATATATGGACTTAACTACAAATAAAGTAACAGTAATAAAATGACAAAAGAGGATAATATTTCCTCTTGTGCTTCTCTTATTATTGTCTACAGAATTTCCTTCTTTTGTATTTCCTCTCTACTCCCCAACCCCCAGAAGAATTTCAGCCCAGTCATTATTTGAAATAATGTTTCATCCATTGTTAGGTTAATAGCTCTTAATAGTCTGCATAGGCCAGAATTCTTTTCCTTTGACTGTCCCCATGGGCAGGCACATTGTGGGACAGAGTTATGGAGACTTGTTATGGAGTTATGGAGTTATGGAGTAATTAAGGAAATGTAAGAGATAGTGTAGCAAATGAAAAAAAGAGCACTCATCTGGAAATCAGGAAACTTGGGTCTTAGTCCAGGCTTGGCATTAACTATGTGACCTGGGCAGGTCAACCTAACTACTCTGAAGTTCATCATCAGACAAGTGAGATGTTTCTAAATAAGCTGAGACTTTTCTGCTCCTGTAGTTTGGTGAATCTCATTTCTGAAAATTTTTAAGGAACTGATTTTATATATTTTCAGAAATATATGTTTTTATCAAGGTCCATAAAACTTTTTTGTATGTATATACTGTTTCCTCTTTTTCCTTTTTGGTCACATTTTAACTGCCCGCCCAGAGGAGCTCTGGTCAGTATTTCCTTTTATCCTATCGACAGCAACTCTTAATGGCTGGCTTCCTTTGGGTGCAATGAGCCAGTGTTCTTTTTTGTTTTGTATTTTCATACCTTTCCCTTTCCTGGACAAAGCATATTGAGATCTTGACTCAATCTAAAGAAATGTTCCTGCCTTCAGAGTGAGCAGGCATGGATGAGTATGGATGAAACTTTTGTAAATAGTGTTCTTGGCATAAATATTAATTATATAGCTTTTTAATATATGATGTAGTAACTAAATGTATACTTTCTACAAAGATCATGTATTTTTTGCCAAGATAACTATAGAATAAGCATTTTCTGGGAAAATTCACCTTAAAATTTGGGGATAATTCAAGAAATGTCTGTATAAAATTGATTCATGGTCTTAGTTTTTGTGATTAATTCTTTCCATTCATATGAAGTTCCTTATTTATCTGTCTTAGGGAAGCCCAAAGTAAATAGTTGGGATGCTATACTTGTTTTATCCTACTTTTCCTATTAAGTAATGGTTTAAGAATTGGGACACCTGGGTGGTTCAGTGGGTTAAGTGTCTGCCTTCGGCTCAGGTCGTCATCCCAGGGTCCTGGGATCAAATCCCACGTCGGGTTCCTTGCTCAGTGGGGAGCCTGCTTCTCCCTCTGCCTGCCACTCCCCCTTCTTGTGCTCTCTCGCTGACAAATAAATAAAATCTTAAAAAAAAAAAAAAAGGAATACATCAAGCACTTTGATTTGTTAAGTAACTAGTATTTATGGGATTCCATTAAATTAATTTAATATGCATACCAGGTTCCTGTGAAGACCCATATTGGGCTGTGTTTGATTTGTTTCTTTGTTGTCAGTCAGTGTTTAACCTAATTATGCTATATATCCATAAATGACATCCTGATCAGACATAGTATGGTATAGTAGGAAATGTGCAGGGTTTTAGATAGGTGTCAGTTCCGTTACATACTGTGCTATGACCTTTTCAACAGGGCTGCTGCAGTACACAACTTCAGAGGCTGTCATTCATATTTGTTGTGTTCAGGGAGCACCATTTTTATAGAATACAGTGTGAATAGTGCCCCTGTAATAGTGCAATGATGGCCTTGCTCTCTGAACCTGTTTCCTCTTCTGTAAAATGGTGCCTGGAAAATGGTCAAACAGGGTTCCTTAGAACCCCTTAAATGGTTAATGTGAAGATGAATGATGATTCAAGTGTGTCATCTCCTAAGCCATGGTGGAAAGGAACTCATGGTTGAGGCACAGCAAGGCTCCACTCTACACTGCTACCCTCCAGTAGGGTAACCTTTAAATTACTTTAAATTTAACCTTTAAATTACTCCGCCACATAAGAGTTTGCCTGGATTATCATACCCTCCGCATTGGTCACTCCCTTCAGCTCATCCTCCACACAGGAGACAGACTACCTAAATTTCATATCTGAGCATGTCACAGCCTTAAACATTTATCTCCAACATGCCATTCTTTTTCAAGCTTCCATTCCTTTGCATATATTTTTACTATAGTACAATATTAAGATTATTTAATTTTCCTTATACTTTCCCCCTCTAGATCGTGAGCACCTTGAGGGCAGGTGGGGTGTCATACATCTTTTATCCCCAATATCTAGCATAGTAACCAACATGTAGTCTACTTATGATCATGGTAACTAATACATAGTGAATACTTTTTTTTTTTTTTTTACATAGTGAATACTTAACTATTGGATAACAGAGTTATCTCTTTGAACTCAAAACAGTCCAGTGGGACAGATACTCTATCCTACTTTTATTTATTTATTTTTTAAGTAAATTCTACACCCAGCATGGGGCTTGAGCTCATGATTGCAAGATCAAGAGTTGCATGCTCTACTTTCTGTGTCAATAGCACACTTGCAAATATGGTGAACGTTCCTAAAACCTGTCAGATGTTCTGCAAGGTGTGGCAAGCACCAACCCCACACAGTGACAAAGAACAAGAAAGGCAAAGATTCTCTTTATGCCCAGGGAAAGTGTCGTTATATGACAGGAATCAGAGTGACTGTGGTGGGCAGACTAAGCCAATTTTCCAGAAAAAAACTAAAACTACAAAGAAAATTGTGCTGGGGCTTGAATATATTGAGCCCAACTGCAGATCTAAGAATGCTGGCTATTAAGAGATGCAAGCATTTTGAACTGGGATGAGGTAAGAAAAAGGGCCAAGTGATTCAGTTCTAAGCTTCACATTTCATTATATTATGAAGACGACAAAATCTTAAAGTTATGTTGAAAAAAAACAGAGTTGCATGCTCTACCAGATAAGCCAGCCGGGCACCCCAGTGCTACTTTAAAGAGGAATAAATGGTTAGGGAAGATGTCAAAAGTTACACAACTTATTGGTGGGAGAACAAGGATTCAATCTAGATCTATCAAATTCTAGAGTCTAAACACTAAACATCACCCCATACCATTCAACAAATGTTCACTGAAATGAAAATTAAGTGTATGTGGCCTACAGAGAGATAACCTCATATATATTCAAATATCACTCAATATTAGCCTCAAAGTCAAACCTATCTTAAGACTTAGTAAAGAAGTAAGTTGAAGCTTTTTAAAGTAGGATTTGTAATTTTTTGTATATTCAGGAATTGACTTTTATAAACTTAATTAGATACATTACATACCCTGGGACAGGATCTTTAGTTGGAAGTGTTTGGGCAAAAACTTAGGTTGCACAAGTTGATTTCCTTGATACTGGTGTTTTTTCTGAAAAACTTGCCACCTTTTAAGTATACCTTGTCAAAATACTCTGTAAACTTGAGCAAGGTGATGAATTTTATTCTGCAGACATACTTTTTCTGTTTAAAAATCAAACAAAAGATAAAACAAGTCTAGGGGTGCCTGGCCGCCTCAGTTAGAAGAGCATGTGACTCTTGATATCAGGGTCATGAGTTCGAGCCTCACTTGTAGAAAGCATTTTAAAAAATAAGCTCAGTAGGTGAAGCATCCGACTCTTGATTTTGGCTCAGGTCATGGTCTCAGGGGTGTGAGACTGAGCCCCATGTTCACCCTACCCTCAGCGAGGAGTCTGCTTCTGTCCCTCTGTGCCTTCCCCTGCTCATTCTTTCTCCCAAACACTTTAAAAATAAATAAACTTAAAAAACAAAAACAAGTCTACAAAAAAAGAACTAATAAATTTGGCAAAGTTGCAGGACACAAAACCAACATACAAAAATCAGTTGTATTTCTATACACTAACAATGAATAATCCAAAAGGAAATTAAGAAGATAATTCCATTTATAATAGCATCTAAAAGAATAATATACTTAGAAACAAACTTAACCAGGAGGCAAAACACTTCTACATTCAGGGGCACCTGGGTTGTTCAGTCGGTTGAGCATCCAACTCTTGATTTCAACTCAGATCATAATCTTGGGGTCCAGGGATTGAGACCTGCATCAAGCTCCCCACTGAGCAGGAAGTCTGTTTGAGATTTCTCTCCCTCTTCCTCTTCCTCTGCTCCTCTCCCTGCTCTCTCTCCAAAAATAAATCTTGAAAAAAATAAAAGACTTCTACACTGAAAACTATAAAACATGCTGAAAAAAATTAAGACATAAATTAATACAATGACATCCCATATTCCTGAGTTGGAAGACTTAATATTTTAAGGTGTAAATACCAAAAAAAATCAGATTCAATACAATCCCTATCAAAACACCAACAAAATCTTTTGCAAAAATAGAAAAACCCATCCTGAAATTTATATAGAATCATAAAAGGCCCTAAATACCCAAAACAGTTGAAGAACAAAGTTGGAGGACTCACTTTCTAATTTCAAAACTTACTATAAGGCTACAATGTACTGGCATGAAGATAGGCACATAGACCAAAGGAAGAGGATAGAGAGCCCAGATATAAACCCTCACATGTGTGGTCAAATGATTTTTGACAAGGGTACAGAGACCATTCGATGTGGAAGGAATGGTCTTGTCAGCAAATGGCACTGGTAAAACTGGATATCCACATGCAAAAGAATGAAAGTAGACCCTTACCTTACACAATAGACAAAAATTAACTCAAAATGGATCAAAGACCTGAACTAAGACTAAAACTATTCTGAAATAATAGTTCTGAAAAGAACTATTCTGAAGAAATAATAGTTCTGAAATTCTGAAAAGAAAACAGGAGAAAGCTTTATGACATCTGGCAATAATTGCTTAGATATGACATCAAAAACATGGATAACAACAAAAAAAATTGGACTACATAAAAATTTTAACTTCTGTGCTTTAAAGGACATCACGGGTGAAAAAGCAACCCACAGAATAGAAGAAAACAGGTGCCTGGGTGGCCCAGTTCTTTAGGCGTCTGCCTTTGGCTTAGGTAGTACTCTCAAGGTCCTGGGATGGAGTCCCGCATAGGGCTACCTGCTCAGTGAGGAGTCTGCTTCCCCTCTCCTTCTGTCCCTCCCCCTGGCTTGTGCTCTCTGGAGCTCTCTCTCTCTCTCAAATGAATAAATAAAATCTTAAAAAAAAAAAAAAAGAAAAGGAGAAAATGTTTGCAAGTCATACATCTGCTAAGGAATTAATGTCCGGCTCAGGTCATGATCCCAGGGTCCTAGGATCAAGCCCCGCATTGGGCACCCTGCTCAGCAGGAAGCCTGCTTCTCCCTCTCCCACTCCCTCTGCTCATGTTCCCTCTCTCGCTGTCTCTCTCTCTGTCAAATAAATAAATAAAATCTTTTTTTAAAAAAAAGTGTAAGTATGCCTCTCAGTACCCTATGTTTAAGAGATCAGTCAACAACAGGTGATTGTACCCCATCACAAATACTATGAATACAGTTTACCTCAGCATCAAGTTGTCCCCAAGGTCACAATGTTGAGAACCCTTGGATAGATGCTCTGAGGGACAGAGATGGATAGGAGCAAATCCCTACCTCCATGATACTTACAATACAGTTAGAAAAGAGCAAACATAGGGGTGCCTGGGTGGCTCAGTCGTTAAGCATCTGCCTTCGGCCCAGGTCATGATCCCAGAGTCCTGGGATTGAGCCCCACATTGGGCTCCTTGCTCAGCAGGAAGCCTGCTTCTCCCGCTACCATTCCCTCTGCTTGTGTTCTCTCTCTCGCTGTGTTTCTCTCTGTCAAATAAATAAAATCTTAAAAAAAAAGAAAATAGCAAACATAGACAATAAAAGATCATACCATGAATCAGGTAAGTGCCACAGACTTTAAGTGTTACAGAAGATGTTCATCTTTATGTTTTCTATACAAGGTTGTTGCCACAGTGTGTTAAACTCAGCTCATACTCCCCTCTGAAATTGTTTTACATCCAAAGATCCTGCTCAAGCCCAGACAGCCATGTTTTCAGGGTGACTCCACCCCAGGCATAGGTGGTCAGACCAAGGGTAGAACACGAATCTAAGATCCAATCCATAGGTTAAGCTGGGCCAATCCATTTATTTCTAAACATTTTGTACTAAAATTAGACTTAGTCAGATAATAATGGACCCTTGAACTAAAAGGTCAAGAAGAATGGGGTTAGAGCATTAATGGTGGGTCATGTGCAAGCTGGGGAAGCTGGTAAGAATGAAGCAGAAATGGTAGGTTATATAACCCTAAACAGAGTACAGCCTCAGAAAATGGTTTCAAAAGTCCTATCCTCATGAAGACTAGCTATCCTTTTTCCTTTGTGCTTTTAAAATGCCTCCCTCTGCCACCATTACTGTTTGTTTAAGCTAGCTTGAGTGAGCACTCCCTGTACCTAAATGATCCTAGAGAGAAGACATTTGCATTTACTCTATAAGAATCTCCTGATCATAGACGAAAAGGACTGCTTTGAAGAGCTGACTGTCACTGGAGGGTGTCAGGTGGGAATTTAATGTTAAATGAAGGAGTTGGAATAGATTAAGATATTTTCAGACCACTATGGACCAGTGAAAGTAGCATGAAGGTAGTACAGTGTAATGGTAAAGAGGGTTTGAGGGGCCAGCAGTGGTTGTCCATTCAGATCTTAGCTCCATCACTCTGTATGTGACTTGGATGATTTACTTAATTGCCTAGACCTCCATTTTTCCATGTGGAGAGTGAGAGATGATAATACCTTGCAGAATTCTTGGGGAAAATAAATGTATGTGAAGTGTGTGCACATTGTAGGGACTCAGCAAATGAGTTTTTATTATTAAAGCATGGCTAATATGGCTTGTTCAAATCAAATCATGGTGGTCTTGGCCAGTTTGTAGTATATTTTTAGTTAATAGAATTGTTCTCAAGTTTTTCCTCATTTGACCCCTCTTTATTACTACCTGAATCTTAGCAAATGCTAGGAAGGAGAGAGGAATGGATGAATCAAATAGCATGCAACGGTGAGAGTACAATTAGACTCTGAATTACTTGGGAACAGGGAATAGGATTTATTACATCTTTGTGTCTTCGGTGTCCATGACAGGGCCTGGGATACGATAAGCGCATACGAGATAAACTTGAATCAATTTATTTAGAAATGCATAGATGACCGAGTATTCGAGTCAACTAGTAGCCAGAGGTTTCACACAGTGTCATTCTCTACCCCAAATGGCTCAGGTATCATGGGATTTATTGAGTCATATAGCACAAGCAGCAGCACTACTCATACCTCAGTCTTCACCTTTCAGAGTCCTTTCTTGCTTTGGGACCCAATCAAAGGCACTAACCTGTATCCACTGATAAATGGGTCATGGCAGTATTTCCAAGTGCAGAAGACACTGCCTCCAAAGCCTAAAGAACCCTAATGTGTTTCCTTCTTGGTGGTAAGAGGTACTTTGTGCAATGGCTTGTTCTTCTCTTTGGAGGGAATGTCCCCAAAAGTTCCAGATCACTGAACTCCTAAAAACGTCATTGATGTGGCAGGCCTCTAACTCTTTGTATGGTTTCTCGCCCACATTCTGGAGTGAATGTGCCTTACCAAGGCATCCAGAGTAATCACCACATACTTCTTATGGTGTCTGATTAACACAATAGTATTGGCATACTGGACCGATATGATGTTCTGCAAGATGTTCAAAAAGTTCAGATCCCTTTAGATTATGGACAGAGAACATGTGAATTAATATGACAATGGGGCAAGACCATGAATGCTTACTGTTGCCCATCCAATGTGATCATCCTTTCAAATGGGTATGGAAAAGAACACATTTGCCCAATCAATGGCTGCACACCATGTACCTGAGGATCTGCTAATCTCTTCTAGAAAGGTATCACATCTAGCATAGCAGGTGTAGTTAGACACTGCTTGATTAAGTTTGTGTTAGTCTATTGTCATCTGCCATGATCTACCAGTTCTTGTAGAGGCAGACTGGTGGATTAAATGTGAATGTGACAGGCACCATAATTCTTGCATACTTTAAAGTTCTGAGGCACTAAACTCTGCCAGTCTCCTAAAATGTGACAGGTTTTTTTTATTTATTTTGGCCTTGTCGAGGAGCAGTTTCAGGGGCTTCCACTTGGCCTTTCTTACTGCTACTTAGTAGTTCTTATTCTATATAGAATTATTATTCTATATAGGTCAAGAAACTAATGTGAGGGTTCTTCCATTTCTATGTATGCCCATTCTTTTTTTTTTTTTTAAGATTTTATTTATTTGACAGAGAGAAACACAGCGAGAGAGGGAACACAAGCAGAGGGAATGGAAGCGGGAGAAGCAGGCTTCTTGCCAAGCAGGGAGCCCGATGCGGGGCTCGATCCCAGGACCCTGGGATCATGACCTGAGCCGAAGGCAGACGCTTAACGATTGAGCCACCCAGGCACCCCTATGTATACCCATTCTTATTGTACATTCAGGAATAGGCAAAATAATGGGGTAGGTCCATGTACCTAGTGGAACCAACGTGAGACATATCTGGCCAAAGTCTCCATTTATTATCTGATTCACATATGCTCCTATTCCAATTAGAGAACCATGTTAAAGCTTTATGTCCCCAGGTATCAGTGTGTTAACTTGGACCTTGTATTCAACAATCCTAAAAAGACTAGGGTATTTTCCTTACTCTAATATAGAGTATCTGAATAAATGGCATTAGTTCCCTTTGGGGACGGGCTGGGGGAATCACTACCATATTTATTTGCTATGATTTTGCAGGGTCCTTCCTCTTGTGATCCTGATCTCCTTCAGTTGATAGCTTCTGAGTCTGATAATAAGCAAATATTTTGTTTTCTTTTTTAAATATTTTATTCATTCATTTGAGAGAGAGAAACAGAGCACAAATAGGGGGAGAGGGAGAAGCAGACTCCCCACTGAGCTGGGAGCCGAATGTGGGGCTCAGTCCCAGGACCTGGAAATCATTACCTGAACTGAAGGCAGATGCTTAAACATCTGAGCCACCCAGGTGCCCCAATAAGCAAAGATTTTTGACAAGTAGGACAGCTGATTTCAGCCTTCTCCTCCATATCCATTTAGTTTTAATAATTAAAAAAATTAATTGTAAAAAAAAACATAAAATTTACCACCTTAATCATGTTTAAATGTTCAGTTCAGTAATGTTAAGTATAGTCACATTCTTGCGCAAGAGATCTCTGGAATTTTTTCATCTTGCAAAACTAAAACTCTATATCCATTAAATAACTCCCCATCTACTGTCCTCCCAGCCCCTGGCAACCACAATTCTACTTTCTGTTCCTATGAATCTGACTACTACAGATGCCTTATATAAGTAGAATAATACATTATTTGTCTTTTTGTCTACTTATCCATTCTTGATCTCCTTTAGTTATATATACTAGGCAGTCCATCTATACTGGCACTTTTGAGAAAAACATGCTCTTTGAACTATCTGCAAAATCCATCAGCCAGACCTTCCTGGTTACCATTTTGACATTGTCCATACTTCTTCTAATGTTTAAGTGCTGCCATCTGGCCTATGCTAGTCTGAGATCTTATCCCCGTTGCTACTAGGGAGCTCATCTCTTGCCATCAGCTCTGACTCAGAAGCAACAGTTGCTACAATATTCTCAATGATGCTAGTACTTTCCTTAGCTAATGCATTCCTTGTTGCTTAGTAAATGGAGTGTCTTCCAGGCTGTTCCATAAAGCATGATCAACTGTGGATTTTTCAGTCTTAGATAATAGATTCATTATAGCAGACCCACTCCTTGAGCCTTTTGATTCCTTTAACCATAGTTTTTCCTGGCAGTTCTGGCATATCTACCTTTTTTTTTTTTTTTTAAGATTTTATTTATTTATTTGACAGAGAGAGAGTGAGAGCACAAGTAGGCAGAGTGGCAGGTAGAGGGTGAAGGGGAAGCTAATTCCCCACTGAGCAGGCAGCCCAACATGGGGCTCAATTCCAGGACCCTGGGATGATGACCTGACCCAAAAGCAGATGCTTAACTAACTGAGCCACACAGGCACCCTGTCTACCTGATTTAATACAGATTTATCACTTTTTTCAAGCTTCAAGGAACCGTCCCAGCAGTGTAGGACCATCTCTCGGGGCTTGCAGAGTACTAAATCCTGTGCCATAGCAGAGTGGCCCGATATTGATGAATGGTCCCTTATCCAGTCTTAAATCCTGCTCCCATTTATCCAACCCTCAGGCATACTCTGTTGGTACTTGTCATTATATGTAAGTCAGGTCCTATTGCTACTTTGGGATATAATCTTGCCTAGTTAGGCTATTTGATTCCAGATATGGATCCATGGCCAGGAAGATAAATTGGAGCAGATCCTGAGGGGGACTTCAAAGTGGGGAGGGATGAGCCTTTATCTACCTTCCTGAGAGAATGGGTCACTTCTAGAGGCCCAGAGTGTTACCAGCTAGACCCCAAGACATGAGTTACAGCTCACCTGCTTGTACCCACAAACCTTTGACCCACATTTCCCTTAAGCTCTTCTTTCCAGTTCATTTCTTAACTCAGACAAAAGATCCTATTGGTATAACATCCCATGATGGAAAACAAAACTATTCCGCAAGCAGAGGAAGAGCTCTGGTGGCCCACATCACCCAGCTTGAGCTAACCCCCTAACTTGCACCTGTGAGGATGAGCCATGGCATGACCTCTGGAATGACTGACAATTACCTTTACTTCATTCTAATATTAAAATCTCCACCCAAGGAGGAGTATAAGCTTCACTTACATAAAATACAATATATGTACAGGCACGTTTTCTTAAAGAATAAGTGTGATCTTATGCTTGCCTCTACACACATGATTAGGCTTCCTTAAATATTCATCCATGGGGCACCTGGGTGGCTCAGTGGGTTAAAGCCTCCGCCTTCGGCTCAGGTCATGATCCCAGCCTCCTGGTATTAAGCCCCCCCAATCAGGCTCTCTGCTCATCAGGGAACCTGCTTCCCCCCAGCCCCACCCCTGCCTGCCTTTCTGCCTGCTTGTGATCTTTCGCTCTCTGTCAAATAAATAAATAAAATCTTAAAGATAGATAGATAGATAGATAGATAGATAGATAGATAGATAGATGATAGATAGATAGATAGATAGATAGATAGATAGATAGATAGATATTCATTCTGACCCTAAATAAAAGAAACCCATTCACCCTTGCTCAGGGAGTCACAGCTTTGGAAGTTATTCCCTGATCGCTTCTCGGCCTTTTGGCTAAGATCAAGTGTGGAAGTTACTCCCTGTATCTTCTTATTTGTTACAAATAAAGTTTCATTTGTGTGACAACTCAGCTGGCCTAGTTTCCATCTGTGACTCACTAAGAAGTGAACTCACATTAGTTCTGTTACAAGAGGATTCAGAGGAATCTTGGGATTCAAATTTCTGAAGTGCATCTACTTAGATATCCTTACCTCAAATCTCAGGGTCCTGCTTCTTCCCTATCAGGACCCCAATTTTTTTTAGGAACCAAATTTTATGAAGAGACTCTTACACACTGAGAAATCAGACTTCTCAAAAATTCTCCAATTCTCACAGTTCTGCTTTATAATTGTCTCTGACCATTGGTTGCAAGAGATGAGGGTCTCTTTATTTCTTATCTTTTAAAAAAAGATTTATTTATTGGGATGCCTGGGTGGCTCAGTTGGTTAAGTCTCTGCCTTCAGCTCAGGTCATGATCTCAGGGTTCTGGGATTGAGCCCCATGTCGGGCTCCCTGCTCAGCTGGAAGCCTGCTTCTACCTGCCGCTCTGCCTGCTTGTATTCTCTCTCTCTCTCTGTCAAATAAATAAATAAAATCTTTCAAAAAAAAAAAAGATTTACTGATTGATTTGAGAGATAGAGAGTGGGAGAGGGAAAGAGAATTTCAAGCAGACTCATAGATGGGCAGAGCCCTACACAGGGCTCGAAATCACAACCCTGACATTAACATCTGAGCCAAAACCAAGAGTCAGACACTTAACAGGCTGCACCACCCACAGGCCCCAAGAGATGAAGGTCTCTTTAAATGCTAACAGTGAGGTCCTTCGCTTTGAACTGTTGATTAACAGATCTCAGCCTGTCATTTTCTTTCATCAGTTAATCAATGGCTCTTAGCAACAGTCACCCACTTCCACAATACTAATAGTTGTTATTTCCCATCCATCTTTCAAATGCTTGAGACATTGAACCTATTATTCTGAGCATCCCCTCCCTTCTAGCTGTATCCCACCCCAAATCACTACAAGTAAAAGACTGCAATTACCTCTACTGTATGTCAGGGAATCTCATACCCCATGGACCCCAGAGTCCTTATGTGATCCAACTCCAGAATACCATCATTAGGATCTGCTTTCTAGGAGCACTCTTGGCAACAGATGACATAGGTTAGGTTCCCTAGAAGCAGAGCCCGAGATAGGGATTCCGGTTCAAGTGATTTATTGAGGGATTTGCTCAAATGAGGAGAGAGTAGATTTGAAGACCAGCTTCAATCTAAATCTAATTTAGAGGGAAACTCTAAAACAAGAACTGTACCCCAAGATTAATCTCTTCAGACATGGGACCATGTCAGACAGCCATTGACAATTATTCCCACTTCCCTTGCCCCCAAGAGAGACGGCTCTCGTTTGGTTGAGGACAAGTTTCCAAGAAGGGGAAAAACCGAATTGCTTACAGCCGACACTGGCAGCTACCAGAGAACGGATGCATCAACTGGCAAAAAGGATTTGAATGTGGCACCAACACATCCTTCATAAAAAACACAGATTTTCTTAGACTTTGGAGATCTACATATATATAACAGTCATGTTATCTTCAAATAATAATATATGTTTACAATGCCTTATCCACAAATCCAAAATCCCAACTAGATTCAAGTTGGTTTGAGGGGCACTTCGGTGGCTCAAGTTGTTAAGTGTCTGCCTTCAGCTCAGGTCA
>CM053606.1:35119590-35141138 GCA_028646535.1 Procyon lotor
GTATGAGTATGAGGACCAAGGGTGGTGGGTGAGGCTCCTTTCCTGAATGCAGAGAAGAAAAAGAATCTGAATCCTGGAAGTTTCCAGTCATCACCCGAGATGCTAGGGGGGCCATGAGGGGGATGGAAAACAGAAACTGTGTCAGGAGTTGGTGATAAGCTTCATCTCACCTGGTATTCATGAGCTCTGGTGAACCTACATTGTACTAGAGACCTGAAGTTGTAGGAACTAATAAGTTCTGATTCCATAAGATTAGAACTAGCAGGACGCTCAGAAATGAAGTCCAGTATCCTCATTATACAGATAGGGAAACGGGCCCAGAGAGGAGCAGTGATTTGCCCAAGCATCACACAGCAGTGAGAGCCAGAATTTAGCGCCCTTGCCTTATTAAGATTTACTTCTCTTTAATTCATGCCTAAATGAAGGTAACTGATAGAAAATGCTTTCCCAGGGGTGCCTGGATGGCTCAGTCGTTAAGCGTCTGCCTTTGGCCCGGGTCTCCCACTGCCATTCCCTCTGCTTGTGTTCCCTCTCTCGCTGTGTTTCTCTCTGTCAAATAAATTTTAAAAAATCTTTAAAAAAAAAAAGAAAAGAAAAAGAAAATGCTTTCCCAGAAGCATGCTTTTAAGAGAAAGAGAGAATATGCGGAGTAAGAAGGGAATAGAGAGGGAGGAATAGGAGCCCAGAATCTTAGGGATAATTCTGGCCCCCTCTCCAGCATTCTCAGGAGTAGGCTATGTTTGGGGATTTAAGAGGCTGTAATGTGGGGAGATTGTGACTCTTGTGTTTTTAGCAGGGACCTCTTAGGAGCAGAAGTGAGATTTGCCTTCTTTCCTCTATTCAAAGGCACACTTTCCCTACCTGGAATTCATTTGGTTCAGAATATCCCAATGTAAAAGGATCTTTGGGCCTGTCAAAGAGATGGCAGAGCTTGGTTCTGTGGGGATTGTGGGCTGGGAGTCAGAAGACTCAGTTCTAGGGGCGCCTGGGTAGCTCAGTGGGTTAGGGCCTCTGCCTTCAGCTCAGGTCATGATTTTAGGGTCCTGGGATCGAGCCCCGCATTGGGCTCTCTGCTCAGTGGGGAGCCTGCTTCCCCCCCCTCTCTGCCTGCCTCTCTGTCTACTTGTGATCTCTCTCCTCTCTGTCAAATAAATAAATAAAATCTTAAAAAAAAAAAAGAAGACTCAGTTCTAGCCCCAACTCTGCCACAATCATTCTAAGTGACCCTCACAAGTTCTTCCCTATCTCTGAACTTTAGTTTTTAGTTTTCTTATCTACAAAATGGGACACTTGTGTCCTGCTGTCTGTAAGGAGTCTTTCAAACTCTATCAATCTACAGTTTTATCTTTCTGGGCGCTAAATTGTTCATGTTGCACAGCAGTAGGAAGTTTTACACTAACTGGAATCTAGGGGTCCCGATGGCCTGATCTTCTGCTAAGTCACAAACACAGTTCTCTAGTTGACCTAATCTTGTCTGACCACAGAAGTTCCCTAGCTAGACTGACCTCTTTCTTGTGAAAAGGACTGTAGTCTTTTAGACAGAGCCTTTATCATGCAACTCACCCTGACACCTATTCTGGATTCAGAATATCCATTTCATCACTTGGCAGATAAGATCCATTTTTTGGATCCATAAAAAAAAGATCCATTTTTTTAAGCATTTAAAAAAATATTATTTTTTTTTAAAGATTTTATATATTTATTTGACAGAGAGAGAGATCACAAGTAGGCAGAGAGGCAGGTAGAGAGAGAGGGGGAAGCAGGCTCCCTGCTGAGGAGAGAGCCAGATGCCAGCTCGATCCCAGGACCCTGAGATCATGACCTGAGCCGAAGGCAGAGGCCTTAACCCACTGAGCCACACAGGCGCCCCTAAAAAAAATTATTTTTAACTAAACTCTACCTGAACGTGGGGCTCAGACTCATGACCCCAAGATCAAGAGTTGCATACTCTACCAACTGAGCCAGCCAGGCACCCCAAGATAATTATTGTTAAATAGAGAGAAGCATGATATGGAAGCTGAGCATCTCTGAATCTCAACTTCCTCATATATAAAATAAAAAATCTGTGAAATACCTACATCCCTGGGTTGTTGTGAGGCTTAACTAAGAAAACGTATTTGACAGTATTCTGGCACATACTTCAAATTTATCCAGTCAGAGTTGTCCTTCCCCACTGCTATTACCTGAGACCTCATCCAAGCCACCATTTTGCCTGGATTTCTGAAAGAGTTTCAAATCTAATTTCTACAATTTCATTGCCTCTTAGCAGCCAGTATTTTTTTAAACATAAATTGAATTACATCCCTCCCTGATTGAAAATCCTCCAAGGTTCCCCACCCCCCCTTTTTTTTTTTGAGAAAAAAAATCCCAAATCTCTACCATGGGCTACCAGCCCCTTTTGACCTCACTTTTGCCCACTGTCTTGGGTCTCATCTCTTAACACTCACTCTTTGCTCAGGTCACTCTAGCCACACTGGCTGACTCTCAGTTCCCCAGGTGCTGTTTCATATCAGGCCATTCCAAATGCTGTCTCCTGGCTAACTGGGACTGGGCCTTCAGATGCCAACTTACAAGTCACTTCCTCAAAAACTGTCCAGAACCCTCCTAAACAATTGTTTCTCAACGATCTTCCTGCTCCCATTATGATCTCCCCTGATGATCTCATAATATTCACTCAATATAATAATTCAATTGTTATACTCAATAAGAGTATAATCTTTGGAAGCTGAAGTTTGGGTTCAGATCCTTGCTCTGACACTCGGCCGTGTGATCCAGGACCCATTCCTTAAACTTTCTGAACCTCGGGTTCTTAGTAAATGGAGAAGTTAACATCAACCTCAAAACACTGTTATGAAGATTAAACGAGAAGGCAAATGAAGCATTTAGTGCAATGAGCAATAAATGCTCATAAATTGTAGTTATTTATTATTATTGATAACTATCACTAATAATAATTCTGTGAATGCTTCTAGGCCTGTGCTATAGTGCTTGGAAGACAACTACAATTTGTGTCAGTATGCCTAGGTTTCAGTCCTGAAATTGACTCCATGAACTTGGTACCCTTGATATTTGAGCCTCATTTCTTCATCTATAAATTAGGCTTATTAACCCCTACCCTACTCACTATAAAGGGCTATTATGGGGCTGAAACAGGATGGTACATGTACAAAGGCCTTATAAACTGTAAAGGGCTGTATGCAAAAAGTAAAGTCTGTTATTATTAGTAATATTTGGTTCACCTCGCAAACAGACACTGAGTAAATAAGATAACACTGAAGTTATGTTCTAAGTGATTGAGGCCAAGGGGAGAGCTTTGGTCTGGAGGCCAAGTTTGAACCTGATCCTTTCTCTCGGGGCCAGGCCTGTTAAATCCTTGATTTGAGGGAAACCTGAATATCTCCCCAATCTCTTTAATGCCTCAGGGTGTAAGGAGAGAAAAGTCTAAAAGTAAGTCATGGCTTGTTTGCCTGCCTTATTGCTGTCTGCCCAGATGGGGAGAGGGACTTAGTAAGTCTCTCCCAGTGTCCTGATTCTTCTGATCCTCCTGCCAGGCACACAGCACTGTGTAGAACACGGAGAGAAGGGCTTACTAGCTAAACTAGTGACAACTCTTTCACATATCTTCACTACCCATCACCACTCTGGCATGTCACAGAAAACATATTTTCCCAGATACTCAGGCAGGTGGGTTAAAATGTAAAAGAACAACACATGATTCAAACGTTGATCATCCATCCATTCACTTGTTTGTGACCTAGGGCAGGTCTTGGGTTTCATGTCCTCATCATGTAAAATGGTAGGAGATGCTGGATTCTAGGATCATTGATGTTCCTGGCTGGGAGGATGGTAGATATTTAATCAGATAATAAGTAAATAAATAAATTTCGTAAGTAATTAAATAATATGTGATTACTGGCTCTCTTAGTATAGTTCTGACGTGAAGGTTAGTATTTTGTTTCTGAGTAAGAAGAAAGTGAAACAGTGAAGACATCTATTGGAAATTCATTCATTTGTGAATAATATGAATGACTTATTTGCTAAATCAGATCATACTTTTCTTTTTTTTAAAGACTTATTTACTTATTTGAGAGAGAGAGCAGGGAGGGGGAGGGGCTGAGGGAGAGGGAGAGAATCTCAAATTGATTCCTTGCTGAGTGCAGAGCCCAATGTGGGGCTTGATCCCATGACCCAATGACCTGGAGATCATGACCTGAGCCAAAATCAAGAGTCAGATGCTCAACCAACTGAGTCAGGTTGCCCCAAATAATAGTTTTCAAGCGCTAGAAGAACATTTCCTCAATTTTTGTTGTGCTTTTTACGATATAAGAGCTATAGATACAACATAATTTTAAGTTTAATCTACATTATTAACATTTAACATTTGTTCTATCACTTTCTTAAATCTAGACAATTAACAAAACAAACCCTGACATGTACCATTTGCCAATTTCTGTAGTATAAATATTCTCATCATGGCCAATTCCATAAAGTTTTAAACTTTGATGAAGTCCAATTTATCTCTTTTTTTCTTTGGTTGCTAGAACTTTTGGTGTCATATCTAAGAAATCACCGCCTAACCCAAGGTCACAAAGATTTATATCAATGTTTCCTTCTAAGAACTTTATATATATATTTTTAAGATTTTATTTGTGGGGCACCTGGGTGGCTCAGTTGTTAAGTGTCTGTCTTCGGCTCAGGTCATGATCCCAGGGTCCTGGGATGGAGCCCCGCATCGGGCTCCCTGCTCAGCGGGAGGCCTGCTTCTCTCTCTTCCACTCCCCCTGCTTGTGTTCCCTCTCTCTCTGTCTCTGTCAAATAAACAAATAAAATCTTTTTAAAAAAATTTTTATTTGTTTATTTGACAGAGAGAGAGATCACAAGTAGGTAGAGAGGCAGGCAGAGAAAGAGGGGAGAGCTTTATAGTTTTAGGTTTTACATATAGGTCTTTGATCCATTTTAAGTTCATTTTTTTATATGGTATGAGGTAGGGGTCTGATTTCATTATTTTGCATATAGATAACCAATCGTCCCGGCACCATTTGTAAGAAAGACAATTCTTTCCCCATTGAGTGGTATAGCACACTATAATTTAAGATATTCAAAACATTGAGAGTTAGAGCATTTTATTTCTTAGTAAAAAATTATCAAAAGCAATGTGAACAGTGCTTGCCTTCTTACTCTTTAACTTATAATATGACTGAGCAACTTTTCCATGCTTGGAACATGCTCCTACTTCTAAGTTTGAATCAGCTTTCAAAATTTTATTCTTTGCATCTTCAACATTATGAAGTATCTCCAATAATTTTAATGTGAAAAATATCTTCATTCTTTTGGTCACAACCATTTTCCTCACTTACATCAGTAAGTTTGCCTTCACTAAGTTCCTCTGGCTATATATCTAGAGTCTTTCAGATGGAAGGTATGTCAATATTCCCATACTCTGTGATTTCTTCTATAATTCCATTTACATTTAATTAAAGTTTCACTTGCAGCCTTATTTTTTTTTGTTTCTTTTTCTTTTCTTTTTTAAAAGTTTATCTATCTATTTATCTATCTACTATCTATGTAATCTCTACACCCAGTGTGGGGCTTGAACTCACAAGACTGAGATCAAGAATTGCACGCTTCTCTGAACCAACAGCCAGGTGCTCCTCACTTTTTGTTTCTTTGCTTCATTTGAACTTCTCCCCCTTCAATTCCCTTGTCTTAATATTCATTCCTTTAAAATGTCACATGTTTTTTTATCATTGGCAGAAAAAGAAGTAACACAGTATATAAGTTACTGTCTGTGTCAAAACTGAAAAAAAAAGATGACCAGGGGCGCCTGGGTGGCTCAGTGGGTTAAAGCCTCTGCCTTCGGCTCAGGTCATGATCTCAGGGTCCTGGGATCGAGCCCCGCATCGGGCTCTCTGCTGGCAGGGGGCCTGCTTCCTCCTCTCTCTCTCTCTCTCTGCCTGCCTCTCTACCTACTTGTGATCTCTCTCTGTCAAATAAATAAATAAAATCTTTAAAAAAAAAAAAAAAAAAGATGACCAATCACTGACAGGCTTTGAAAGAAGTGATTGAGGAGTGCCTGGCTGGCTCAGTTGGTAGAGTATGTGACTGCTGATCTCTGTGTTGTGAGTTCAAGCCCCATATTGGGTACAGTGCTTACAAAAAAAAAAAAAAAAAGTGACGTGATTGGTCACTGAACATGATGTGAATCTATTATTTACACAGTGACTCATGGATAGAAGAGAAAGCAGCAATATCTGTACCTTGTGCAATCACTTACAGTTAACATACTATGATAAATGAAACAGGGGCATCTGGCTGGCTCAGTCGGTGGAGGCTGCAATTCTTTTTTTTTTTTTTTAATATTTTATTTATTTATTTGACAGAGAGACAGGGAGTGGAAGAGGGAGAAGTAGGCTTCACACTGAGCAGGGAGTCCGAGGCAGGGCTTGATCCCAGGACCCTAGGATTATGACCTGAGCCAAAGGTAGACAGACGTTTAACAAATGAACCACCCAGGCGCTCCGAGGCTGCAACTCTTGATCTTGGGGTTCTGACTTTGATCCCCAGGTTGGGTATAGAGATTACTGAAAAATAAAATCTAAAAAAACCCATAAAAACTTGAGTTGTGTTTTGGGAGGATGTTACTTAATTAAACTGTGATAACTAAAATTTGCACATTTCAGAACTATACAAAACAAGGGCTGCTTGTATTTAACTGTTCTTAATATATTCAATTATAGTTTTGTATAATTTAGCTTTTAAAAAATTGCTGTGTTTAACAATTGGCTCACAAAATTTCTTAAACTTTAATAACTGGCTCTCATGATCCAAGCGGACCCCAGCCCATAACAGTTTTCAAATTAATATTCCTCAATTCTATGAATCCAATCCTTTCTTCCCAAGCCCAAACACAGACACATACACATATAAATACTTTCAAAATAAAGAAAAAACTTTTTTCAACTCTGTATTCTTACAGTGTCTGGATCATAGTTAGAGTTTAGTGTTTGTAGGATTCAAATGGATTCGCATTCACATGAGAATGCACACATAAATTCCATTATTTCCTCATATGCATCCCTCATGTGATTGGGGTATAGCATGCCCAAGTAAGTGAGTCATCAGGTTGTAACAGATGCTGACTTGTTGGGCTGGTCTACTGTGTGCCCTCAAATATTTTTTATTTGGTTTTCTGATTATGAGAGAATATATATACCTTGGAAAGAATAGGGAAGGGTATAAAAAAGCTGTTAACTCTTTTCTAGATTTTTAAAGATAGAGATGAGGTTAAAGAGATGAGAAAAGGCTGGGGAAGATAATTACCTTTGTGTGCTTACCATGTACCTGGCACTTTGTTGGTAATGCTTATAAACACGAACCACATACGAATGAGAAAAGTAAGACTCAGAAAGCATAAGTGACTTCCTTCAAACAGCCTGAAATTGGAGCTGTGAACTGAAATTGTATCACTTAACTCGAAAGTACAAGCTCTTTCCACATACTGTACCATCTCTGTACATGGTGGGTAGTGTGGAATAGGCTACAGAATGGTCTAATGGAGTGGCGACGGAGTAGCCCAGGTAGCCTGGGGCTAGCAGAGACCTGACTGAAGTGGATATCCTAAGGAAAGGCCCAGAGATTCAAATGCCCATAACAACTTTCCTCCTCGGTCCAGTCCATTATTTACATAATTAGAACCAAAGTGTCCAGGGTCTTTCTACTGTACCATACATGCCATGCTGTCTCATATGTAATTCTTATGAAAAATAGATCATAAACATCCCCCAACGTCAGGTGTATCCTAACACTTTCCTTCTGGGACCAGAGGATGGCAGTATGAGTTACCATGAGCATTGTTAATAAGAATGTTTATGTTTATGGAAATACACCCTTGTGTTACTATTTGGTCAGATTTGATGTATCTGAAGGCATTTCACTTACATTATAAATGCTCGTGGTGGTTTTCCTCTCCCTGGTGGTTAGTGCCCGTTCCAGTGCTGATGGTGGGAGGAGGCGTGGCCGTGCTGAAGCAACAAGGATACATGTAGTCAGATGGACCTGGGTTGGAATCTTAGCTCTGCCACTTACAGTCACGTCTTTGAACCTCAGTTCCTAATCTGTCAATGTGTTGAAACAGTACTCATCATTTTTCCCTCTAGTCTGTTCCTCCTCCCCTCCTTTCTTCCTCCCTGATAGCACTGATTACCATCTTTTGCCCAAGCCAGAACCAAAGTGTGGCCTTTGACTTCTCCCTCTTTTCCACATGCCAATTTAGTCATAGTTTGATGATTTTGTGTCCTGAAATCACCATTCTCCTTGCACTACCTTAACTCAGGTCACCATCACTTTTGCCTGGGTTATTGCAGTAGATACTTATAAACGGCATTCTTGTCTCTAAATGTGTGTCCTCTAGTTTCTTTCTTTTTTTTTTTTTTAAAGATTTTATTTGACAGAGAGAAACACAGCGAGAGAGAGAGAACACAAGCAGAAGGAATGGTAGTGTGAGAAGCAGGCTTCCTGCTGAGCACGGAGCCTGATGTGGGGCTCAATCCCAGGACCCTGGGATCATGACCTGAGCCAAAGGCAGACGCTTAACGACTGAGGCACCCAGGCGCCCCTGTCCTCTAGTTTCTATGTGGCAGCTAAAGTGATCTTTTCTAAGATCAAACCTGCTAATGCCACTGACTAGCTTAAATGCTCTAATGGATTCCTATCACCCATGAAATAACATCCAAAGTCCTTGATAGGAATTATAAAGCCTTTCCTGATTTGGCCCCTGCCATGGCTGTCACTGCTCCCAACCTTGCCCTCACTTGCCTCAATCAAAACTGCCCTCTTGCTTCTACAGACACATCAAGTTTTCTCTTGCCTCTAGGTTTTTGCACATTCTATTTCTGCTGCCTGGAACATGTTCTCTTCCTATCTATTTTCTTCCCACTCCTCCACCCAATTTATCTAGCTAAGTCCTAGCCATTCTTCAGGTCTCTGCTCAGGTATCCTCTCCTCTAAAAAGTCTTGCCCAACCCCTCAGTTTGGGCCAGATGTCCCTGATATGTGTTCCTAAGGCACACTGTGCTTACCCTCTAAAATCATAATTGCTTATTTTCTCATCTGCCTCTACCCATAGAGTCTAAACTCCTTAAGGGCAGAGACAATACCTTGGTTGCCTGGTAAACAGTAGTATTCAGTGATTGTTGACCAAGTGATTGAATTAATGAACTGTTCTTTGCTTTCATTGCCCAGACCCCTGGCTTTGTACTCTAGGTTTCAGCATCTGCTTCTAGCCTCTTTTCTGGTTTAGATGACTCGTTCTTTTCTTGTACTCTAGGTACGTCCCAAGGCAACTCTATGTTCTCTCTTATTGTCAACATCTTCTGTACTTCCAATTAGTATAGTCCACTCTTTTTTTTTTTTTTAAGATTTTATTTATTTATTTATTTTAGGGTGGGGGAAGGGGCAGAGGGAGAAGGAGAGAGAGAATCCCAAGCAGACTCCAAGCTGAGCTTAATCCCACGACCCTAAGATCATGACCCGAACCAAAACCAAGAGTCGAATGCCCACTAAATGAGCCACTGAGGCACCCCAGAAAAGTCCATTCTTTACCCCCAAGGGGTACAGGATATCTGCCCTTGTCAATCCTGACTACCACTCCTACTTGCCCGGAGAGATTCAGGTTATAACAACGATTATTATTTAATAAGCACCTACTCAATTCCTTGTATAAATAACAAATATTAGCCTCATCTTACTGATGAGAAAACAGGTCCTTCTGTTCATATCTAGTAGTTACTCAGAATTTGAATCCATGGCTGTCTTGTTCCAAAGCTCTTCCCACTACATAGCCTTGAAAGTGTTATCTCTCTTATTGTATCAGGTTTGACAGAAAATATTTGTGTTGGCAAGGGAGAGAGGCAGTGATAGCAGTGAAGCACAACCCTTGGTAAGAGGAATTTGGTAATATCTAACAAAACTACATATGCATTTAATTTCATTTATCTTTTTTTTTTTTTTTTTTTTTTTTTTTTATAAAGATTTTATTTATTTGACAGAGAGAAACACAGCGAGAGAGGGAACACAAGCAGAGGGAATGGTAGCAGGAGAAGCAGGCTTCCCGCGGAGCAGGGAGCCCGATGCGGGGCTCGATCCCAGACCCCTGGGATCTGACCTGGGCCGAAGGCAGACGCTTAACGACTGAGCCACCCAGGCGCCCCTAATTTCATTTATCTTTTGACTCAGATAGTCCACATCTAAGAATTTACCCTAAAGTTACAACATTAGAAAAACACATATACATAAAATTATTCATTGCAACATTGTTTGTAATGCAAAATGTTATAAACAACCTAAAATACCCTTAAATAGGAGAATGGTTGAATAAACCATAGAGGTAGTTCTCAAACATTTTGGTCACAGGCTTTCTTTACTCTCTTATAAATTATTGAGACCCCAGAGTTCTTTTGTTTATGTGGATTATATCTGTTGACATTTATTACCTTTCAAATTAAAGCTAAGAAAAGGTTTTAAACAATTATTCATTTAAAATAATAATAGTGAACTTATCATATGTTAGGAAAAAATAACTATATAATCCAAAACAAAAACATAATAAGAAGAGTGGCCATATTTGCACTTTTGCAAATCTCTTTAAAGTTAGTCCACTAGAAGACAGCTGGGTTATCATATCTGCTTCACATTCAATCTGTTGGGATATGTTGTTTTAGTTGAGGTATATGAAGAAAATCTTTCCTGTAGTTAGAAAAGTGAGGAGTATTTTAGTATTAATTTCAGATACTTGTGGACATTTTCTTTGATACTCACCAAAACTTGAAAGTGGCAATTTCTTAAAGGTTAACGGCAACATGGAAACTGAAAGCATTATCAATGAACTTTTTGTACCCTGTTCCATTAAATCCTTTGGTCTGTATTACACTTTAAGGGGATATTTTACTCATGTATGTTTTGTAACATCATGCATTGGCCATTTGAAAAAACACTGAGTTATGCAGACCTTCCAAATGTTGACACATTTCACTATACAAAATTTTTTTTTTTTTAAGATTTTATTTATTTGACAGAGAGAAACACAGCGAGAGAGGGAACACAAGCAGAGGGAATGTTAGCGGGAGAAGCAGGCTTCCTGCCGAGCAAGGAGCCCAATGCGGGGCTCTATCCCAGGACTCCGGGATCATGACCTGAGCCGAAGGCAGACGCTTAACGACTGAGCCACCCAGGCGCCCCTCACTATACAAAAATTTTTTAAAACCACTCCACAACATATGCTTTCTATCTCTCTGTCAAATAAATAAATAAAATAAAAAAGAAGCAATAGCACTGTAGGGGCAATGAACACACCTATTACCTAGATCTTGATTTTTATTTTTATAAGATCTTTATTTTTTTAAAGATTTTATTTATTTGTCAGAGGGAGACAGAAAGAGAGAGAGAGAGAGAACGCACAAGCAGAGGGAGAAGCAGGTTCCCTGCTGAGCAAGGAGCCCAATGTGGGCCTTAATCCCAGGACCCTGGGATCATGACCTCAACTGAAGGCAGATGCTTAACTAACTGAGCCACCCAGGTGTCCCTATTTTTAAACATTATTCTTCATTAAATGGAACTAGGGTTATGAGAGGAAACAGGTGATTCTAGGGCCTGGGAAGGCACCAAGTAATTCTGGGATGTAGTGTCAGAAAGTAAGGAAGGGGCACCTGGGTGGCTCAGTGGGTTAAAGCCTCTGCCTTCGGCTCAGGTCATGATCTCAGGGTCCTGGGATCGAGCCCCGCATTGGGCTCTCTGCTCGGCGGGGAGCCTGCTTCCCCCTTCTCTCTGCCTGCCTCTGCCTACTTGTGATCTCTCTCTCTCTCTGTTAAATGAATAAATGGAATCTTTAAAAAAAAAAAAGTAAGGGAAATGCTTAATAAAGGATGATATGATGATAAAAGAACATAGAAGCCAGCCAAGTCTGAAAGTATTTTTATAGTGATTATACAATTCATAGAAGAAAATAAAATTGATGAGCTCATTCTGATACAAATCAATAAATTGATAAATGAATAAATGGGGGAGATGCAAGCAGCTCTCCTGTACAGTAAGAAGACAAAAAATGTATAATGATAATGATGGAATTACAAAATTATCATTTGGCAAGGACTACAGTGTTTCAAGCAAGCTTTATCAATAAATTTTAAAACCTGTGTGTAGTCTCAGATGGTCTCCCTACAGGATATTTATTAATTACAAAAAGCAAACTAGTTACTTAACACTGGATAAACTTGGCAGATACCACCTTAATTAACCCAGTGAACAAAGTTGTTATCATAGGTGAAAGGACATACAGGTATCACATGCTTCCTGATGCATTAGGAAAGACATAACATCAGTTCTGCAGTATTCCTACCAAAAGTGCCTAACTTGAATCGAATCAAGAAAAAATATCAGACCAACTCAAATTGAGGGGTATTTTACAAAATGAATGGCCTGTATTCTTTAAAAGTGTCAAGGTCATAAAGACAAAGACTGAGAAACTGTTCCAGATTAAAGGAAGTTAAACAGATTTAACAAATTAACTATAATGTGTGATCCTGCCCTGGGTCCTGGACCAGAAAAAAAGTTATTTTCTTTTGATAAAGGAACGTTAGTGGGACAATTGTTAGAATTTGAATAAGGTCAGAGATTAGATCATAGTATTGTATCAATGTTAAGTTTCTGATTTTGCTAATTGTACTGTGATATTTGTACTCTATTTTGAGGAAATGCACTAAAAATATTTAGGAATAAATGGTTCAGAAAATAGTTACTATAGTTTGTTTATACATCCATAAGTGTATCTATATTTTTTTAAAAAGATTTTATTTATTTATTTGACAGAGAGAGAGAGATCACAAGTAGGCAGAGAGACAAGCAGGGGGGGGGGGAACAGGCTCCCTGCTGAGCAGAGAGCCTGATGTGGGGCTCGATCCCAGGACCCTGAGATCATGACCTGAGCCGAAGGCAGAAGCTTTAACCCACTGAGCCACCCAGGTGTCCCTATCTATATCTTTAATAGAGGAGCAAGAATAACAGGAAGTGCAAGAAAATGAGTGAGAATAAAAAAAAAAGAAAACAAAAATAAAAAGAAGAAAATGAGTGAGAATAATATAGCAAATGTGGTTAGATATGGTTGGGAGATATATGGAATTTTTTTTTAAAGATATTATTTATTTGAGAGAGAGACAGTGACAGAGATAGGGAGAGAGAGCACAAGCGAAGAGGAGAGGGAAAAGCAGGTTCCCACTGAGCAGGGAGCCCAATGTGGAGCTCCATGATCCTCCAGGACCCTGGGATCATGACCTGAGCTGAAGGCAGATGCTTAACCACCTAAGCCACCCAGGTTCCCCTAGGATTTTTTTGTAGTATTTTTGCAACTTTTCTTTACATCTGAAATTATTTTTTTAAACTTTCTTTTAATATTTAAAAAAAAATTTGTTTTAAGTAATCTCTACACCCCACATGCGGCTTGAACTCATGACCTCAAGAACAAGAGTTGCATGCTTTACTGACTAAGCCAGTATGACCTGAAATTATTTTTTTCCTGAAATTATTTTTTTAAAAAGTTTTAAAAACCCCTAACCATAATATTTTGAACTATTTTCTTCTAAATAAATATATAAAAACATAATTGGGATCATATAATAGTCTGTTTTACTTAACATTGTTTTTTTCTTTTTTCAAAGATTTTATTTAAGAGAGAATGAGAGCAAGCAAGAGGAGAGATAGCAAGAGAGACTGAGGGGGGAGGTGGGGGCAGAAAGGGGCTCCCCTTGCTGAGCAGGGTGTCTGATATGGGCTCAATCTAGGATCATGAGCTGAGCCGAAGGCAGATGCTAAAATGACTGAGCCACACAGGTGCCTCTTAACACTGTTTTTCCTAATTTGATATTGAATCACGAGCAGTTTTCAATGTCATTTTAAAATTCTTTAAAAATACAATTATTAATGAACAGTATTTCCTTGTGTGTGTACCGTAATTCATTTAACTTATTTAGTTTTCCTTATGTTTTTTTAAACCTACAGTAAAATACATAATAAACATCTTCTTGCATATATCTTTGTTCACCTATTTAATTACCTACTTATATTTGATTGCCAAAATAGAAATTGCTTTGTTCTTTTTTTAAATGATTCAAGTGACCTAACAAGCTCCCAAATGTCCCCAGTATCCTTTTTAAGTGCGGCTTTCCTGACTCGGTCTGTTCTCAGGCTTGTTTGGCAACTTGTTTGGTGATTGCAGAGGGGTGTGGAGGACGGCAGCTGGCAGCAGCAGGCTGGGGGTAGTTCTGGGCTGCAGGGCCATCACCTGTTGAAGGGGAGTCTTACTTTTTGGTGGGCGCTGAAAGTTAAAGAGAAAGACCTAAAAAGTCACTGAATGGGGGGAATGAACTAGCTTGATGCACATCAGGCTAAATCAGCCTAGTTCAGTTTAACATTTTCTGAGCTGTATTCTGTGCTGAGACTGGTTGTGGGGACACAGAGATGACTCAGACACTGAACCTGGCTCACAGGGCTCAAAATCTGAAAGGAGAGACATACAAGTAAACAGAGATTGATACTGTAGTGATAAGTGCTTATGAAATGGGAAGCACAAGGATTATTGGGAACATAAAAGAGGTTTTGTGCCTTCTTCTAAACAAACTTTTATACAGTATATATACTCATACACAAATATAATATTCATTCATTCCTCTTTCCTTTTTATTCATTACACATATGATTTATTGAGCATATAGCCTAGACCAAAATGGGTGGCAGTGGAGTTGGAGAGAAATTTCAGTAACAGCAAGTAGAACTTATTAGACTCAGTAACCAATTGTCCATGACAGAAACACAAGAGTTAAGGATGACTCCTGTGCCATTTGCAAAGCCAGGAAATGGATATCTTTTTGGCTTCATTTCCCCCCAGTTTTATTGAGGTATAATTGATAAGTAAAATGCCTGATTTTTTTTAAAGTTTATTATTTTTTTTAGTCATTTCTCCACCCAACATGGGGCTCGAACTCAGGATACTGAGATCAAGAGTCACACACTTGCCTGAGCTAGGTGCCCCATGGCCTTAATTTTTAAGAACAAATTTTATTTTTAAAAGATTTTATTTATTTGACAGAGAGATTGAGAGACAGAGCACAAGTAGGTAGAGCGACAGGCAGAGGGGGAGGGAGAAACAGGCTTTCCACTGAGCAGGGAGCCCAATGCGGAACTCGATCCCAGGACCCTGGGATCATGACCTGAGCCGAAGGCAGCTACTTAACTAAGTGAGCCATCCAGGTGCCCAGGAACAAATTTTAAAGGGCAAAAAATGATCAGAGTGAGACAGCTTAAACTCATGTGAAAAAACTATTCTTAGAATACTGGTTTTCTACAGAATGTGTATGGCATAAAAATGAAAATGGAAAGGTCTACCAGATTAAGAATAAAGGGTTTTTTAGAGTCACTGTAGAGTTGTGGAAATCAATGCAAAATTGAGAGTGGGGTAACCAAATCAACTGACGGCAGGTAAAAAATTAAAATGAAAAAGATTTATAGTAGAGGAGGGGGAAACATTTTCAGGAGCAGAGAGCAAACTGGGTAGGAAGAGTTGAATGATGAAATAAAATTATAGATGATATGATTTACAGGAGACTACCATGATTAGGAAGTGGTAGTGATGATAAAGAGTCTCCTTCAGCAACATATTTGAATACAAGGAGAGAAAGTGTGAAGCAAGAGGAAACTGGTCTTGGGAACAAATGAATCATCTTCATGTAGGAGCTACACCCTGGGTAGCATGAGTATTCATAAACAAATGCAGATTTCCTGTGGTGGTAGTGAACCAGGCTTCGAAAGCACTGCTGATGTTAGGCTGCCGAACTAATCTAAATGAAAGGGCCCATTTCTCTAGATTGAAAATTTTTAGCAACAGTAACTTACTCTTACAGCATTTTCTGAATATTGCAAAAAGGACTGTTAGGGCATCAGATGGGAAACTGAAGGAATCTCAGGAATACCAGCTTCCCCCGCCCCCCCAGGTGAAATTTTACATTTCACATGTAAAATGGTGGTAGTAGAGTACTTAATTCAGAGTTGTTATGAGGATGAATCATAGTTTCTCTCTGAGCCCCAATTTCTCTTGTTATAAAAAGGGGATAGTGATTTTTTTTTTTTTTTTGGTAACGTGACTCAGAAGTAGGTGGTGAAGGCACACTCCAGATTGTACAGAACAGCAGAACAGGAACAGCTCATTGATTGCAAGGGAGCTGTAAGGTTATATTTTCTCCAAGGTGGCTCCTCAATTATTATTTAAAAGTTCCCAGAGACCTTATATAATTTTCTCGTTAAGATTTATTATTATGACATAACCTAAGGTAAGGTGAGATTGCCTTATAATTTGTATATACAGAAAAATAGACTAGCTTTATGCTAAAATCTGCTGTGCAATAGAATATTATAGCATTCAGTGTATTAAGCTCTGTTTTTCATCAGTAGAGGGATGTTATATAAATCCATTAGTGAAATTTAGAAAAATTTTACTCAGACCAGGGATGATGAAGAACAATGCACCATTTTTTCCCCCTTTTTGATGCGCTCATCTTTTAAGGATATATTTACACACAGAGATTGAGAGAGAAAGAACAAAAACAGATGGGAACAATCTTGAATCTAAGAAAGACGGAGAGGGTGTTTTGGAACCAACAATAATTGAAACTAACATGGACTATCTTCTCTGGGCCAGTTCCTTCACATAAATCATCTCCAATTTTCACAACAACCAGCAAGGCAGGCATTAGAAAACTCAGGTTCAGAAATATTATATAACTTGCCCAGGGTCATATAGCTAAACATGACAGAGCTGGAATTGTTAGTATTAAGAACAGTCTGCCACCAAAATCCCTGCTCATTCTACTATAGCACTCTGTGATAAAATAATGTAGTGTTACTTGGGAAATTTGGGTCCAGAGGATTTGGAGAATTTCTTTCTCTATTTCCCCTCCGAAGGTCTTTTTGTTTCCATTGCTTTTGGTTCTGATATTTGCATTCTAGAGCTTGTATGGGATCGAATATGGGGTATCTGTAAACAGAATGATTCCACAGCCCCCGCTAAGCAACATTTCCTTCTTTCAGAGCCTTACCTGGGATTTGACCAGGGTTGGGAAGAAAAAGTAGAGGTAGAGGTGGGGGTAGGGGTTGGGGTAGGGGTAAGTTAGAAAAGATGGGTGTTTTTTTTTCTTACCTTTAAGTTGTTTATGAATTTCAGGACAACCGGTTGGCTATTCTCTTGCTCGGCATATTATTATTATATTATTTTCTAATTTGGGGGCGGTTTGGGATTAAGGATTTGGTATCTGTAGGAAATTTCTAGATCCAAAAAAAGTTAAGGTCAAAGACAATTCATCTGTTTTGGGGGAGGATTTTGTGTGTGTAAGGAAAAAAGGTTGGTTCTGGGTCACTCTTTATACACCCAGACACACCGAGGGGCTGAGAAGGGATCCCTCTCGAATCATGAGAGATGAAAACGAGCAGATTCCCTCACCTCCTGCTCTCAGGTGAACGTCCGAGTGACAGAAACGTTCACGTACCTCCTGGAGAGAAGGAAAAGGTGCAAAGGCGCTCACGGCCTGAGGGCTGGGGGTGGGGCTGGCACCCGCCACAGTCGTTGGGGGATCGAGGGGCTTCCGCCTCCCGGGAGGTATTGTCGGGGGGCGGACCGGGGGCTGAGGGCAGCGCACCTAGCGCGGGGCCCCCGCCATCCCCAGGCCGCGCTCCCCCGCGTTCCCTGCAGCTCGTGCCCGGGCTGCCGCCGCAGTCCCGGCGCCGTAGCCGGGCGTGGGGTCCAGGGGGCGCTGTGGCCCAGCGGCGCCGGCGGCAGGAGCGGCCACGGCGACGCTGGAGGCTTCGCCGAGGATCCCCGCCTGCAGCACCTCGGTCGTCCCGCCGCAGCCTTGCGCCCCCGGCCCGGTTCAGCGGTGCTCCTCCGGGAACCGCGTGGCTGCGGTGGCCCGTGAGCCCGATGAGGCTCGGCGGGCGCTGGGCCTCAGTAGCAGCGACGACCACAACCCCTTCAGGAGCGGGAGGCTTCGCGGCGGCGCCTGGGGCCGCGCTGGTGCCCTCCCGAGGAGGCCGTCGGCTCAGGGACGACCCCCCTGGCCATGCTGTGGCGGCGTTGGCCGCTGCTCGAGGTGAGTGTGGCGCGGCGCGGTCCGGGGCTCGCTGGCCTTCCGCGGCGGAGAAGGGCCCTTGGCGGCAGCCCTCCGGCCGGGCGGACGGGGAGTCCTGCTGCTGCGGCCGCCTCCCCCACCCCGCGGCTCTGGGCCCTCAACCCTTCGTCTCCGCGTCCCCCGGGAGGCGGGAGGCGCGTGGGGGGCGACTAGGCCCGGCGCCGCCGGGAAGCCGTCGCCCTGGCCTCGGTTCCGGAGCGGCCCGGTGTGTTGGCGGGGGGTACTGGCACCGTTCAGGTTGGCCCCGGGCCCGGGCCGAGCGCAGCCTCTTACCCCGGGCCCAGCACGTACATCCTGTAGGGAGGCTCAGGACGCCTGTTTGCAAACAGCTTTGGCTTTTCCGCGCCGCAAACCGAGTCCCGCAGAGCCCCGGGGGGGAGGGGCGGGAGAGCTGGTGAGAATTGGAGTGCGGAAAGTGCGGGGCCCTGAGAGCCCCCGGTACTCCCGAGTGTTATTCACCGATCTGACTGGGTTGAAAACAACCGTTTGCGTTTTATTTGAGCTGAAATTTCATCACCTCTGGTGGCTCATCCCTGCCGCTTTCTATTACATTACATTTTTCCTCCAATAGGGGTCTGCCTTGGAGAAAGCCCCATCCTAGCTTTGATCCAAGTTTCCTACAAAAATACTCAAAATTATAAAAATATGTTTTGGGTTTGTTTGTTTTTTTTACAATGGTCTCTCCCCCTTCTCCCCAATAAGAGAATGTAAATATTTTAATGCCTCAGTTCTTGGTACAAAAATGTTCCACCTAAATAGATCCACAGAATGGATAACAAGAGGATTTTAAAAAGTCATGCTAACTATACTAATAACAGATACCTGATGGAAATGGGACATAGTCTGAATTTTAGAGGTTAAGTGATTTGTTCTGGTATTAATGTGAAAAAGTAATGATTACAGTTTGATACCTTAAGTCAGGTACTTGGTGTTTATGATAAATGTGGTTACAGGTTATTCTTGCTTTCCCTATTATGTATGTAAAGGTTGTAGGATTAATAAGTACTTTTAAAACTTACAACCGTGAAGAAAATAAATATACTTACTGTAGAAAATTTGAAAAGTACAGAAAAGTACTGTCAACTCAATAAATATTTAATAGTGAGGGAAAAGTCACCCATAATTTTATAATTAGTACATTTTGATGGTCATTTGAAGTTTTAAATGGGCTTGCACTTTTGGTGATTTAAAAATTATTTGTCATTATTACTTTAGTAATTACTCAAATTATTATGATTTTATTATTATTTCTATTAGGTCCCTTTTACTGTTTAACATCCAGTCATTTGTATAAGACTTACAAAAATGTTTTACTAAATTACATTGCGGTCATAGTTGAATTCATCAACTTAAACACAATAATATGGGTAACTAACTAAAAGACCTCACCTTCTGTGCAGCACGGGAAGCTCCTGAGGTCTAGGGAGGTTTGGTGTAGTAAACATTTTTGAGGACCTTTCATGTTAGATGCAGTAGCCTTGGATTGTTTTTGTAAGGTTTTGCTTAAATATTTATAATTGTAAAAAACTGGCTTGATTAAAAAAATTGAGAGTAGGGGCGCCTGGGTGGCTCAGTCGTTAAGCGTCTGCCTTCATCTCCGGTCGTGATCTCAGAGTCCTGGGATCGAGCCCTGCATCAGGCTCCTTGCTCGGCAGGAAGCCTGCTTCTCCCGCTACCACTCCCTCTGCTTGTGTTCCCTCTTTAGCTGTGTTTCTCTGTCAAATAAATAAGATCTTTAAAAAAAAAATTGAGAGTAGATTAAGTTTCAAAAGTCTAGTTTAGTTCCTCTTAGTGTGTCTCTGAAGACTACCCTCATTAGAATCAGCTGAGAGTGATTATTTAAAAATATGTAGATTCCTGGTACCTTGAATCAGAATTTCTAGGGATAATGGTGGACAAAATCTTTATTTTTATCAAGCTCCCTGATTCTTAGTCCTACCAAAGCTTGAGAACTACCAACATAATAAGTTAAAAGTTAACAAACCTTGTCAAGCCTAATGACAGTATCTGTTTTCTAGCAAAGCTGTTAATCTTAAATGGCAATGCATTTTTCATAGCAACAGATAATGGTGTTACAATTGTAGAAGGAAAAAGAATATTTTAAGGGATAGCTGATTCAGTTAACGTATATTGAGAGCCTTTTCTGGTAGCTGTGGTGTTATAGAAGGATACCTGGCCACTTATCTTCCACTTAATCTCTCCTTGGACTTTGATGTCATTGTCTATAAAATGTAGATAGTACACTTACTTTGCAAGGCTTTTAGGATTAATTCAGTTTTGTAATCTGTAGAAGATCTTTATAAAACTTAATCTATTAATATTAAGTGTTAGGCCTGTCTGGTGTTCTAGGCAACACAAAAATGTGGTCTCTGCAAGCAACTAGCCAACTGTGGAAGCAGAACATGTTTAACTCTTACAAGGTCACGCCAGACAAGAGTTGTAATTGAGTAGAACATGCTGGATCTCTCTTTAAGTCTTCTAGTGTTTAATGCAAAAGCTTGACCTTTAAGAATATTAGTAATTTTTATATGTGGTCTTTCCTTCTCTTCCAATTCCTGATTCAGTGTTTTGTTCTGTAAGGAGAAAGTTGTATATGTTGCCTGGTAAGCAATAGTTGTATATTAACTCCCTTAGAAAGACAGAATGAATAAAGATGATCCCATTTCTTCTTCTGTTGCTAAGCTACCAGTGTTCATATCATTCAGTAAACTTTTATTTGGCACCTGGTATGTGCTGGCCATAGATGAGTTGCAAGGCACAAATCTTTTTTAAAAGATAATTGCCTGGATTTTAATGTAAATTCTTATGTTCCTAGAGGGATGGTGGTGTGTGTGTGTGGTGTTTTATGGTTGTTAATTGCATGATGTGGTGCAGAGTATGGGAGTCAGATACAGGAAGGAATCCTTATTACAACTCTTAGAACAATGGGACATTTAGATCCTTAGTTCCTTCTTATGTAGTAATATTGGAGTAATAGTTGCCATCACAGAGAAGTAGAACTGGTTCCATGAGATAAAAATAAGAAGGAATTAGCTTCTTTTTATCTGGGTGGCTCAGTGGGTTAAAGCCTCTGCCTTCGGCTCGGGTTATGGTCTCAGGGTCCTGGGATTGAGCCCTGTGTCGGGCTTTTTGATGTCATTGTCTGTAAAATGTAGATAGTATATTTACCTTGCAAGGCTTTTATGGTTCTAGGCTTTGGACTATTAATAGTTTCTTTAGTTGATAATTTTGTGGTGATTTATCATCTTTTCTCTTTTCTGATTTTTTTTTTTTTTAAGATTTTATTTATTTGTCAGAGAGAGAGAGAGAGAGCACAAGCAGGCAGAA
>CM053606.1:35141638-35163533 GCA_028646535.1 Procyon lotor
TTTGATGTCATTGTCTGTAAAATGTAGATAGTATATTTACCTTGCAAGGCTTTTATGGTTCTAGGCTTTGGACTATTAATAGTTTCTTTAGTTGATAATTTTGTGGTGATTTATCATCTTTTCTCTTTTCTGATTTTTTTTTTTTTTAAGATTTTATTTATTTGTCAGAGAGAGAGAGAGAGAGCACAAGCAGGCAGAAAGGCAGGCAGAGGCAGAGGGAGAAGCAGGCTCCCTGCTGAGCAAGGAGCCTGATGCGGGACTCGATCCCAGGACCCTGGGATCATGACCCAAGCTGAAGGCAGCTGCTTAACCAACTGAGCCACCCAGGCACCCCTCTTTTCTGATTGTTTATGATAATGTATCCTTAAGGATATGTGACTTAATATCTTTGATGATAGTTCTGTTGATAGAACACACATTAAGTTCTCCTTTTTCCTTACTTAATATGAACCCAGTAACTTTTTCTTGAAGAAAGAAATTTACTCATCGTTACCTTATTTTATTAAAGGCTGTCAGGAAATATTTCATAGGTATAAAATATTATATACTCACTTAAAATACAGAAGTAGTAAATCCATGCCCCAGGTTTTAAAGATTAATTAAACTTAAATGAAAATTTAGTATCTTTTGAGGGAAAGAAGTCTTAGGAAATAAGACCTAAGGAAATGGTAAAATGAGTCTGGAATTTTTCATTAATTAGGAAAAATATGGGTGTATTCACTCCTACGTTCTCCTGGCTATTTGAAATAATAATTAACTTTAGGGAAATAATATTAACTTTAAGATGTGAAGTGAAGAACACATGTATTTCAATTTAAAATATTAAGTAAGGCTCTTTTTTTTTTTTTAAAGAACAGCGTTATTGAGATATAGTTCAGATACCATACAGTTAATCCATTTAAAGTGTACAGTTCAATGCTGTTAGGATACTCAGAATTATGCAGATATCACCACTATTTATTTTAGACATTTCATCACCGCAAAAAGAAATTCCTCCCAATCTGCCCAGCCCTAGGCAACCACTAGTGTGCTTTCTGCCCTCTATGGATTTACCAAAAAGCATTCCACTTCATATAAATGGAATCATAGGATATGTGAGTGGTTTCTTTCTTTTAGCCGAATGTTTTCAGGGTTTGTCCATGTTGTAGCATGTATCAGTACTTCATTTCTTTATACTGCCAAATGATATTCCATTATGTGGATATACCACATTTTATTTATCCCTTTGTCAGTTTGGGTTGTTTTTTTCTCGTTGGTTGTTGAGAATAATATTGCTACGAACATTTAATGTATAAATGTTTTCCTTTGTTTTGGGTACATACCTAGTGTTATATTGCCAGGGTCAAAAGGTGACCTTTTGTTTCTGTTCAAATCTTCTTGAGGACCTGCACCATTTTACATTCCCAACAGCAGTGTAGGAGGGTTCCAGTTTCTGTGTATCCTCACTAGCCCTTGTTATTTTCCATTTTTTTGATTAGAGCCATCTTAGTGGATGTGAAGTGGTAAGTTAAGGCTCTAGTTGAGGATTAGAACTTTCATTTACAGTCGTTAGGTAAGTTGTGAAGCTTTTACTTGCAGATCAATTGCCAGATTCTTTGATGATAAGGAGTCTTTTTTGTCTTGAGGATGAAAGATGTGAACTTTCTAGTTTCCTGTTTAGTAAACAGTGAACTCGAAAGAACTAGTTAACCACTTTGGGTGGTAGTGGGGATAGTGGTATGGGGATTTCCAACTGAAAGGTTGTCTTCTAAGAATATTTCTTTTTTTTAAAATTTATTTTATTTTTATTTTTTAAAAAGATTTTATTTATTTTTAGAGAGAGAGAGATCACAAGTAGGCAGAGAGGTAGTCAGAGAGAGAGGGAAGCAGGCTCCTCGCTAAGCAGAGAGTCTGATGCGGGGCTCGGTCCCAGGACCCTGAGATCATGACCTGAGCCGAAGGCAGAGGCCTTAACCTACTGAGCCACCCAGGCGCCCCTAAGAATATTTCTTAACAGAACTCAATTGTAAATGTTAGGTTTAGTTTTCCTTTAATTGCTAAAATATTTCTAAAAAGATAGAGTCCCATGCATGTTTAGTCATTAACATTTCTAAGCAGTGAAGTCTGACAGATTTTAAGGATTGCCATTATCTCTCCATGATATGTAATTCTATACAATACAGTTGAGTCATTGTTCTTCATTCTTCCCCCCCACCCCCACAAGGATTTTAAGTAATCTCTACACCCAATGTGGGGCTCTGATATAAAACTCCAAGTTTAAGAGTCACATGCTCCATGGACTGAGCCAGCCAAGCATCCCTGTTCTTTATTATTATACATAGTATTGTCTGCTATTGTTTGTTCCCAGTCAAGATATTAAGGCTTTCTTTTTTTTTTTTTAAGATTTATTTATTTATTATTTGACAGAGAGAGAGATCACAAGTAGGCAGAGAGGCAGGCAGAGAGGGGGGGGAAAGCAGGTTCCCTGCTGAGCAGAGAGCCCGATGCGGGGCTCGATCCCAGGACCCTGAGATCATGACCCGAGTCGAAAGCAGAGGCTTTAACCCACTGAACCACCCAGGCACCCAAAATATTAAGGCTTTTCTATGAGGTTTTGTAGGACACAGTTTAAAGTCTGCGATAATGACTTGCTAACGTTTCTAAAGTTTTTTTTTTCAAACTAGTTGGGAAATACTGCAGGGAACTATCATTTGAACAAAGTGCAAGTATTTTCTCACCTGATTAGGATTACTTTTAGGTCTTTCAACTGAGTGAGCTAAAAGGCCTTATTGGTTTGTGTTGTTTTTTTAAAAGATTTTTTAAAGATTTTATTTGTTTATTTGACAGAGGGAGAGAGATCACAAGTAGGCAGAGAGGCAGGCAGAGAGAGGGGGAAGCAGGCTCCCTGCTGAGCAGAGAGCCCAATGTGGGGCTCGATCCCAGGACCCTGAGATCATGACCCAAGCTGAAGGCAGAGGCTTTAATCCACTGAGCCACTCAGGCGCCCCCTCATTGGTTTTTATATGGTCTTTTAGTTGTTTTGAATGTCATAATTTCTGTAGAAAATTACAAAAAACAATAGTTCTGGAGCCTTTTAAATAAGATTAATGAAGAGGTATGCATTTCTATTTGTATTATGGCTCTTTTTTGTAAAGGTTTTTTTTTTTTAAGATTTTATTTATTTAAAAAAAATTTTTTTAAAAGATTTTGTTTAGGGGTGCCTTCGGCTCAGGTCATGGTCTCAGGGTCCTGGGATCGAGTCCTGCATTGGGCTCCCTGCTCAGCAGGGAGCCTGCTTTCCTCCCTCTCTGCCTGCCTCTCTGCCTACTTGTGATCTCTCTCTCTCTGTCAAATGAATGAATGAATGAATGAATGAATGAATGAATGAAAATATAAATATCTTTAAAAAATTTTTTTGGTTTATTTGACAGAGAGCACACACAAGCAGGGGGAACAGCAGAGGGAGAGGGGAGAAGCAGGATCTCTACCGAGCAGGGAGCCCAATGTGAGGATCCATCCCAGGACCCTGCAGTCATGACCTGAGCCAAAGGCAGACATTTAACTACCCTAAGATTTTAAAGTAATTGCTACACCCAAGATGGGCCTCAAAGTCAAAACCCTGAGATCAAGAGTTTCATGCTCTATGGACTGAACCAGCCAGGTGCCCCTGTAATATGGTTCTTTTCTAACCTCTCATGGTTAGTTTGTTAGTTTATCTGCCAGAGTTTTTTGGTTTTTTTTTTTAAGATTTTATTTATTTATTTGACACAGAGCGAGAGTCCACAAGTAGGCGGAGAGACAGGTAGAGAGAGAGAGGGGGAAGCAGGCTCCCTGCTGAGCAGAGAGCCCGATGCCAGGCTCGATCCCAGGACCCTGGGATCATGACCTGAGCTGAAGGCAGAGGCTTTAACCCACTGAGCTACCCAGGTGCTCCGGTGCCAGAGTTTGTTTTATTAAAATGAATAGAGAGTAAATGGCATATGTTTTTATTATATCTAAGCAGAACCTCGGCTCTCTCAAAATTCTCTTTACTAAAATAAAGAACAAGCAGTTTAAAAATTTTGTGGAAACATTGTCAGGGTTTATGTAAATTTTAGCCTCCATTTTTCATTTTCAACTGAATAAGAGAAACAACACTTTAAAAGTAATTGAAGCAGGGCGCCTGGGTGGCTCAGTCATTAAGCATCTGCCTTCGGCCCAGGTCATGATCCCAGAGTCCTGGAATCGAGCCCCGCATCGGGCTCCTTGCTCCACAGGAGGCCTGCTTTTCCCGCTACCGTTCCCCCTGCTTGTGTTGCCTCTTTCACTGTGTTTCTCTGTCAAATAAATAAAATCTTAAAAAAAAAAAAAAGTAATTGAAGCAAAATACTGTCAGTTTGAGAAAAACCTTAAAACTTAAGAACACATCATCTAGACATTTTTGTGATTCTGGTGATATAACTGCCCATAGGTGTTTGTTTTTGTTTTTGCATTTTTTTTTAAGATTTTATTTATTTGACAGAAACACAGCGAGAGAGGGAACACAAGCAGAGGGAATGGTAGCGGGAGAAGCAGGCTTCTTGCCAAGCAAGGAGCCCGATATGGGGCTCAATCCCAGGACTCTGGGATCATGACTTGAGCTGAAGGCAGACGCTTAACAACTGAGCCACCCAGGTGCCCCTGTTTTTGCATTTTTAAAAAAAGTTTTATTTGAGAGGCAGAGGGACAGCGAACATGAGACGGGTGTTGGGAGGGTGGGGAGATAGAGAGGAGCAGAGGGAGAGGGAAAAGCAGACCTCCTCTGAGCAGGGAGACTGACACCTGCTCAATCCCAGGTTCCTGGGATTATGACCTGAGCTGCTGAAGGCAGACGCTTAACCGACTGAACCACCCAGGAGTCCTTGTTTTTGTTTTTAATTAGTAGCTGAAGTAAACTATTTTTGAGATTATTGTGAGGTCATTCTTGGAAGGTTCTGCTTAATGTCTAAAAAAGAAGGTTGAACTCTTCGAGGAAGATGCTACTCAGCTACAGCTCTGGGCACCCCACTCCTGCTCCTCCTGATTTACCACTGTTTGCTCGCTCTCGCCAAGGACAAGTCGGTCAGGAAGCTGCACTCCCACCACAGCCATGACTTTTAAAGACACCGGGAAGGCACCTGTGGAACCCGAGGTGGTGATTCATCGAATTAGAACTAACCAGCCACAACCTAAGTACTTGGAGAAGGTATCTGCTGACTTGATCAGAGGTTCAAAGGAAAAGAATCTCAAGATGAAAGGACCAGTTCTGATGCCCACCAAGACTCTGAGAATCACTACAGGAAAAACTTACTTGTGGTGAAGGTTCTAAGATTTGGGATTTTTTTCAGATGAGGATCTACAAGTGACTCATGGATTTGCACAGTCCTTGTGAGATTGTTAAACAGATTACTTTCATCAGTATTGAGCCAGGAGTCAATGTTGAAGTCACTATTGCAGATACTTAAATCAGCCTTTTTAATAAATTATCAGCTGTTAAAAATAAATAAAAAGCAAGGTTCAGTTTCTTTAATCTGGCACAGCCCTTCGTGATTTGGTTCCAGCATCATTGTGCCTCACTTCCTGTTTCTCCATGCCCCACTATCCTGCCCTTTAAAGATTTCAGGTTTGGGGTGGCTTAGTCTGTTAAGCACCAGACTCTTGATCTCAGCTCAGGTCTTGATCTCAGGGTCATGAGTTCAAGCCCTGCATTGGGCTCCACACTGGGCATGAGATTCCAGGTTAATGGAGTTTTCCTTGATTTCTTTTACCTTGTATTACTTATTTGTATAATATAAAAATTTTGACCACTGTGTGCTTCCTCGTAGGTGTTTCACATATGTTCTTTCTAATTCTTAAAATGACCCTATAATACTTATAGTGTCATGCACATTTTATAGCTAAGGGAACTATGGCATGGAGATTTTTATTAACCTTCCTAAGCCCACATCCATGATTCAAACCCTATGTCTCTGACTACAAAGTCTACAGTCTTTTTCATCATGTGAACCTCTCCATGTGTTTTGTGTTTGTTTTATCTTAAGATATTCCAGTGGTGTCTGGGTGGCTCAGTTGGTTAAGTGTCCAACTCTTTTTTTTTTTTTTTTAAAGATTTTTTTTTTTATTTGACAGAGAGAAACACAGCGAGAGAGGGAACACAAGCAGAGGGATTGGTAGCGGGAGAAGCAGGCTTCCTGCCGAGCAGAGAGCCCGATGCGGGGCTCGATCCCAGGACCCTGGGATCATGACCTGAGCCGAAGGCAGACGCTTAACGACTGAGCCACCCAGGCGCCCCTAAGTGTCCAACTCTTGATTTTGGCTCTGGTCATGATCTTCGGGTCCAGAGATCAAGCCCTGAGTTGGGCTCTATGTTCAGTGGGGAGTCTGCTTGTGGTTCTCTCTCTCCCTCTTAGAAAAAAAAAAAAAAGATAGTTCATAGTGGGGGGCGCCTGGGTGGCTCAGTAGTTAGGGCCTCTGCCTTCAGCTCAGGTCATGATCTCAGGGTCCTGGGATCGAGCCCCACAGCAGGTTCTCTGCTCAGCAGGGAGCCTGCTTCCCCCTCTCTCTGCCTGCCTCTCTCTGTCTACTTGTGATCTCTGTCAAATAAATAAATAAAATCTTTTTTAAAAAAAGAAAAGATATTCCATAGTGCTTTAGGAAGTATTCATATTAGGAGAGCTCAACTTTAGTTGGTTGACTTCGGTGGTATTTGCCTTTGAAGTATACTGGCATGTAGCATTTTGTATGAGAAAAAAATGTGGGGTGCCTGGGTGGCTCAGTCAGCTTGGGGTCTGACTCTTTATTTCGCTTCCAGTGGTGATCTTGGGGTCCTGGGATTGAGCCCTGCATGAGATTCTCTCTCTTCCTCTTCCCCCTTCTGTGCTCGCTCGCTCTCTCTCAAAAAAAAAAAAATGTGTATGTGAGTGTATTTTGGGAATTTCAGCTTTCATGTATGTATTTTTGAAATAGATAATGGTTTTCTATTATTAGAAAAATAATAATAACTGATCTCCGGGCATCATTTCTCTGATCTGAAAATGAGTGGTGGACTAGGTGTTATTGCCCCTTCCACAGTTAATATTCCATTCAGATTTCCAGAAAACTGAATGAAAAAATAGATGCATATGGACAGCTTCAGGCCATGGTGATAGTATCATTAATGAAGAAAGAGAATAGGTGGCAATGGGCTAAGGAAAATAGAATTAAAACAAAGGATTGTAATTTACATAGAAATTTCCCCTATAATAAATAAAGAGACTATATTTCTAAATAAAGGGCAGAGAAACTCTGGGAATTAGCGGATGAGTAGTTTTAACTGATACCTTTTCCCTCCCTACCTGTTATCCCCATTCTTCTGTCCTTTCTTGTGGTAGTGTATATGTATTTAAGAAAAAAGCAAAAAAAAAAACAACAAAAAAACCCCACCATCTAGAGCTGTTATATGAAAATAACCAGATCACCAGTAGCACACTCGAAATAAAGCATTCATATTGCTCATAATGTGAGAATTCAGTAATTAAAATGTGAACCCATTATTGTAGATCTTTAGAGAGTTTGTTGATAAAGCAAAGGACATGCTTTGCATTAAAGGATGAAATGCAGCTTAGTGACAGAACTTTTATATAGCCTTTGTACCCTCAAGGTATTAGAGATGCTTATTATTATTATTTTTTTAAAGATTTTATTTATTTGACAGAAACACAGCAAGAGAGGGAACACAAGCAGAGGGAATGGTAGGGGGAGAAGCAGGCCTCCTGCAGAGCAGAGAGCCCGATGCGGGGCTCGATCCCAGGACCCTGGGATCTGACCTGGGCCGAAGGCAGACGCTTAACGACTGAGCCACCCAGGCGCCCAGAGATACTTATTTTGACATATAGATAGATAGGTCATGTTTTGACTAGTCGGAAAATTGTTAACCAGCTAGAAAATTGTCATTCTTTTCCTCATTAGCTTCTGGAGACTTTGATCAGTGAATTTTTACTTTGGAACTAAGTCATTCTAGGCTGGGAGCAAGAAGTATTCTTTAGTCAAAGAAGTTTGGGTTTTTCAGTATATTATATCCTTCAGATAGAGATTTAGAAATACACTTTAGTGTTTTATTTTTATTATTTTATTATTTTTATTTTTTAAAGACTTTATTTGAGAGAGAGAGAATGAAAGAGAGAGAGAGCATGAGGGGAGGGTCAGAGGGAGAAGCAGACTCTCTGCTGAGCAGGGAGCCTGATGTGGGGGACTCTATCCTGGGATTCCAAGATCGTGACTTAAGCTGAAGGCAGTTGCTTAACTGACTGAGCCACCGAGGCGCCTCCATTTTAGTGTTTTAAAAATTGAGGGGCACCTGGGTGGCTCAGTTGGTTAAGCAACTGCCTTCGGCCCAGGTCATGATCCCAGGGTCCTGGGATCGAGTCCCACATCCGGCTCCCTGCTTGGTGGAGAGCCTGCTTCTTCTTCTCCCTCTGTTGCTCTGCCTGCTTGTGCTCTCTCACTATCTCTGTCAAATAAATAAATAAATAAAATCTTTTAAAAAAAAATAAATAAAAATTGAGTAAAAGTAAAGAAACTGGTTTAACTTTGTTCAGCAGTATATTACCCAGTTTATTGGCTGGGGACCCTTTTTTTCCATATAATACTTAGCAGTGTATCTTTTACTGATTTACGTGAACTTTTATAAAACTCTTTTATAAAGCTGCTCACAATCTCCATGATTTTTGAACCCTCAGGTGATAAGTCCTGATTACTTCCTGAAGCACCTCTTCTGTTGTTTGTTATTGATACTTATTAGAAAAAAATTCTTTTATATTTAGTCAAATGCTGTTTTTCTTTAGTATCTATCCTTTGTTGTTTTGCTTCCTAAAATTACGTAAAATAATTACTCTTTAATATCTGAAGATGCCTTGGCTAGCATAGTGATTAAAAGCTCAGGCTTTGGAATCAGACTGTCTGGGTTCAAATTTTAGTTCTGCTTTTACTATGTGATCTTGGGTGAGTTAACTTCTCTGTGCCCCAGTTTTCTCATCTGTGAAATGGGAATAGCAGTAATACCTTAGTTAAATGAAATGATTCATAAAAGAGCTAATTACAAAGAATGTTGCTTTGGTCCCTTGGGAAGCAGTTATTGAGATGGAGTTAGTGCGAGAGATTTTATGGGGAGTAGATAATGCAGTGAAAGGAAAGGGAGTACAAGCTGAACTGACCTACCAGAACCTCAATCTGTGATGTAGATTAAAAAAACAGTAACAGCAAAACTCAGCCAATCCAACAGGGAGCTCCAGAGCAAAAACCACCTGTTAGAGGAGCTCTGCATTGGGAAGAAATGGCCAGGTTCTGGTACACGTACCATGTTTAGTTACAGACTAGGAGCTGCCCCAGAAGATCCTGGACTCTACTGAAAAGCAGAGATGAGCAGCTGGAGGCTGCTAGCTAACTGGCTCCATGCACCTGAATGCAAGTTCGTTCTTTCTTCTTTTATTTTTTTATTTTTTATTTTTATAAATGCAGGGCTTGAACTCATGACCCTGAGATCAAGACCTGAGCTGAGACCAAGAGTTGGACGTTAAACCAACTGAGCCACCCAGACACCTCTCTTCTTTTTTTTAAATGTAAGTTTTTTCTTGAAGGGAGACCCAAGTAATTGCCCCAGTCCATTTCTTGTCTTGCAGGATCTAGGTCTTCAAACATTTTCTGAAAGCAGTTCTTGGCAGGGTTCCATGGACTTCTCTATCTCTCTCTCTTACTTTAATATTTTATTTTTAAAGAGTCTCTATACCCACATAGGGATCGAACTCACAGCTCTGAGATCAAGAGTCTCATGCCCCACTGAATGAACTAGCCAGACACCCTGTTCTTCTCTTCTTGATGGGAAACTTCAGAGAAGTAGGTTAATGAGACAGGCTTAAGCCCCCATTGTGTAGCTGGTCTTAGGGCTACAGTGGTTCTCATTGTCTCTTCCGCTATTCAGTCTAAATTGCCCTTGCCATTAGCTATCATTTCTGTTGGTCTGGGTGATTTATCTAGTGATATGACCCACCCCTCATTTTTGAGGTATCTGAGAACCGTACTCTTCTCAGGCTGGAGTGGTTGCATTTGTCCACTCTCAGTCACAATTGGGCAGAGGAATATCAAATGGTACCCAGATGGATCATCTGAGTTCCACATATACTCTTTGTTGCTCCTTTTGTGTAACAGCAGACCTACTTCCATCTGAGGATGAGGGTTAATTTACCCTGACATGATGGTGATTCCTCTTCTTGTCTCTTGGTCCAAGAACACAGAGTCCCAAATGCACTAGCTACAGCTATAACTTATAGCTCAATATGGTCCTTCACATATGATCTGGCAAAAGTATGCCAGGATCTCCTACTCTAGAGCCCAGCATTGTACAGATGGAAAGCACAAAGTTCTCCAGTGGATCATTGGGAATGATGCTAAGTAGAGGCCATTTCTGCTTCTACCTCTTGGTTCTCAGACCTGTGTGTTCATCCTACTGGGAACATAGCTCTGAATCAGTGCATACACTGTATCCTAGAGGATAGCACACCATTCTTATCTCTGAGCTGGTATATCAGCTGTGTCTTCAGTAGGCCTTTTCTTTCTTTCTTTCTTTTTTTTTTTTTAAATATTTTATTTATTTATTTGACACAGAGGGAGAGATCACAGGTAGGCAGAGAGGCAGGCAGAGAGAGAAGGGGAAGTAGGCTCCCTGCTGAGCAGAGAGCCCGACGCGGGGCTTGATCCCAGAACCCTGAGATCATGACCTGAGCCAAAGGCAGAGGCTTTAACCCACCCAGGTGCCCCTCGCCATTTCAATACTCTGTAAGGCTGGATGCTTTTGTATGGTGCTATTATGTGATAAGACCACTGGAACCCATGGTTATGGGCCCACAATTCTTTCGTTGTGAAGTGGTTCCCTTGGTTGGATGCTATGTTATATGGGATTCCATGTCTGTGGATTAGGTACTCTGTAAGCCCTTCGCTAGTGGTATGGCTGGGGCTCTATGTACAGGAAAGGAAAACCCATACTTGGAATAAGTATCTGTTGAATACCTGTGGTGATCAACTGCTGGACTTTTCAAGATGGAAGGAATATGATGTGGTAACTGGTTGGTCAGCTTGAGGTATAGTGCTATATTGGGGGCTCAGTGTTGGTCTCTGTTACTTGCAGATTGGATGTTCAGAGAGGGCGGTAGCCTGATTGGGCCTTGGTAAGTGGGAGTCCATGCCTCCTTCTTTGCTTCTATTTTGGTTTCTGCCACACTGGCTACTTTATTCATGTCCCCATCATGCCAGTTCTGGGGTGGCTCATGTCAACTCTCTGAGTCATTTTGTTCACTTGGTTATTCAGTGTCTCTTCTACATTGGATGCTTCTTGGGGAGCATTAACACGTGAAAAGAAATTTCACACTTTATGCACTATTACGCATTTCCATATGCTCATTCATTTGCCTCCACTCATACCTTATAATAATTGTATAGTCTTTTTCCTTAAAGGCCCCTTGACCAGTTAGCCAGTCCATTTGTAATTGCCCATGAGTCTGTATATATTCTCACATAAAAAAAAAAAGTGGTTTTTTTTTTTTCTTACACAAAGTTCATGACCAGATGCATCATTTGAAGCTCTATCCTTAGGAAGATTTTCCTTTTCCACCGTCAAGGTCAGCCCTAAGTGTCACTGTAATGAAGCTGTTGTTTCTTTTTTCAGCTTGCATTCACATACTGAGCCATTTAGAAGCAATTTATAAGCCAAGCTTTGGCTTTTATCTCCCCCTTGAGCTGGTCAAACAGCTATAGATGTGAACTGAGGAATGGGTGCTGGAACAATTATAGTAGTTGTTAGGGAAGTCTTGGCTGTCTACTTACACATCTTACTTGTACCCTTTTGTTCTGCTTGGGTTCGATTTTTTTTTTTAATTATTTTTTTTAGAGAGAGATAGCATGAGCATGTAAACATGGGAAAGGGGAGAGGGAGAGAGAAAACCCCAGGTAGTCTCCCCTCTGAGTGCAGAGCCCCATGCAGGTCTGGATCTCCTGACCCCAAGATCATGACCCAAGAGTCGAGTGCTCAGCCTGCTGTACCACCCACATGCCTCACTTGGGTTTGATTTTTGGTGTACCATTTACACCTCATAATGGATTGTTTCTGAGCTCACTTGACTTTATAGCTTGGAGAGTCCTGTTGAACCCAGCTCATTATGAGCAGTTCTGGACATGTAGTGCCCAGTGGTCAGTTTCTTTCCAGACACCAGTAGCACACCAGGAGCTTTTTTGTAATAGCATGATTGTCTTGCAGATCTCCAGGTGCCTGCATTGTGATTCTCCCAGTAAGGCTTGTTATGAACTCTCTTTTGGATCTTTTCCCAACATTTAGACCTCCAACGTGATAGGGACTGCTTATACTACAACCTGGACCTGCTGTAGAGTTGTTTCCCCTACTCAAAACTGACAGTGAGCCTTTCATATCCCTCAGTACGTGGGTTACAGCAATAGTCCTATATATAGAATGTGTTGCGTCTAAAATCTGAAGAAGACTACCTACAGATGTTGTGATTCCTTTTTTTGGAGTGGGAGCTGCAAGATGCAGCAGTTCGTCTTTTGCTTTAGAGGGGATGGGTTTGTATGACTGTGACCTTCTGAATTCCTGAAAGTTCACTGAGATGGCGCATCCTCAGTTAAAGAGTTTTTTCCCTGCCCTTTGGAGCACGTGTATCTTACCATGTATTCAGTATGCTAGCCATCTCTTGTTTACCTTGCATGATCAGCATGACTAAATGGATCACTGTGCTGTTTTGAATCTAGTTCTCTTCAGACTTTATTAGGACAGAATAGGGGAATTAATACAGCCCTGAGGCAAAACTGTGAATATATACTGTTGTTTATTCCATGTGAAAGGAACTGTTTCTGATTGGGATGAAAAAGAACTGATTTGCCAAATCAGACTAGTTCATGCCATACACCTGAGGCTATATATATATCAGGTGTAGCAAACATAATACATTTGGTAGGGGTATCTGTGGTCATGGCTACTACTTGGTTGAGCTTGTGGTAGTCTCTAATCCTTCTCCAGGATTCAGCTGGTTCCTGCAGAGGCCTTAAACATATGAAAGGGACCACTACCCCTGCATTTTTGAGATCCTAAGGGTGGCACTAATCTGCTCTTCCTTTTACCTTCACCACCTATAAAGTACTGTTTTTGATTTACTATTTGGCCAAGTGTGTGGGGGGACATTTAGATGTTTGTAGTTTCACTTGGCTTTTTCCCTTATCATAGTTCTTATTAGTCCAGAGGCCAAGGACTCAGGATGGGGATTACCCCAAATTCCAAGGATGCCAGTCTTATTGTTATATTCAGGGCCTGGGAAAATGACTGCTAGGTGGGTATGTAGACCAGTGGACCCACTATAAGCTGGACGTTGGCAAGAACTCCATTTATTGCTTAGTTCCTATAATAGGGCAATAATGATGTTCCAGGTGTCGATATCAACATCAAATCAGGCTCTCTGACCAATAGTTCTTTAAATGTCTGGGTATTTTTCTTTTCCTGCTGTATAGTCAGTCGCTGGAGTAAATAGCCATAGGTGACATTGGAGAGGGACTTGGGGGTAATCATTTATATATGTGTATATATTTAACACACACACACACACATACACGTATGTGTATATATATATTCATGTGTGTTGCAGGGTCCTTGCTGCTGGGGAACCAGCCGTCTCTTTAAGCTGGTGGGTCTGGATCTGAAAACTCGATCAGGAATAGGAATTAGGCAAGGGATGTAGTTTTTTGAGGCCACCATTCAGCCTTGTGCTTATATATTCTTGCCTTATTTTGATTGTATATATTAAGCAGCATTGTTGACTGCCTATCTCCACAGCTCCTTGTGGGTCAAGCGTTATTGACTGTTTCCCATCTTGCCAGTTATGATGATAACTGGTCCACTGGCTTCTGGTTTTCAGTGCCACCACCTGGTTTCTATTGCTTCAGTGCATCATTATCCCTATTGGTATCAATGAGCCAAACTATGACAGCCTGTATTTTAGAAGAGAGTGACCACTTCTTGGTGATGCTGATGTCCCTCTAACCAGTATATTCCTGGTGGCACCCTCTTGTGGTACATAATCCTCGGATGGGTCTTCTGACCTCACATAATATATTCACTCTAGCATAGCCACTTTTCTGAGCCCTTTAACCCCCTGTTCTACCCTCTGCTGTGTCAATTCAGGCATTTCACTTTTTTTTTTTTGTAGGCTCCATGCCTAGCGTGGAGCTCAACATTGTGCTTGAACTAATGACCCTAAGATCAAGACCTGAGCTGAGATTGAGTTAGATACTTAACCAGCTGAGCCACCTAGGTGCTCCATTTCATTCATATCAGTTTCATTCAGTGCAGACCATTTTTTCCCAGGCTTCTAGGAGTCACTAGCAGCAAGTTTATGCCAAACCCTAGGTTCTTGACACAGTGGTGATCCCCATATTCTGAAATGGTGTCCTCACCCCCAATCAAACTTTACCTTATAAGCCCAATATTCTGTCCTCCTTGACTAAGTTCTCTCAAAATCTAGCACTGTGAACATTCCTCCTGATCCTGCTGGTATATGTGGGCAAATTCTTGTAGCAACTTTGGGCTGTTATCTCCTTTCTCCCTTATTAGGCCCAAGATATCCTTGGCAGGATTAACATTAGTTACTATCATGGCAACCAGGGGTGGAGGTGGGGGGGGTCCCTCCTGAGGGGAGCCTTTTATTGCCTTGCAGAGAGGCCTCTGAAGTGTGTTGCTGTACAGTGGGAAGTGTTAATGTCATCCGCAGACTTTGAGGGTTCAGAGCATTCTGGAGAATCAAAATCTTTGAGGGCAACTGTTTCAGATGCCCCTCTCCCATCTGTCATGATTCCATGTCTTCCAAACCAGGACCCAGGCCTTGGCATAACAAACCTGTCCTGGCTGAGCATTAAGCCATTTTTTGAAGCATCACAGTCTCTATCTATCCTGAGCTTGATCTTCAAACTCATGTGCTCTCCCACTGTAAGCCATAAGGACCTCTTTGAGCTACCAGAGCCTTTGGCTTTGACACATAGTTTCGAAGTGTTTGTTAGCTGCTCTCTCTAGGGAGTTAGTGCAGCATAACAGCCACTTTCATTGTGCTTCCGTGCATTGTTCCTCTCACACATTTCAAACAGAATCATTACACCAGTCATAGTGTTCCTCTCTGGGAATAATCTTCCAAGAAAGTTTTAGCACTTTTCCTAAGAAAGTTTTAGTATTTGTGCCACCAGCTTGTGCTAGGGACTGTCCATTTCACAAGTACCCAGGATGAAATCCTCATTGCAGTGAGATAGGAAGTGATCTAGTTTCCAAACCCAGTTTTTACCTTTTCTTTCTCAGTCCATTTCTGGTACCAACTGTGCCAATTTGAGTTCTCATGGAAGCAGATGCTGGGACAGAGTTGTATTTATTGTATTGTATTCTTACACAAGAGGTATATGGGGGGGAGGAGGAAAATTCCTATGAAAGGAAAGAGGGAGGAAACAGAATTGGCAGGGAGGGCCTCAGTATGATTCAGATCTGACAGAGTCTCAGACCCAGTGAAGACCTAGAGCAAAAATTCTTCATTAGAGAGTCCTGCATGTGACAGAAATGGCTGTGATGTGACCAGTTGTTGGGTGGGACTGGCTGCCCAGGAAGGGAATGGTCTGGCTTCTAGGGATCTTGAAGAGACTGCAGCTGGAGGCTGTCAGCTTACTGTATGCCTAGCAGCTGAATAGCATGTTCTTTCTTGAAGGGAGATACAAGCGACGTACCTCTGTGACTGCCACATGTAAGTGTAATGGAATTGTTAGGTATTCCTGTTATAATTATCTTCTGATTAAATTTCTCTTTTGCTTTTATCCTTTATGAGTAAAAACTTCTAGACATCGTTCTTAGTTATTTTCTCGTGGATGTTTTTGTTTGTCAGGATGTGCCATGAGTCTTGTGCTTGGAACTAGAACTGAAAACAGTATTTCAGGTGTAGTCTGGCACAAAATAGGTGCTCAGTAAATGTTGGTTGAGATGAACATAGCCTGAAATCTCCCTATCCCCTAGGCCTTCCATTTTTGGACATTTTTAATCATGCACCCTAAGATTACATTAGCTTATTTTCGAATGACTTTTTTTCCAATGCAGGTAACTCAGTGGTTTGGGTCTTTTTGAGCATGAATGTAGAACTATAGGTCTCTGTAAAGCATCATGTTAGATAGACTTCGTTTATTCTAATTTGGTTAGATCTTTCGAATACTGATTCTTTGATCTAGCAGATCCAGCTGTCATACTTTGTATGTTATCACAGATTTCATCAATATGCCATAATTGATCACATCCAAATCATTAATGAAAACATTGAATAAGATAGAACCAAGAAGCTTTAGGCCATGCTATTAGTGATATGCCTTTAGATAGATAGGTATTTATGGCCAACTATTCAGCTTTTTGGGAATTCATTAACCATAATGATAATGACCCATATTTTGACATTTGTTCATTAAAAGATGAGAGACTTTGTCAAATAAATACCTTGCAGAAATTCAGCAACTAGGCCTTGAGGCAGAAAGGAAATGAAGTGAATCTATTTTGCTACGGATAATCACTGCTTTCCTTTCTAAATAAGTCTTACTTTTGGCTGTTATCTTCCAGGACAGCTGAGTTACCTTGGGAAAATCACTTAGCCTTTCAGGACTTTTAAAATAATATGTAAAATTTCTAGTAAAACAGGAAAATATTATGATTGGAAAATTCATAGAGACAGGAAATAGAATAGTGATTACCAGGGACTGGGTGTGGGGTGGTGGGAATGGGGAATTAGTGATTAATGAATACAGTTTGGGAAGATGAAAAAGTTCTGGAGATGGATGGAGATGATGGTTGCACAGCAATGTGAAAATAGTTAATGCCACTGAACTGATTTTTCCTGCAAATAATTGGCAGTTGGCCAGCCTTAATCTGATCCCTCCCGTAAACCTCTCTTGCTCATCCAGTGTTCCCCTCGCCTAATTTGCTTTGTCCTTGCTGTTCCCTTTGTTTGGGACTCTCTTCCCCTAGATATTTTTAGAGCTGTTGCCTGACATTCAGGTTTTGACATAAATGTCACCTTCTCAGTGGGACTTTATCTCTGGCTGTTCTGTGTAAAATTATAACCCCTAATCTCTCTTTTCCTTTTTTTATTTTTCCCTTTGGCATGTATCATCTGGTATGCCACATATTTTGCATGCTTATGTTGTTTATTACCCATTTCTACTCATTAGAATGTAAGCTCTAAGAAAGCCAGGATTTTGTCTGTTTGCTTGCTGCTTTATTTCCAGTGTTTAGATTTGTGCTGAGAACACAACAGGTGCTCAGATTTTGGTGAAATGAATAGTTATATAAATACAAATTATGTAGAGAATTTTACTGTAATTTTGTTATGAGATTTGACCCAAAAGCTTGCTCTTATGAAGTCTTTCATCCTAGCTCCTTATTATCTTGTTCTCGATTTGATCTTGGCCATATAGTAAGCTCAAATATATATTCATTGAATGGATTTGATGGATTTGTTAATCAGGAAAGCTCAATTTTTTTTTCCTGCAGAAACATATTGTTGGGGACGCCTGGGTGGCTCAGTCTGTTAAGCCGCTGCCTTCGGCTCAGGTCATGATTCCAGGGTCCTGGGATCGAGTCCCACAACGGGCTCCTTGCTCGGCGGGGAGCCTGCTTCTCCCTCTGCCTGCTCTGCCTGTTGCTCCCCCTGCTTGCACGCTCTCTGACAAATAAATCTTAAAAAAAAAACAAAAACACATTTTTGTTTTATGATGTAACAGTTGTATACATTGAAACAGCCTGGGATTAGTTTTGATTTTTGTAGATTAAAACAAAATTCTTTTCCTCTTCTTTTCTAATTCTTCCAAATCCTACCTCTATCAATACTCATTTCAAAGCTTTTCCATGTCGTCTTAGATTATTCTAAGCTTTAGTGATTTTTTATTTCCTCTGAGTTTTTGTAACTTATATTTATACATCTGTTCCATTTTAAGATTATGTAATTTTTTCTGAATTCTGACTTGTATTTTATATTGTACCTAACTTTTCATTAGTATGTCTTCCTAATCCTCTACTACGTATCAATGAACTTTTTGAGAAAGGAAAATTATATTTCTTAATGGTGCCCATTGAAGTATTTAATTCATTTATTTGTTCATTTAATAACAGTTATATTGACATGTTTACTCTTGCAAGATTGTGCCTAAGTGCTGGAGATAGAAAGAGGAATAAGAGGGGCACCTGGATGACTCAGTCAGTTAAGCATCCGACTCTTGATTTCAGTTCAGGTCATGATTTCAGGGTCTTGGGATTGAGCCCCGCTTCATGCTCCGTACTCAGCACAGAGTCAGTTTGTCCCTCTTAGCTCCTCCCTCCGTGCTCTCTCTCTCTCTCTCTCTCAAATAAATACGTAACTCTTAAAAAAAAGGAATAAGACGTCCTTGCCATTAGGGAATTAAAGGGCTGCTGGAAAAGCAGATATGTGAATAAATAAATATACCAGATTCACTGAGGATGCTAAGTTCTATCAAGAGTTTACTGAAGAGGGGTGCTTGGGTGGCTCAGCTGTTAAGTGTCTGCCTTCGGCTCAGGTCATGATCCTGGAATCGAGCCCCGCATTGGGCTCCCTGCTCAGTGGGAGGCCTGCGTTTCCCTCTCCCACTCCTCCTGCTTGTGATTCCTCTCTCACTGTGTCCCTCTCCATCAAATAAGTGAATAAAATCTTAAAGCAAAAAAAACCCCTCTATTGAAGAGGCAGAAGTTGAGGTGGAAGACCTAGGCATGAGACTAGAAAAGGAAAAGCTTCATGTACTATTTAAAGGAGTTAGGATTTTTTTTTTTTCTTAAGTAGGGCATGAGAAAGCAATGAAGAGTTTAAAATAGTAGACCAATTGGTCATATTTGAGCTTTCAGAAAATTATTTTGGTGTCAGGGTAGCAGATGGATTGGAGGAAGGCCAGAATGGAGGCAGGTATACTGTTTGGGAAACTATTGAATAAGTCTAAGCCAGAGATCAGAGTATGAATTAGGATAATAATATCTGAGATGAGGAAGAAAAAATGGATGTGAGAGGTAATTAAGAGTTAGAGCTGTTGAGCGATGTCTGGGTGGCTCAGTCAGTCGAGTCTTTGACTCTTGATTTTGATTCAAGTCATGCATGATCTCAGGGTTGTGGAATTGAGCCCTGCCTGGGGCTCCCTGCTCAGCTCAGAGTCTGCTTGTCCCTCTCCCTCTGCCCCCCATAAGTAAATAAATAAATAAATAAATAATAAAATCTTAAAAAAAAAAAAAAAGAATTGTTGAGATTGATTGAATGCAGTTGGTGAAGAGAATGGTTCCTAGGTGACTGGCCTTGGATTATTGAATGTATGGTGAAACCTTTACTTAGGGAATGCAGGAAATATAATAGACTTTAGGAAGAAGTAGTTAAAGTCCTGAGAGTGGATGAGACCATCCAGTCGAAACAAGTAAAGACAGAAGAGGTCTGAGAGCAACTGCATAAAAACCATAGTTAAGAAATACATAGGGGGAAAGCCTATAGAAGGAGACAAAAAGAAAAGACCATGGAGGAAAATCAGAAAGTATAAGGTTTTTTTTTTTTCTTAAATATTTATTTGAGTAATCTCTACACCCCACGTGAGCCTCAGACTCACAACCCAGAGATCAGGGGTCATATGCTGTTCTGATTTAGACAGCCGGAGGCCTCAAAAGTATCAGGTTTTAAAGAAGAGAGGGAGGAGAATTTTTAAAAGGAGTGATCAGCTGTGCTTGTTCCAGTGGATGGACTAAAATGAAGATTTAAAGTATCCATTGGGGTTGGCAATTAGAAAGTCATTGATGAAGTTGATGAGTTTTGGTGGAATGAAAATGAGAGTTGGATCTGTAATCTTAAAAAATATTTATTTTTTTTTTAAAAAATTATTTGACAGAGAGAGAGAGAGAAAGAGAGAGAGAGACACTGAGAGAGAGCTCACAAGTAGGCAGAGAGGCAAGCAGAGGTAGAGAGAGAGGGAGAAGCAGGCTCCCTGCTGAGCAGAGAGCTGATGCAGGGCTCAATCCCAGGAGCCTGGGATCGTGACTTGTGCTGAAATCAAGAGTCAGCAGCCCAACCAACAGAGCCACCCAGGTGCCCTCTGGATCTGTAAATTGTTTGTTTTTTTTTTTTTTTAAAAGAAATTGGCTGTGAAAAGAAAGCAAAAGGGAAAAGGGAAATATGGAGTTGAAGAAGAGTTAATGTTTGTTATTAAAAGATTAGAAGATATATCATACTGAAAGATTTCTGAAGATATTTATGATATTTCATGAGAGGAAGAAGTTGAAAAGACAGAGGATATAGGCATTCAGTGTGTATTGGAATATAGACTGATGAAAAAAATTAGTGTATTGGGAGATAAATTAATCTCCTATTGACTAATTATGAATGTTTGGGATATATTTTTATTGTAATTTATTAAAACAGCAACCCTGCCTGAGATGGTGGGCAACAGGGTGGGTGACTATAGTGTCAAGACCCTCAGCTAGGTGGAAATCAAGCCCAAGATGATTGGCCACTACCTGGTGAGTTCTCCATCACCTATAAGGCTGTGAAGCATGGCAGGCCTGGCATCAGGGCTACCCATTCCTCTCGTTTCATTCCTCCCAAGTATCCTGTTCAGCCAGTAAATGTACAGACGTCTCTTAAAAAAAAAAAAAAAAAAAAAAAAAGTAACAGCAACCACCAACAAATAGAACTTTTTTTTTTTTTTTTTAGATTTTTATTTATTTATTAGGCAGAGAGAGAGAGAGCACAAACAGAGGAAACAGCAGGCAGAGGGAGAAGGAGAAGCAGGCTCCCCACCGAGCAGGGAGCCCAGTGTGGAGTTCAATCCCAGGGCCCTGGGAATATGACCTGAGCCAAAGGCAGATGCTCAACTGACTGAGCCACCCAGGCGCTCCACAAATAGAACTTTTGAAGTTAATTTTAAAAGTCCTGGAGTATTAGAGATCTTCCAGACTAGTCCTTTCCTTGGCTAGGTAAGTGAATTGAGACATAGGTTGGGTGTACGGCCATACCATCCTGAACATGCCCGATCTCGTCTGATCACAGAAGCTAAGCAGAGGTCGGGCATGGTTAGTACTTGGATGGGAGATGTATGTTGGTACTTTTTGTCTTTTAAGTTACTAACTTTATCTAAAATTATTTAAATCCAGAAGGTTATATACTTGGATTTTCTTATTTCCTTTTTCAGGAACCAGTCTTTTGTTACACATATACTTGTTTAGATAAAAACTAAGTTTTTAAGATACTCTAATTACTAATGTGACTTGCGCGACTCAATAGCAACAACAAAAAACCAGTCTAGATCAGAAGACTGATCTAACATGAGAAGCTTAAAAGTTATGACTTAGGCCAGGGACTCATTTCTTAGATTCCACATTTACTTCATCTACTCTCTTGGTTTTCTTCCTCTCAGTTGAATTATATGTTGCATCTTGGGGACCCCTGGCTGGCTCAGTCAGAGAGCATATGGCTCTTGATACTGGGGTCTTGAGTTCAAGTCCCACTTTGAGTGTAGAGATTACATACATACATATATACATACATACATTAACTTTAAAATAAAATCCTGCATCTCTGAGCACCCATCTGTCATGGGTTATATTGTATTGTTGGTCCCTCCCTGCACTGGGCTGGAAGTTTCCTATTTTCAGAGCTCTTGGCACAGTTCTTGAGCATATATAGTAGGTGATCAGTATATATATGCTTGAGTAGATGCATGCTTGGATGAATTCATAGACTGGACAAAAAGATAGGCTTTCCTTCTGTTCATACATGTAAATTTACCGGTGCCCAGTGGAAGGAATTTCCTATACCATTAGGTATAACATTCTTGTTCTGGA
>CM053606.1:35163633-35181092 GCA_028646535.1 Procyon lotor
TTTTTTTTTTTAAGATTTTATTTATTTATTTGACAGAGAGAGAGAGATCACCAGTAGGCAGAGAGGCAGGCAGAGAGAGAGGGGAAGCGGGCTCCCCACTGAGCAGAGAGCCCGATGTGGGGCTCGATCCCAGGATCCTGAGATCATGACCTGAGCCAAAGGCAGAGGCTTTAACCCACTGAGCCACCCAGGCGCCCCAGAGCTTTCCCTTTTACAAAAATAATTTTTAAAAGATATTTAAAGTAGGAACGGTGTGGGGCTGCAGATAGGACATCATGGTGTTTTATAAACTTATGTAACTGTCAGGTAATTTGATACAGCTGGCAACTTTAAATTAGGTTATTTCATGGTTCTATTTGTCCTTTTGGTGTTTATTTTATGACAAGTGGTGTTCTTAATATAGTTTGCTTAGGTTGTGTTGGAGAAAGCATTACTATGCTTAAGTATTGTTTGTAGTATTTTAAAAATAACAAACATGTCATCATGACATTTTTGTGACTTACTGTTTAGAAAGCTTTAAGGAAAATAATTTTAGAGTCAACCTTTCCTTTTTTTTTTTTGTCTTGCACAAAAACAAATTCTTAACTGTCCCATAAGATTATCACTGATAACGATCCTTTAGATTTGAAGAGCTACTAATGTTCAGTATAAAAGAATTGATAAAAAGCTTTGCAAATCCAATGACATACTACTATTTGTTGTTTGGAAGTAGAACCTTTAGATGTGTTTCCCCAGTATAGCAGTATGCACCACCATCATCCTAAGTTTATGTTCTTTAGACGTGTTTGATTTTTTTTTTTTTAAGATTTTATTTATTTGACAGAGAGAGACCTGGCGAGAGAGGGAACACAAGCAGTGGGAGTGGAAGAGGGAGAAGCAGGCTTCCCTCCGAGCAGGGGGCCTGATGCCGGACTTGATCCCAGGATCCCGGGATCAAGACCTGAGCTTAAGGCAGGCACTTAACGACTGAGCCACCCAGGTGCCCCTGATATATTTTTTTAAAGATTTTATTTATGTGTTTGAGAGAGAGAGAACATGAGAGTGAGAGCGATTGAATGAGGGGAAGGGCAGAGGGAGAAGCAGACTCCCCGTGCAGCCGGGAGCCTGATGTGGAACTTGATCCCTGGACCCTGGGATCATGACCTGAGCCACCCAGGTGCCCATAGATGTGTTGGATATTTTAATCATCTCCTTGATCAGTTTTTTCATTTGGGGGAGGTAATGTATCTTACAGAGTGCTTTTTCTTTTGATTTTCATAACCATCAAATTAAGTATGAGGATGGATATATTTTTTTTATTTCCAGTTTGGAGGAGGAAAAAAAATAGGTAGAAAGAAATTAAGCAGGGATGCCTGTGTGGCTCAGTCAGTTAAGCATCTGCCTTTGGCTCAGGTCATGATCCCAGGGTTCTGGGATGAAGTCCCTCACTGGGTTCCTTGCTAAGCAGGGAGCCTGCTTCTCCCTCTGCCTGCTGCTCCCCCTGCTTGTGTGTGTGTGTGCTCTCCACCACCCCTGACAAATAAATAAATAACATCTTAAAAATAAAGCAACTTTTGTGCAGCCCCACCATGCTAAAAGATGGTAAATTCACATGGAAAGCCTAATTCCGACAAAATTATCAGTGCTAAATGTAGGTACTTTTTATGAAACTACAAGTATGGGAAATGTTCAGGAATGTCTAAAATTCTGTTGCTTAGCTCTGTTGGGCAATTATAGAGTATTAGTCCCTGATTAACAAACTAAACATGTAAAAATGCTCTTTATTGAGATAGAAGTTTTAATAGAATTTTGCTAAACACTTTAAAATTCTTTGTTAAAAATAACTGCTGAAGAAACCAAGCAATTTTATCATAGTTGGCATTTGATAATATTTTAAAGAATATGATTGCATTGAAAAATAATAGTTTCGTAGCCCTTAAAGTGAATTTATTGTGAAAGATTTGCTTGCTAATTTTTCTATTTTATAATTGAAGATTCATTATGGTGGTTTTTATAAGGTAGATTGATGGACATAGTCAAGCATGCATGTAAATGACCCAGGAATTGCACTACTGGGTATTTACCCTAAAGATACAAATATAGTGATCCGAAGGGGCACGTGCATCCGAATGTTTATAGCAGCAATGTCCACAGTAGCCAAACTATGGAAAGACTCTAGATGTCCATCAACAGATGAATGGATAAAGAAGATGTGGTGTATATATATATAAAATAGAATACTATGCAGTCATAAAAAAACCCGAGATCTTGCCATTTGCAACCTTGTGGATGAATCTAGAGGGTATTATAAGTCAATAAGTCAATCAGAGAAAGACAATTATTATATGATCTCAGTGATATGAGGAATTTGAGAAACAAGACAGAGGATCATAGAGGAAGGGAGGGAAAAATGAAACAAGATGAAACCAGAGAGTGAGACAAACCATAAGAGACTGTTAATCTCAGGAAACAAACTGAGGGGAGGGGGTGAGAGGGATGGGGTGGCTGGGTGGCTAGGTGATGGACATTGGGGAGGGTATGTGCTATGGTGAGTGCTGTGAATTGTGTAAGACTGACGAATCACAGACCTGTACCTATGAAACAAATAATACATTTTATGATAATAATAAAGAAAATGCATGTTAAGTTCAGGCAGATTAGAAATAATAGTTTTTTCTACTTTTAATTAATTTTTTTTCAGAGTGTCTAAATTTTTTTATTAACATATAATGTATTATTTGCCCCAGGAGTACATGTTAGTTTTAATTAATTAAAAATAGTTTTATTAGCATATAATGCACATATTATAAAATTCACCTGCTTAAAATGTATAATTCAGTGATGTTTAGTACATTCACAGAGATACAGTTATCACCACTATCTAATTTTAGAACAATTTCATCATCTCAAAAAGAACACCCGTTCCCATTAGTAGCCACTCCATTTCCTGTCATCCTTTTTCCTCAGCCCCTGGCAACCACTTATCTATTTTCTGTCTCTATAGAATTGTCTATTCTGGACATTTCATATAAATGACATCTGGCTTCTTTGACCTATTAGCAAAATATTTTCAAGTTTCATCCATATTGTTTAACATAGGTCAGTACTTCATTTCTTTTTACTACTGAATAATAGTCATGTATACCACATTTTATTTATCCATTCATCAGTTAATGGACATTTGGGTTGTTTCCACTTTTTGGTTATTATAAACAATGCTGCTTTGAACATATGTGTACAGATTTTTGTGTAGACAAAATCTCTTGGGTATTTACCTGGGAGTGAAATTGCTTGGTCATATGGTATTTCTCGCTATTCACCTTTTTTGAGGAACTACCAAACTGTTTTGCTAAGACGCTGCAGCATTTACCTTCCCATCAGCAGTGTGCGAGGATTCCAGTTTTTTCCACATCCTCACCATCACTAGATATTGTTTGTCTTTTTGATTCTAATCACCCTAGTGGTTGTGAAGTGTTGTCTTATGAGGCTATTGATTTACATTTCCCTGACTCTAATCACGTTGAGCATCTTTTCATGTGCTTATTGACTGGTTGCATATTTACTTTGGAGAAATGTCTTTTCAGTTCTTTGCCCCTTTTTAAATTAGGTTATTTGTTTTAATTATTTTAATTCCAGTATAGTTAATGTTTAAAAATTGATGCTCTGTTTATCAAGTGTGTCTACTGAGATCATGTCATTTTGTTCTTTCACTAATATAGTATACTACATTTATTATTTTTCATATGTTGAACCAACCTTGCAGGTGCAGGATAAATCTCACTTTTTCATAGTATATAATCCTTTTTATATGTTGCTGGATTTGGTTTGCTAGTATTTGGTGGAGTAGTTTTCATGTATGTTCGTAAAGGATATTGGTCTATAGTTTTTTTAGGATGTCTTTGATTTGGTGTCAGTAATATTGGCTCATAGAATGAATGGGGAAATAATCTGGTTTTTTTTTGTTTGTTTGTTTGTTTTTGTGAAAGATTGGCATTAATTTGCTCTTTACATATTTGGTAGAAGTCACTGGTGAAACCCCCTAGATTTGGATAGAAAATTTAAAAATTACTAATTCGGTCTCTTTTTTTATAAGTCTGTTCATAGTTCGTTTTCTTTTGAGTCAGTTTTGGTAGTTTATTTCTAAGAATTTCTACATTTCATCTAGCTTGTCTAATTTGTTGGTGTGTAATTATTCATAATATTATAATTTTTTATTTCTGTAAGGTCATTAGTAATGTACCCCCTTACATTTCTGATTTTAGTAATTTGAGTCATCTCTTTTCTTGGTCAGTCTAGCTAAAGGTTTGTCAATTTTTGTGATCTTTTCAAAGAACCCCCTTTTGGTTATGTTGATTTTTCTCTATTTTCATTCTAATCTTCATTCTTCCTTTCTTTCTTCTTGCTTTGGGTTTAGTTTGCTCCTTTTTTTTTTCCTTTCTAGTTTCTTAAGGTGGAAAGTTAGGTTATTATTTGAAATTTTGCTTTAAAAATTTTTTTTGATATGTTGTGCTTGCTTTTTTTTTTTTTTTTTTTAAAGATTTTGTTTTAAGTAATCTCTACACTCAGTGTGGGGCTCAAACTTAACTCTTGAGATCAAGAGTCACATGCTACACCGACTGAGCCAGTCAGGTGCTCTAGTTGTGCTTACATTCGTATTCATCACAAAGTATTTTCTAATTTTTCTTGTGATTTATTACTTGGCTATTTAGTGTGCTGTCTAATTTGTACATATTTTTTAATTTCTCAAATTTCCTTCTGTTAGCGATTTCTATTTTCATTCCATTGTATGATTTCAATCCTTTTAAATGTATCAAGGATTGTTTTATGGCTTAACATATGGTCTCTCCTGATACGGGTGCACCTGAGAAGGATGTGCATCCCACTGTTGTTGGATGGAGTGTTTTTGTTTTTATTTTTATTTTTATTTTTATTTTTATTTTTATTTTTTTAAAGATTTTATTTATTTGTCAGAGAGAGAGAGAGAGAGAACACAAGCAGGCAGAGAGGCAGGCAGAGGCAGAGGGTGAAGCAGGCTCCCTGCTGACCAAGGAGCCCGATATGGGACTCGATCCCAGGACCCTGGAATCATGACCTGAGCCGAAGGCAGCTGCTTAACCAACTGAGCCACCCAGGCGCCCCTGTTTTTTTTTTTTAAAGATTTTATTTATTTATTTGACACAGAGAGAGAGATCACAAGTAGGCAGAGAGGCAGGCAAAGGGAGGGGGGGAAGCAGGCTCCCTGCTGAGCAGAGAGCCCGATGCGGGGCTCGATCCCAGGAACCTGGGATCAGGACCTGAGCCGAAGGCAGAGACTTTAACCCACTGAGCCACCCAGGCGCCCCAGATAGAGTGTTTTGTAGATATCTGTTAGGTGTAGATGACTTACAGTGTTGTCTATATTTTCTCTTTTCTTGCTAATCTTCTCCTTAGTTCTTTTATTCATTATTGAAAGTGGAGTATTGAAACCTACAACTATTATTATTGAATTGTCTATTTCTTAATTTCTGTCAGTTTATGCTTTATGTATTTTGGGGCTCTGTTACATACTTTAGCTTTATCTTATTTTTTCGTTTTTATTTATTTATTTAAAAATTTATTTATTTATTTGACAGAGAGAGAGAGACCGCGAGAGAGGTGACAGAAGCAGGGGAAGTGGGAGAGGGAGAAGCAGGCTTCCTTCTGAGCAGGGAGCCTGATGCGAGGCTCCATCCTGGAACTCCAGGATCATGACTTGAGCCGAAGGCAGATGCCTAACGATTAATGACTGAGCCACCCAGGCGCCCCAAGCTTTATCTTATTTTTTAAAGATTTTATTTTTTTAACTAATCTCTACACCCAGTGTGGGACTTAAACTTAAAACCCCAAGATCAGGAATGGTATACTCTACTGACTGAGCCAGCGAGGTGCCCCTACATACTTTAGCTTTAACTCTGATGGATAATACAGATTGGATTCTATGTGTGTGAACACTGTTGATAACTAAATAAAACATTGCACCTAACTTGCTGTGACCAATAAGTGGAATTTGTTTTGATATAGCTTTGATGTGTAAAGTATTTTGACAAAAATAAATTATTATGTCTGGATTATATAAAGAAGCACTTGTCTTTGAGAAGACTCATCTTCATTGGGGGCAGTCATTCATTTTATAAGGTTTTATGTGCATGTGAGTCACAGTGAACTGTGTAGCTGTTTAAACATGGCTGAGGTAAAGTATTTAAATAATGATTTTGCCAATATACTAATTTTTACTGAGATTAAAGGGCAGTTGGTAGTGTAATGTTCCTTGACCTAGAATAATTTGAGTAAGTACCCATTATTAAACTATTAACAGTATCTACCTTTTATACAACCAAGCTCTAAGTCATATCTGGCTTAGGAAGAAGCAAATAGAAAAGTATCCATTATGTTATATTCTATGGATATATATATATTTTTTTAAGATTTTATTTTTAAGTAGTATCTACACCCAATGTGGGGCTCAAACTCACAACCCTGAGATCAGGAGTCACATGCTTCACTGACTGAACCAGCCGGGTGCCCTGATACTATTTCTTTTTAATCCTCCTAACAATCTTTTGATGTGGGTAGTAGTACTTTCACTTTACAGATGAGCAAATTGAAACTCAAAGATTTATTAATTTGACTAAGGTTCTGGTGTTTTTGTTTTGTTTTGTTTTCATTTTCTTTCATTCTTTTAGTTTTTCAGTAAATATGCCAGACTTTGGAGATGCAGTCATGACCCAGACAGATCTGATCTCTGATCTTTGCTTTCATGAAGTCACTTGTCTGGTGGAATCCTTTGGTTGAATTTTTGAGCCATATTTTGTCATATACTAATGACATATAGAAGACTTTATAAAACATTTCTGCATTGTTATCTAACTTTGTCATTCTTATTTTGCAGTCTTGTGATATAGGTGCATTAGATATTATTGATGATATCTTCATTTGAAAACTGAGGGAAACTGAGGGGCACCTGGGTGGCTCAGTTGTTGGGCGTCTGCCTTCCGCTCAGGTCATGATCCCAGGGTTCTGGGATTGAGCCCGGCATTGGGCTCCTTGCTCAGCAAGAAGCCTGCTTCTCCTGCTACCATTCCCTCTGCTTGTGTTCCCTCTCTCTCTGTGTTTCTCGCTGTCAAATAAATAAATCTTAAAAAAAAAAAAAGAAAACTGAGGGAAACTGAGACCTATATAAAGGTCATGTAGTTAGTAAATGGCTGAGCTAGTATTCAAATCAGGTCCATCAGGCTGTAATGATCCTGCAGTTCTTCCATTATACCACATTTTCTCATTATTTCTCATGAAACCACAAGCCTCCATCATCAAGAGCGATAATCTAGAAAGTAATCAGCCTAGTAAAACTTAGCCAAACAGAGCGCTACCAGGCAGAGTGTGTGGGAAGAGAAATCGAGACCGAAAGAACTGTGTCTAGTGTGCTGAAGTGGACTTGTGCTTAAATAATGCAGGGAAAACAGTGCTTTGGAGAGATACTAAGGCATGAGAAATACTGACGCAGATGTTGTCAAGCAGCACCTAGATGGGCTCAGGGCACAATAACTTGCCTGGGGCATTTTTTTCCCCCAAAACAAAGACTTGAAGTGAGTAGTGAATTTAATACAAAGGGACTGAGACAACACCGAACTATATACAGAGCTACCCACAGCTGCAAATCAGGGTGTAATCTTTATATGAGGAAGGGATTGCTTGTTTTACATTGATGACCTGAGCTACTTTCATGCAGGTATAGAGATAGTGATCTTAGTAAAACCATGTGAATGCTGCTTCTGTGTAAAAGCATTGTGAGGCATTGTGGGAGTGGTACCAATGTAAGTATGACACCATCCTTGCCCACAAGGAGCTTGTAACGTAGTAAGGAGATTTTGCATTCATTCAAACAGTACTTGTTCATTCAGTCTGTTATGTTCCAGACCCTGTACCAGGTGTTTAGGAGATAAAAGTGGATAAGATAGAAATTGCCCCTAAGCTTTAGCTTATATTTTCCACAGCTTGGAGAGTATTTCTTTACCTCTTTCCCTTAAGTCTGAGCAATTAGAAACCTTTTAAAGTAGAGAATAGGACCTGAAATTCTCTTAGCAAAACAGCAGTCAATATTGCTATTCTTGTGACTTGGCCGTAAATAGAACCCAGTAACCTATTTGTCAGAGTCTAGGTGTCATACTAAAAAACATTTGTATCGTATTTAACAGTCAAATCATTAAAAAAAGAACCAACATCCTAACAGAAATAGACAAAGGATTTCAACAAGAGGTCACAGAATAGGAAATACAAAAGGAAAAATATGTCAATTATACTTGTAATAAGTTATTGATAAGGAACTTGAGGCACAAGGATAAAGTAACTTGCCCAAGATCAGATGACTGGTACTTGTTGATCCCAGATTTGAACTCAGGCAATTTGTCTCTAGGGCCTTCAGTCTTAATCACCACAGCAAGTGCCCCTGTCTGGGTTGGTTACCATTATGCTGTTACTCAGCTTCTAGGATAGTGCTTACCACAAAGAAAGCAAGCACTTAAATATTTGTTGAATGAATTTTTTTTTTTAATTTTTTTTTTTTTTTTTTTTTTTTTTTTACTATATCTGACACACAATCTTCCATTAGTTTCAGGTATATAACAGTGACTTGACAAATTTATACATTAGGCTATGTTCACCACAAGTGTAGCTGCTTACCATCTGTCACCATACAACACTATTACAATATCACTGAGTATATATATTCCTTATGCTGTGCCTTTTAGTTCCACGACTTATTGATTCTATAACTGGAATCCTTTATCCCCTACTCCCCTCCACCCATTTTGCTCATCCTGCACCCCTTCTCTGTGAATGAATTCTTAAAATGTATTGGGTACATCATTTTAGAGGGTAATTTGTTGGTATCAAAAAAGGATACACACTAATACACAGTAATTTCATTTCTTAATGTGTATCTTAAAAAATATATATATAAGAAGGCATGTACAGAGGTACTCATTGTGGCATTCTTGGTAATTGTGGAAAAATAGGGGAAAGTGTAAGTGCTCTTAGTGCTATAAATAACTAATAAACTAAACTATATATAACTAACTATATATAACTAATAAGTGTATTAGTTATATAACTAATAACTTAAATACAAGTAACTAAATATGATATGGGTATATTTTAGAATTCTATTATGCACAGTTAAATGAAGTAGTAGATCTGGAAAGATATTTAGGATATATCATTGAATGAAAAAAGCAAGTTACAGAACTTTTCCTACCAAAATAGATTCTAGATGATGAAAGAGTAAAACAAGCAAAAATAACCATTGAAATAGAGAAAACATGGGTGAATATTTTTAATATATTGGAATGAGGAAGGTTTTTCTAAGCATGATGTGAAGTGTAGAATCCATAAAGAAGGTTGATGAATTTGCACAAAAATGGAAGATTTCCATATAGTAAAAAAAAGAACAAACATTAAACTAGGATAAAGATTCTAAACGTGATACATGTAAAGCATTTATAAGCAATTTGTAGAAAGGCCAATAAACATAAAAGATATAAATAGATGTTCTTCTACTTCTCATAATTAAGAAAAATTAGAAAATCATATTCCACTTCCTACTTGGGGGATTTGCAAAGATAATAGTAATGACAAGTGTGTATAGAAAAAATTGTATATATTCTTGGAGGAAATATAAATACAGCATGTTTGGTGGAAGTTTTGGCAGTGTTTATTATAATTTAAAATGTATACATACTACCTTTGTCTCAAATGCCACGTTTAGGGATTTATTATATATTAAAGTGTAAAGATACATGTATAAAGATATTCATTATAGTGTGTATAGATATAAAAATATGGAAACACTCTAGATGTCCACTGATAGGGATGAGAGTTAAATTGTAATACATCCATATAATGAAATGCTCTTTGGCTATTTAAAGAGACTACGGCAAATTTAGATATACATTAATTCCTCATTGCACACTGTTCTGTGGAGTGGTAATTGATTATAATCCCATGTTAAATAACATATGTATGAATATAACCGTAGACATGTATGTATATTTTAAAAACACCTTATAGTAACCTGTTGATCTGAATCTCTTTTCCTGTTCTGCTCTGAGGACTATTATCTCTAGTGGGAGCATTCATAAATTCAGACATACTATAATCTGGTGTTTATATGTTATTAAACTGGAGTTTCTTTTTATTTTAGCAGAACAGTGAGAACAACTTCTGGCTCATGAAAGCATTTCTACAATGCATTTACTTCTGAATGGTAAAGAGGAAAAGCGAAGGAGGAATGTAGTTTCCAAATATATACATACCCAGTGGTTAAGAGTCTCGGATATGAAACCAGATTGCCTGAGTTCTAATCCTGGCACTTGCCACTTTGTGTGACTTTGTGCAAGTTACTGAACTTCTTTTTGCCTTCATTTCCTCATTATTCATTAAATAAATATTTGAGTGCTTACCATATGCTAGACACTATTTGGATGCCATTGATACAACAAGGAGGATTAAGACAAAATCTGTACCTTCTTGTAATATATATGTACATTCTGGAGGGCTTAATTCCATACCTACTATTTAGGGTTTTTAAGAGAATTAAGGATTTAATACGTACAAAGCACTTGCAGCAGGGTCTGATACATAGTAAGTGGACAGTAAATAATATTATTTTACCCTTTCCAAAAAAATGGGCGTATAGAGTGTTGATAATTAACTATTTTATGGAAGTTTTTGTTAATTTGACAACATTAAAGGATATACAGAATAATCTATTTCACTATATTCTTATCTTTGTTCACATTCAGAGTGCTTTTATACACTCTCAGTCATTGAGCAGATTGTATTATACACTATACTGGCCAGGGAACCTTACCATACCATTTGCAAAAGTTCTCATCTAGTGAGTGTTCTCTCCCTGTTTTAAGTATCCTAGATGTTGAAATGCAAAATTTACGGTGGTTCTTTTAAGGAGTCTTGGTTGAAGTGGTAGAGAAATTAGGAGGGTAGCGATCAACAAATTATAAGGGTAGGTAAATAGAAGATCATCATAAACATCATTGAAGCCTGGGAGGTTTGACCAATGACAGCATGGCATTTAATAGAAATTAAATGTTGTAGTTGTGTTTATTAGTGAATTTATAACATATCAGCATGTATTCATAGAAAAATATTTATTTACTGCTTGCTAAGTGCTGTCAATATTTTGGTGAAGCAGATAATCATGTAACCTATCCTCATACCAGCTGATATTTTACAATGTTACAAAAATAATTATAGAGTTATAAGAGAGCTATGCATAAAACCTATGCTGAGGGGTCAGAGGAGCTCCTCCTTGAGGAATTAATATTTACTCTCAGACCTGAAAGTTGAGTGAATTTGTATTAGCCAAGAGGATAGAGGTAGAAGGAAAGAGTCAGAAACAAACCAAGGAGAGGAAGACCATGGATAAAGGACCAGAGGTGGAAACAACATGATACTCTTGAGGAAGACGAAGAGTATTGTGGATGGAGAGAAGTAAGTAGAAGGCAAATGGCAAAAGAATGAACTGAAGAGTTAGGCAGGATTGAATTATGTAGGATCTTATAAAGTCATAGTCAGGAGTTTCAATATTATTTTAATATGTTATTTTTTAAATAAAATTTTTAAAATTATTTATTTATTTATTTGACAGAGAGAGAGAGAGAGATCACATGTAGACAGAGAGGCAGGCAGAGAGAGAGGGAGAGGCAGGCTCCCTGCTGAGCAGAGAGCCTGATGCGGGGCTCAATCTCAGGACCCTGAGATCCTGAGGGATCTCAGTCACCCACATGCCCCCAAAAAATTAAGTTCTGATCACAAAAAAAAAAAAAAAATTTCTATAACCACATATGGTAACAGATGTTAGCTAGACTTATTGTGATCATTTCCAAGTATATACAAATATCAAAACATTATCTTGTATACCTGAAACTAATTTAATGTATCTCAATTATGCCTCAATGAAAAAAAACAAGAATTGCTATATGATCTAGCAATTCCACTTTGGGTATTTATCTGAAGAAAATGAAAAATCCAACTTAAAAAGGTATCTGCACCCCATGCTCAGCACAGCATTACTTGAAAACAACCAAAGTGTCCATCAATGGCTGAATGGATAAAGATGTGATATGTATTTACAGTGGAATACTATTCAACCATAAAAAATAATGAAATCTTGCCATTTGTGACAACATGGATGGACCCTGAGAACATTACGGTAAGTGAAGTAAGATAGAGAAAATCAAAAACCACATGATCTCACTTATATGTAGAATTTTCAAACAAAAGAAAAATCTTAGCCTGTAGATACAGAGAACAGACTAGTAGTTGCCAGAGGCACAGGGAGGGGGATGGGTGAAATGGTGAAGGGAGTAAAAAAGTACAATTCTAGGGGCACCTGGGTGGGTCAGTTGTTAAGTGTCTGCCTTCGGCTCAGGTCATGATCCCAGAGTCCGGGGATCGAGCCCCGCATCGGGCTCCCTGCTCAGCGGGAGGCCTCCTTCTCCCGTTACCATTCCCTCAGCTTGTGTTCCCTCTCTCACTGTGTTTCTCTCTAATAAATAAAATCTTTAAAAAAAATAAAAATAAATAAAGTACAATTCTAGTTATAAAATAAGTAAATCATGGGGATATAATATATAGACAGCATGGTGATTATTATTAATAACACTGTACGGCATATTTGAAGTTGAGAGTAGATCTTAAAAGTTCTCATCACACACAAAAACATGTTTTACTATCTATGTATGCCAACAGATGTTAATTATACTTACTGTGATCATTTCACAATATGTACCAATATCAAAGTATGTTATACATCTGAAACTAGTATATGGCAATTACACAATTTAAAAAATATTTAATCAAATGATTCCTCAACTTGAAACTCTTCCACTCATTTCTATTGCACTTAATATATTAAGGGGCACCTGGGTGGCTCAGTGGGTTAAAACCTCTACCTTCAGCTCAGGTCATGATCTCAGCATCCTGGGATTGAGCCCTGCATCAGGCTGTCTGCTCAGCAGGGAGCCAACCTCCCCTCTCTCTCTGCCTGTGTCTCTGCCTATTTGTGATCTCTCTCTCTGTCAAATAAATAAACAAAATTTTTAAAAATATTTTATTTATTTATTTGACAGGGAGGAAAGAGATTACAAGTAGGCAGAGAGGCAGGCAGAGAGATGGGGGGAAGCAGGCTCCCCGCTGAGCAAAGAGCCTGATGCAGGGTTTGATCCCAGGACCCCGAGATCATGACCCTAGCCGAAGGCAGAGGCTTTAACCCACTGAGCCACCCAGGCACCCCAATAAACAAAATCTTTTTTTTTTTTTTTTTTTTTAAGATTTATTTATTTATTTTAGAGAGAAAGAAAGAGCCTCCAGTGCTTGCGTGAGTAGGGGAAAGGGCGGAGGGAGAGAAACTCAAGCAGTCTCCATGCTGAGCACAGAGCCCAATGCAGGGCTTGAGCCACCCAGGCACCCCCACACTAATTTTCTTTATCCACCCATTGATGGTCACTTAGGTTGTTCCTGGTATTTTAAAATTTTTTGTGTGTTTTGTTTTTTAGAGAGTGGGGAGACGGGCAGAGGGGGAGAGAGACTCAAACAGGCTCCATGCCCAGCACAGAGCCCAACACAGGGCTTGATCTCACAACTCTGAAATCATAACCTGAGCTGATATCAAGAATCAGCTGCTTAACTGATTGAGCCACCCTGGTACCCTTGTATTTTTAACTTTTTTAGGAACCTCCATATTGTTTTCCAGAGTGGCTATACCAGTTTGCATTCCCACCAGTAGGTAAGAGGGTTCCCCTTTCTCCACACCCTCACCCAACATCTATTGTTTCCCAAGTTGTTAATTTTAGCCATTCTGACTGGTGTGAGATGATATCTTATTATTGTTTTGATTTATATTTCCTGATGCTGAGTGATATTGAGAGCATTTTTTTCATGTGTCTCTTGGCCATTTGTATGTCTTCTTCGGAGAAATGTCTCTTCATGTCTTCTGCCCATTTCTTGATTAGATTTTTTGGTTTTTTGGGGTGTTTGATAGAGTTTGGATACTAGCCCTTTTTCTGGTAAGACATTTGCAAATATCTTCTCCCATTCTGTAAGTTACCTTTTAGTTTTGTTGACTGTTTTCTTTCCTGTACAAAAGCTTTTTATCTTGATGAAGTCCCAGTAGTTCATTTTTGTCTTTGTTTCTCCTGCCTTTGGAGATGTGCCTACCAAGAAGTTGCTGCAGCCAAGGTAAAAGAGGTCAGCACTTGCTATTTCTTATCTTTTTGATAATAGCCATTCAAACGGGTATGAGATGATATCTCATTGTGGTTTTGATTTGCACTTCCCTGATTAGTAATGTTGAGCACCTTTTCATGTACCCGGTGGCCATTTGTATATATTCTTTGGAAAAATGATTATTCAGATCCCCTGCCCATTTTATAATTGGATTGTTTGGGGTTTTTTTTTTTTTTTGCTATTGAGTTGTATGAGTTCTGAATATATTTTCGATATTAACTCCTTTTGGATAGATGATTTGCAAATAATTTCTCCCATTCGGTAGGCTGCTTTTCATTTCATGGATGATTTTCTTTGCTCTGCAGAAGCTTTTTAGTTTGATGTAGTCCTACTTGTTTATTTTTGCTTTTCTTGCGTTTGCTTTTTGGAGTCAAATTCAAAACATTTCCAAGACCAATGTCAAGGAGCTTATTACACATATGTTTTCCTGTAGGAGTTTTATGGTTTCAGGTCTTATGTCCAAGTCTTTAATGCATGTTGAATTGATCTTTGTATAATAGATGTCTGGTTTCATTCTTTTGTATGTGGCTGCCCAGTTTTCCCAAGACTAATTACAGAAGAGACCAGTTACTGAAGTAATACCAGTTACTCCATTGTATATATATGGCTCCTTTGTTGTAATTTAATTGATTAAATATGTGTGGGTTTATTTCTGGAGTCTCTGTTTTATTGATCAATGTGTCTATTTTCATGAAGGTACCATACCATTTTGATTACTATAGGTTTGTAATATAGTTTCAGATCTGGGAGTGTGATTCCTCCAGCTTTGTTCTTCTTTCTCAAGTGTGCTTTAGGTATTTGAGGTCTTTTGTGGTCTACGAATTTTAAGATTCTTCATTCTAGTTCTGCGAAAAATGTCATTGGAATTTTGATTGAGATTGCATTGAATCTGTAGATTGCTTTGGGTGGTATGGACATCTTAGCAATATTCTTCCAACCCTTGAGCACAGAACATCTTTGCATTTATTTGTGTTGTCTTTAGTTTCTTTCATTTGTGTCATATAGTTTTCAGAGTACAGATCTTTCATCTCCTTGGCTAAGTTTATTCTTAAGTATTTTATTCTTTTTGATGCAGTTGTAAATAGGATTGTTTGTTTAATTTCTCTTTCTAATAGATTGTTATTAGTATATAAAATGCAATCAATTTCTATATGTTAATTTTATATCTTCTGATACAGAATTCAATTCTAATTATTGAATATAATTGAATGTAATTATTCAATTATTCTAATAACTGAATCTGAGTTCAGTTATTAGTTCTAATTGTTTTTTGGTGGAGTCTTTATTTTTTGTTGTATTTATTTTTAAAGATTTACTTATTCATTTGAGAGAGAGAGCAAGAGTGTGCATTTGTGAGCAGGGTAAGGGACAGAGGGAGAGGGAGAGAAAGAGAATCTCAAACAGATTCCTTGCTGAGCATGGAGCCAGACTGGGCACCTGATCCCACAACCCTGAGATCGTGACCTGAGCCAAAATCAAGAGTCAGATGATCAATCAGCTGAGCCACCCAGGCACCCCATTTTTTGGTGGAGTCTTTAGGGATTTCTATATATAGTGTACTGCATCTGCAAATAGTGACAGTTTTACTTTTTTCTTTCCAATTTGGATAGCTTTTATTTCTTGATTAATTTCTGTGGCTAGGACTATGAAAGTGTTGAGAGTGGGCATCTTTGTCTTGTTATTGATCTTAGAGGAAAAGCTAAAAACTTTTAGCTTTGACGTTGAACATGTTAACTGTGGGTTTGTCATATATGGCCTTTGTTATGTTATGTTCTTTCTATATCCACTGTATTGAGAGTTTTTGTCATAAATGGATGTTAATGTGGTATATCACATATTTTGTCTAATATGAGTATTGCTACTCCAGTCTCTCTTCGTTTTCCTTTGCATGGCATATCTTTATCCATCCATTTACTTTCACTGTGTGCATCTTTTTTTTTTTTTTTTTTTTTGAAAGAGTGTGAGCAAGTGAGCACAAGCAGGGGGAGCAGTAGAGCGAGAGCAAAAAGACTCCCCACGAGCAGGGAGCCCGATGTGGGGCTCGATCTCAGGACCCTGAGATCATGACCTGAGCTGAAGCAGCTGCTTAACTGACTGGGCCACCCAAGTGCCCCTCACTGTGTCTTTATATCTGAAGTGAGTTTCTTGTAGGTGGCATATAGATGGAACTTCTTTTTTAATCCACTCAGTCACCCTATGCCATTTTTTAGAAAAAGATTTATTTTATTTTTAGAGAGAGAGTGGGGGGAAGGGCAGAGGGAAATAGAGACAGAGGATCCCAAGCAGACTGCCTGCTGAGCAGGGAGCCAGAGACTTGATCTCACAATCCTGAGATTGTGACCTGAGCCAAAATCAAGAGTTGTATACTCAACCGACTGAGCCACACAGGTGACCCCACCCTATGTCTTTGATTGGAGAATTTAGTCCATTTACATTTATAGTAATTACTGATAGGTATGTACTTATTGCCATTTTGTCCCTTATTTTCTGTTTTTTTGTGTGTGGGTTTTTTTGTTTTTTTTTTTTTTGTAGTTCTTCTCTATTCTTTTCTTATTTTCTAGGTCTCTGCCCTTGTGGTTTGGTGGTTTTCTTTAGTGTTCTATTGGTGTTCCTTTCTATTTCCCCCCCTTTTTTTTTGTATCTCTTGCAGGTTTTTGTTTTGTGGTTACAATAAAATTTATATATATCTACAAAAATATATAGCAGTCTACTTTAAGTTGATAGTTGCTGAAGTTTGAATGCATTCTAAAAGCACTCCATTTTTATTTCTTTCATTTTATGATTTTGTTGTCATATTTACATCTTTTTATTTTGCATATCCCTTAACTACTTATTGTAGTTATAATTGATTTTACTGTTTTTGTCTTTTAATCTTCAAGCTAGCTTTTTATTTAAAATTTTTGTTTTTTAAAGTAAGCTCTATGGGGGCAGCTGGGGCTCATTTGGTTAAGTATCTGTCTTCAGCTCAAGGCATGATCCCTGGGTCTTGGGTTTGAGCCCCATGTCAGGCTTCTTGCTCAGCAGGGAGTCTGCTTCTCCTTCTCCCTCCCGCTCTGTCTACCCTGGCTCCAGCCACAGTATGAACCCCTGTTGTAGGAGGACTGACCTATCGAGAAGGCATGTATATTACTGAGGAAATACACAGTACAGGGTTGCTGTCA
>CM053606.1:35191078-35217862 GCA_028646535.1 Procyon lotor
TTATATGTTAATAAAAATTAATTAAAAAAAAAAGCAAAAAAAAAAAAAAGATTTTATTTATTTGACAGAGAGAAACACAGCGAGAGAGGGAACACAAGCAGAGGGAATGGTAGCGGGAGAAGCAGGCTTCCTGCGGAGCAGGGAGCCCGATGCGGGGCTCGATCCCAGGACCCTGGGATCATGACCTGAGCCGAAGGCAGACGCTTTACCACTGAGCCACCCAGATGCCCCGGCTTTTAGTATTTCTACTTACTCAATAAATAGGAATTTTGGGAAAGCACCCAATGAGAAAGAGACCAGAAATATGAAGCAAGAACTTGAAGTAAATAATACTGGAAATAGAAGAAAGTTTGAGGAAAAAAACCCAGCAAACAATAGATAATTAATAATTGCATTAGAGAGGTAAGAGAAGAAATTACATTCATGCAATAAGATGCTGTAAAAATCATTAGAAAAAGAAAGTGCTCTGGAAATTTAAAATATGATAGACACTTTTGGTGCATTTAAAAAAAATTTTAAACTATCTCAAGCTTGTAGAAAAGTCACAAGTACAAGGAACTTCTTTTCTCTGAACCATTTGAGAATAAATTGCTAGGTGTGGTATGCCCCATCCTCTTTGAAACTGTGTTTCTGGCTAATGGGAACATTCTCCTACATAACCACAATACATTCATCAAAATCAGGAAATTAACTTTGATTCATTACCACCATCTAATTCTCAGATCTTATTCAAGTTTCGCCAGATGTACAAATAATGTCCTCTACATCAAGAGAATCTAGGTTAGAATCATGTGTTACGTTTAGTTGTCATGTCTCTGTAGTTTCCTTCCATTTGAAACAGTTCTGCAGTCTTTGACTTTTTTGACCTTGACACTTTTGAAGATTGTAGACCAGTTATTTTGTAGAATGTTTCTCAGTTTTGGTTTGTCTGATGTGTCCTCCTGACCAGATTCAAGTTATGCATTTTTGTGGGAATATCAGAGAAGTGGTGCTACTTTTGTTTTTAATTAAAACATTTTATTTTTTTAGAGCAGTTTTAGGCTCATAGCAAAATTGAGCAGAAATTAAAGGGCGTTCCCATAACCGCGCTGACTGCCCCCACTCACTACCTCACCTCTCCTAGTGTTGACATTGCTGTGTCCTTTTCATTGCAGCCTGTCAAAGAGCACAGATTTCCATTTGTCCCATTACTGATGATGCTCACTTGGATACTTGTGTAAGGTGGTGTCTGCCAGGCTTTGCTGCTCAAGTTACTCTTTTTTTTTCCCCCTTTGGTAATTAGTATTTTTGTGGAGAGGAACTTTGAAGCTATGTAAATATCCCTTCCTTATCACACTTGGGATTCATTCATTCATATTGCAAAGACTCATGGTTCTCTTTTTTATTCAATGGGTTATAATTCTGTCATTATTTATTTTGATTTATTTAACCTGTGGGAATTCTTTTTCTGTGTCCTTTTGACATGTCCCCATCATTCTTAGAACACATACTTGCTTTCCAGCACACAAGATACTCAAGGTTGTTCTTTTTTTTTTTTTTAATTGAAATGTAATTCACATACCATAAAATTCATCCTTTTAAAGTGTGTGGAGTCCAGTTGTTTTTATATATTTACGGAACTGTACAGTCATCACCACTGTATAGTTCCAGAACATTTTTATCATCCCAAAAAGAAATCCTACATCCTTTAGCAGTCACTCCCGTTTCCTTCCAATTCCCCCCAGCACCTGACAATCACGAATTAATTTTCTGTTTCTATGGATTTGCTTGTTCTGGACAGCCCATACAAATGGAATCATATATAGCCTTTCTGCTTCTTTACCTTAATATTTCCAAAATTCATTCATGTTGTAGCATACGGCAGTCCATCATCTATTTTTATTGCCCTATAATATCCTACTTTGTTGATATACCATCCCACACTTTCTTCATCCATTTATCAGTTGATATATATTTGGATTGTTTCCACTTTTGGCTGTTGTGAATGATGTTACTATGAGCATTTGGGGATGAGTTTTTGTATGAATTTGCTTCCATTTCATTTGGGTATAAACTTAAGTGGAATAGCTGTGCCATAAGGTAACACTGTTTAACTTTCTGAGGAACTGCCAACTGTTTCCCAGAGTTGCAACAGCATTTTACTTTCCTTCTAGTAATGTGTGAGAGCTCATATTTCCCTATACCCTCGTCAAAGCTCTTATATTTTTTTCTACTCCAGCTGTGGAATCAGCCATTTCCCCATGGAGCCTGCTTCCTTTGCTTGGGTAACATACTTAGAAACCAAATCTGGTGTGAGGTATATGCTCATTGCTACTTTAAGTAGAGATGGAGTTTTGCTTCTCCAAGATCCTGTAAACAGAGCTAGAGAATGTGCACACGCACACACACATTTACATCTGTATCTGTTGTGCACGGACACACACACATTTACATCTGTGTCTGTTGTGCGCGACACATACATTTACATCTATATCTGTTGTGAATGAGACACAAACATTTACATCTGTATCTCTTGTGCTCGACACACACATTTACATCTGTATCTGTTGTGCGCGACGCACACATTTACATCTGTATCTGTTATGATACACATTTACATATGTATCTGTTGTGTGTCGACACACACATATTTACATCTGTATCCATTGTGGGTGGACACACATACATTTATATCTATATCTGTTGCTGTAAGTATCGATGTTTCTGGGAGTCTATGAGTTTGTACTGATATCTTGAATTCCAAACTAACACTGCGAGGTTCTTTCTGGTTGTTACCTTTTGTGCATTTAACTCTTTTCTCTAACAGTGAGAAACCTTGCACCTGTTGCCTTTCATATAGTCACTTATTTGATCCATCCCTACATGTAACCAGTCTCCTGTCACCTTCTCCTTCCCCCGGCCCTTCTCATCTTGGCTCAGGCTCTGATCTGCCACTCTGGACTGCGCGCTTACATCTCCTCCTCACCTCTCCTGCGTATGGACTCTTCTCATCCCTGGGCCACTGTCCCCTTTATGTGGATGCCTTCCTCACCTCTCTTGGGCTCTGACACCCCTGCTGCACTGTCCTTCTGCACAGATGGCTTCCTCATCCAGCTGGGTCTCTGACACCTTATGTCGGGCCACCCTAACACAAGGACATCTGTTTTACCACACTTGGGCTCTGACTCCCTCTTACACAGATACTCTCTTCATCCTGCTCCCATGTCTACCAAATTTTTCTTAACTTTTTCCCTTTTATTATTATTTTTTCAACTTTTAATTTTGTAGTAATTATAGACCCCCCAAGAAGTTGTAAAAATAGTATAAAGAGTTCCTGTGTACCCTTCATTTACCCAGTTTTTTCATTGGTTGCATCTTTTTTTTTTTTTTTTTAATGTGGTCAGACAGAGCACAGGGATGTCAAAGTGCTTTACTACTGGGAATTCACAAATGTGTGGACAGCACACACTAGTGAGAATTCCATTATTGGTTACATCTTATGTAACTATAGAAAACATAAAAACCAGGCAATGGGCATTTTATTTATGCATTAATCAGTTGATAGATATTTAGTCGTTATGACCTTTTGGCTGTTATGAATAAAGCTGCTGTGAGCATATTCATGAATGTGTACCTCTCCCATTTGTCACATGTAGATTTGTATAACCATCATTGCAGTTGAAGATAGAACGCCATCACCACATTCCATCACCACAGAGATCTCCCTTGTACTGTTCCTTTATAGTCAAGTGCACCCTTCTCTCCCTACTATCCCATATTTAATGACTTTTAAAAATTGAAAACATTATCATTACAAGTCACAGGAAGAGCTGAGTAAGCATAGAGATAAAAACCATGTTATAGTCAGGAATAGAAAGACTTAATATCATTCCCAATCATGAGTGAGGGGCAGGGTATGAATTCTAATTTCTGAAAGTTGATTTTATTGGCATTCTGTTCCTTCCTGTTCCATTGCTGAGTCTTGGAGTTTTTCCCCCAGTTCCTGGCTTTATTGAGAGAGCCCGGTGTGGCCCTTTCCACTGCAGAAACTTCTGTAAGTTTGCAGCCAATAATTCCCATCCTCCCTGCTAGCTTTCGAATCCTAGGCCTGTTGCTGTCTAGTTTTGTAACCCCTGTGGACTGACACCTTCACTTTTCACTCATTGCTGTGGCTTGCTTGCTTCTTGTTTATGTATTTGTATATTTCCCTTTCTTGCTTTTGAATTTGACTGTATAAACTATTTTAAAATAATCTATTTTTTGTAGAATTTCTATATTCAGAGTGAGAAGGAATGCTTCCTACCACCAGCTCAGTATTCTTTTTTCTTTTGAAAAATTTCAGGCCTATAGAAAAATTGAAAAATAATACAGTGAAGACCCATATATCCTTTACCTAGATTCATCAGTTTTTACTATTTTGCTTTTTTTTTTTTTAAGATTTTATTTATTTATTTGACACAGAGAGAGAGATCACAAGTAGGCAGAGAGGCAGGCAGAGGGAGGGCAGGGAAGCAGGCTCCCTGCTGAGCAGAGAGTCCAACGCAGGGCTCGATCCCAGGACCCTGGATCATGACCTGAGCTGAAGGCAGAAGGCTTTAACCCACTGAGCTACCCAGGCCCCCCTATTTTGCTTCTTTTTTGCTTCCTTTCTACCTCTGTTCTCTTTTCTCTTTTTCCTCTCCTTCCCCACACTCATACACACGTTCACATACTTTTATTTTTCTGAAACATTTGAAAGTTAAATACAGATAATACAACACTTATTCCCTAAATAGTTCAGACATTTCCGAAGAGTAAGGACATTCTCCTAGGAAATCAAAATACCATTATCACATCTAAGAGAAAGATTATTAATGTATTGTATCACCTGATATATAGTCCAGATTTCTTGGATTGTCCTCTAAATGTGATTTTTTGCTGTGTATGTATATATGTGTGTTTTCTTGATTTAGGACCCAGTCAGTGTTTGTGCATGGCATTTGGTTATTTAATCTCTTTAGTCTCTCTTAATTTGGAATGATGGTTTTTATAACATTGAATTTTTTGGAAAGTTCAGAATAGTTGTCTTATAGAATGCCTTGCATTCTAGATTTGTCAAATTGTTTCTTCAGAATTCAATTCAGGTTACATGTTTTTGGCAAGAATACTGGGTTGGTAATGTTTTAAACTTCTTTTTTTTTTTTTTTTAAAGACTTTATTTATTTATTTGTCAGAGAGAGTGCACGAGCAGGCAGAGTGGCAGGCAGAGGCAGAGGGAGAAGCAGGCTCCCTGCTGAGCAAGGAGCCCGATGTGGGACTCAATCCTAGGACCCTGGGATCATGTCCTGAGCCGAAGGAAGCTCTTTAACCAACGGAGCTACCCAGGCGTCCCTGTTTTAAACTTCTTATTGCATAACATCAAGAGGGGCATCATGTTAAACTTTTTAACATGTTGAACTATATTCAACTATTGTTAAACAATTGGTGATAGTAAGTTTGATCATTTGGTTTAGGTAGTGATTATCATATCTTTTTTTTTTTTTTTAAGATTTTATTTTATTTCTTTATTTGACAGAGAGAGAGATCATAAGTAGGCAGAGAGGCAGGCAGAGAGAAAGGAGGAAGCAGGCTCCCTGCTGAGCAGAGAGCCCAGTGTGGGGCTTGATCCCCGCACTCTGAGATCATGACCTGAGCCGAAGGCAGAGGCTATAACCCACTGAGCCACCCAGGTGCCCCGATTATCATATCTTTTTAATGTAAACATATATTTTCTCCTTTGTGATTAATTATCTGTGGACTAATACTTTGAGACATTGTGAATATTTTCTTCCCCGATAACCATTTACCTAAAGGCTTTAGCATTCATTTTTGATGCTGGCCTGAATCAGTAGTTATCACTAGAGTTCGGTACAGTTTTTTGATACAGTAGTCCCTGCTTATGTATGGGATATATTCCAAGACCCCCAGTGATGCCTAAAATTACTGGTAGTACCAAAACCTATGTATACTGTTTTTTCCTGTACATACCTATGATAAAGTTTAATTTTTAATTTAAGCAAAGTAAGTGATTAACAGCAGTAACTAATAATAAAATGAACAATTATAACAATATACTGCAATAAAATTTATGTAAATGGTCTATAGTGCTTCCCATTGCTTAAAGTAATATAGTACCTTTCTAAGACTGGCATTCCAAGGCTTGCATAATACGGTGCCTATCTAACTCTCCAACCATGTCCTAATGTTAACTATATAAATACATTCTTTTTTTTTTTTTTTTTTAAGATTTTATTTATTTGACAGAGAGAAACACAGCGAGAGAGGGAACACAAGCAGAGGGAATGGTAGCAGGAGAAGCAGGCTTCCTGCTCTGGCAGGAAGGCAAAGGCAGCCGCTTAAGCAACTGAGCCACCCAGGTGCCCCAAGTTATAAGCTTCTTGATGTTAAGGATGATGTCTAAAAATTCAGTTGATTACAGTACCCTGCATACAGGGACGCCTGGGTGGCTCAGTTGGTTAAGCAGCTGCCTTCAGCTCAGGTCATGATCCCAGCGTCCAGGGATCGAGTCCCGCATCGGGCTCCTTACTTGACGGGGAGCCTGCTTCTCCCTCTGCCTCTGCCTGCCACTCTGCCTGCTTGTGTTCTCTCCTCTCTCTGAGACAAATAAATAAAATTAAAAAAAAAAAATACCGTGCATACAGTAGATGGACAATAAATATGTTGGATCTAATTATTTATTAATATCTTATATATAATGACTATGAAATACTGAGTATTGTAGATGTGTATTAAATGTGCTAGATAGTGTGTTGTGAGAAATTTCTATCATGCTCTTAGCATTAGAAAGTTTATGTAATTTTTATCAAAATAAAATGACGTGGATATGAAAATGATTTTGAACTATAAAGATAGATTTAAGAAAAACTATTAAGGTATTATTATGTGGCCTATTTGTCTACCTAAACTTAAATTATTTAACAGGAGCCAATTGATAAAGTTGATTGAATAATCATGAGGAAATACTTGAATAAATCCATTAAATTCCCTGAGCTTTTTTTTAAATTGGTAAAATGAAAGAAATAATATTGACACTTTTATATTTTTCAGAGGAGAAACACTGTAAGTCAAAGAAAATTCACCACAATTATAATTACCTTAAACTTTGTAATAGCAGGATATTACATTTTTTATTTTTCTTCTTCTTATGTTTTCCTTACTCAGACATTTTAGGGGAATTGTGATATTATCTCCCCTCAGTCTGCCTCCCTATATACCAGTAAGAAGCCAAGCAGAGTTTTAAGTTTGGAAAGAACATTTTGAAAAATTAAGGAGATAAGTAGGGGGATCATTATAATAGAGAGGGAAAAACGGGATAATATTTACTGAATAACTACTTTGTGGTCTTGACATTCTGTTAGGTAGTTGACACACCTAGTGTATGTGCTCACTGAAAGCTTTTAGATGAATTAACACCAAGAAAGACTTAGAAATGGTACTTGAAAAAGAAGTTTAAAAAGAAAAACCCAGGGTGTCTGCCCGGCTCAGTCAGTAGAGCATTCAGCTTGATCTCTGGGTCATGAGTTTGAACACCGTGTCAGGTGTGGAGATTATTTTAAAAATAATCTATTAAATAGAATAACCAAATCAGAATCATCATTAACATTTTGTAACTGATAATCCCATATCCCATGCTTGCTTGAACTTTCTTGTTCCATTTGGGTACAGTTCTTCAAAAAGCTTTCTTTTCAAATAGAACTGTAGTTTTATCTCAAAGAAATAATTTCTCTCTCAACATCTGGAATTTATCTTTTGATACATATCCTATTCAAATACACCAAGTTTGTCTTCTATAATTACATTATGATTATTGCCAGCTTACAGGTTTCTAGACTTTATTAGCTTAAAGATCTTAGAATACCTCTAGTGGGATGATAAATTTTATAGTTTACCATCATCTGAATAGATTTATAAGAGATTTTATTCTTATATATGTAAGATTTATAAATTATATAAATATTTTTATTCATAAATCTATGTATTTTTTTCACTTTTTCCAGTTTATTGAGATATAATTACAAATAACATTGTATTAAAGGTGTACAACATAATGATTTGATATATGTATATATTGGTAATGATTATCATAATAAATTTAGTTAATATCGATCACTTCACACATAATTGTGGTATGTGTATTTTCATTTTTTTAAATAAATACCTAGTAGAGGAATTGCTAAATCATATGGTAGTTCTATTTTTAAATTTTTGAGGAACCTCTATACTCTTTTTCGTACAGTTTGCATTCCCACCAACAGTATATAAGGTTTCCTGTTTCTCTACATCCTCACCAACACTTGTTATTTCTTACCTTTTTGATACTAGCAGTTCTAACAGGTGTGATTTGATTGTGGTTTTCATTTGCATGTTGAGCATCTTTTCATGTGTCTGTTGGCTGTCTGTGTGTTCTTTAATTGGATTGTCTAGGGGTTTTTTGCAGTCAAGTTGTAGGAGTTCTGAATATATTTTGGATATTAACCCTTATTCAGTATATGATTTGCAGATATTTTCTCCCATTCAGTAGGTTGTTTTTCATTTTGTTGATAGTTTCCTGAGCTGTGCATAAGCTTTTTAGTTTGATATAGTTCCACCTGTTTATTTTTGCTTTTCTTGCCTTTGCATTTGGAGTCAAATGCAAAAACTCATCTCTAAGACAATGTGAAAGAGCTAATTACTGCCAGTTTTCTTGTGGGAGTTTTATGGTTTCAGGTCTTATGTTGAAGTCCTTAATCCATGTTGAGTAAAGTTGACCTTGTGTTAAGTTGATCTTTGTGTATGGTATAAGATAGGTGTATGGTTTCATTCTTTTGCGTGTGGCTGTCCAGGTTTCCCAACACCATTAAAGAGATTATATTGTTGGGTCATTTGTCATAAATAAATTGACCATGTATGTGTGGTTTTATTCCTGGGATTTCTTTTCTGTTCCATTGATTGATGGGTCTGTTTTTATGCCAACATACTGTTTTGATTACTATAGCTTTATAATATAGTTTGAAATCAAGAATTGTGATGGTTCCAACTTTGTTCTTTCTCAAGACTGCTTTGGCTATTCAGGATCTTTTGTGGATCCATACAAATTATTGGATTTTTAAAAATTTTTGTGAAAAATGCCATTGCAATTTTATAGGAATTGCATTGAATCTGTAGATTGCTTTGGGTAGTATGAACATTTTAACAATATTAATTCTTCTAATCCGTGAGCCCAGAATATCTTTCTATCTCTATGTCTTCCAGTTATTTCATTAGTGTCTTCGGAGTACAGATCTTTCACCTCCTTGGTTAAATTTATTCCTAGGAATTTTATTCTTTTTGATGCAATCGTAAATGATATTGTTTGCTTTATTTCTCTTTCTGATAACTTGGTGTTAGTGTGTAGAAACCCAACTGATTTTTGTGTGCTCACTTTTTAAAAATTTTTTTAAAAATTAATTTTAATTAAACTTAATTAAATTTTAATTAAAAAAATTTAAAACTCTGTGCCACACATGGGGCTTAACTCATGAACCAGAGAACAAGAGCTGCATTCTCTACTGACTGAGCCAGCCAAGCCCCGCTTGTGTGTTGACTTAATCTTGCAATGTTATTGAATTCCTTTATTCTAACAGTTTTGTGTGTGTGTGCGTGTGGAGTCCTTAGGGTGTTATATATATAATATCATGTCACCAGCAGGTGCAGATAGTTTTACTTCTCTTTTTTGATTCATATGCCTTTCGTTTCTTTTTCTTCCTAATTGCTTTTGCTGGAATTCCAGTATTATGTTGAATATTAGTGGTGATAGTGAGCATCCTAGTCTTCTTGTTTTTGATCTTAGAGGAAAAGCTTTTAGGTTTTCACTGCCGAGTATGATGTTAGCTGTGTGCTTGTCATAGATGGCCTTTATTATGTTGAGGTGTGTTTTCTACCCACTTGAGGATTTTTATCATAAATGTGTGTTGAATTTTGTTAAATGCTTTTTCTACACTATTGAGATGATCATATGATTTATCCTTCATTTTGTTAATGTGGTACTACATTGATTTACAGATGTTGAACCATCCTTGCATCCCTGGAATAAATCTCACTTGATCATGGTATATGATTTTTTTAAAAAAAGATTTTATTTATGTATTTGGCAGAGAGAGACACAGCAAGAGAGGGAACACGAGCAGGGAGAGTAGGGGAGGGAGCTTAGCAGGGAACCTGCTATGGGGCTCAGTCCCAGGACCCTTGGGATCAGGACCTGAGCTGAAGGCAGACACTTAACGACTGAGCCACCCAGGTGCCCGATATATGATCTTTTTAATGCATTATTGAATCTTTGCTAATATTTTGGTTTTGGACTTTTGTATCTATATTCATCAGGAATATTGGTTTGTACTTTTCCTTTCTTGTAGTGTCCTTACCTGGTTTTGGTATCAGGGAAATGCTGGCTTTGTAAAATGAGTTTAGAAGGGTTACCCCCTCTTTTATTGTTTGGAAGAATTTAAGAAGCATTACTATTAATTTTTTTTCTTAAGATTTTTTACTTATTCATTTGCGAGAGAGAAAGTGAGCAAGAGCATGAGCCAGGGGATAAGGTCAGAGGAAGAGGGAGAAGCAGACTCCCTGCTGAGCAGGGAGCCTAATGTAGTGCATGGGATCATGACCTGAGCTGAAGGTAGACACTTAATCAACTGAGCCACACAAGCACCCTAGTTCTTTTTTTTTTTTAATGTTTGAAAGAATTCATCAGTGAAGGCAACTGGTCCTAGACTTTTCTTTGTTGGGTGATTTTTTTTTTTAAAGATTTTATTTATTTGACAGAGAGAGATCACAAGTAGGCAGAGAGGTAGGCAGAGAGAGAGGGGGAAGCAGGCTCCCCGCTGAGCAGAGAGCCCGATGTGGGGCTCGATCCCAGGACCCTAAGATCATGACCTGAGCCGAAGGCAGAGGCTTTAACCCACTGAGCCACACAAGAGCCCCTGTTGGGTGATTTTTAATTATGGATTCAATCTTCTTTTTAGTAATTGGTTTGTTGAGAATTGCTATTTCTTAGTGATTCACTCTTGGTAGGTTGCATTTCTCTAGGAATTTATTCATTTCCTTTAGATTTTACAATTTGTTAGTGTATAATTGTTCATAGCAGTCTCATGATCATTTGTATTTCTGTTATCAGTTGTAATATCTATAAATTAAATTTTAGTAATTGAAAGTGTAATACAAATTTGATCTACTTTCTAGGTTTAAACAAGTCTCTTGAGTGGTGTTTCCTCACCGATGGAGAATTACTTCCAAGCAGAAGCTTACAACCTGGACAAGGTATTAGATGAATTTGAACAAAACGAAGGTGAGAATTTATTTTGGTGAATCTGTTTGAATGCATTTATGATATGGAGAATGTGGGGTTATAAAAGGATGCAACACTTTAAAAAAATAGAATGACTTGATAACTTAATGATAATATTATATTTCAATACCCAGAGGAAGAACTAACATTTTTTAGCCTATGTGCCAGATACTATGCTAAAGCATTTACATGGACTGTATTATTTAATCTTTAAAATAATCCCATGAAAGTAGATCTTATCTACATTATTTTATTTTATATTTTATTTAAATAAATATATATTTATAATATATAAACATAAAATGTATTTGAATTAAATATATAATATATAAAAATATTATATATATTATTTATTTAAATAAATATTTTTATATTTATTATTTAATTTATTTATTTGACACAGAGAGTGAGAGGGCAGAAGTAGGCAGAGCAGCAGAGGGAGAGGGAGAAGCAGGCTCCTCACTGAGCAGGGAGCCTGGTGCAGGGCTCATCCCAGGACCCTGGAATCTTGACCTGAGCCGAAGGCAGTCGCCTAACCAACTGAACCACCCAGGTGCCCCCTTATCTACATTTTATAGATGGGAGGCACATAGAGATTAAATAGTTTGCCTTAAATAAGTTTGCTAATAAGTGGCAGAATGGTTAGTATCCAGGCATTATGACCAGTGTATGGTCAAGAAGAGCTTTAGAATATGTGATTGTTTTTCCTAAACTAAGAAAAATAACCTGCTGCCTGTTGATTGGCCAATAAAGTAAGATATATTTTAAACCTCATTGCAAAAAATTTATAGTTTTAGGTTACTGTCAAAATGGTTAGATAAAATGTCTGCCTAAGATTCACTTCATTTAGGAAAACTTTTTCCTTAAATTTCTCTCTCAGTATGATTTGAATGGATAAGCCATAATTAATTAGATACCTCCTACCCTGATACTCTGTTTCTTTTTCTTTTTCTTTTTTTTTTTTAAGATTTATTTATTTGATAAGGGTTGGGGGTTCAGAGGTGGGATGAGAGCAGAGGGAGAGAGAGAAGCAGGGAGCCCAAGATAGGACTTGATCCCAGGACCTTGAGGTCATGACCCAAGCTGAAGGCAGACATGCTTAACAAACTGAGCTACTCAGGTGTCCCCTTGTATATACTCTTTTTCTAAGGGGAAATGGCATGTAACAAGCTTACAAAGTGATATATTTCCATCTGAAGTCCATGATTTTAGAAATGGTCTCTAAACCTTTACTATATCCAGTTATTCAGGTTGTTCTTTGATAGTAGTTGGGAAGAGAGATTGATTTTAATGTTGTTGCTTTGGGTCTGTGATAGAGCAAGCCTTACAGAATTATGAGGGTAAGGAAGGAAAAGGGAGAAGAAGGATACATGGAATAGCCTGCTCTTCTCATATTTTACCACTGATGACCCAAAGCTACTCCATAGCTATAGGATTCATGTAAGTGTGAAATTAATCATTTGGAATTTTATTAGATCTCCATACCAAGGTGGAAGGGGTATTTTCCTCTCGGTTTCAATCATTTATACAGATAATTTCTCAATCCTTTCTTTGGTTTGGCCCTCTGTGTATCAGTTATTTGTTATGAGATATCTACACAGGTGCTATACTTAATCACTTGAATACTATACTTCTAGAATACCATTGACTTGAATAAAACTGTTAGTTTATTACATCAGTCTCTTTAGGACATCTGTAGATTCTAGTAGGATACTTTGTATATGGTTGATTTTGAATATATTTTTGTTGAATCAGTAAAAATTGTATTTTAGTTAAAAAAAATACAGCATTTGCTTATAAAAACTAATTCCTTGAACAGGAGAAGAGCTTCAGGAGCCAGATTCTTGTTTGGAACTATGTTGTTTGTTTTGAACTATTGTTTAAAAATCTTAGTACTAGTTGCATTCAAACGACCACCTCTGGCCTAGTATCTTTCCAGGTATATTTTAAATAAAGTGATTTTCCATTCTGTGTTAATTTCCTTCTTTAAATGAAAAATATACCACACACAGACTGTGATAACACTAGATAATTAACATTATACCCACGTAGTAGGTGATTGAATAATGACATTTTTAATAACTGATCTATCATTCTTATTTGAATATTATTAAATATTCTTGCAAGAAGTAGCATTTCCTTTTTATTTCCAGGAACCATGTTGGAAATAATGATTTCTTTTTTTTTTTTTTTTTTAAAGATTTTATTTATTTATTTGATAGAGATCACAAGTAGGCAGAGAGTCAGACAGAGAGAGAGGGAAGCAGGCTCCCTGTCGAGCAGAGAGCCCGATGCGGGGCTCGATCCCAGGACCCTGAGATCATGACCTGAGCCCAAGGCAGAGGCTTTAACCCGCTGAGCCACCCAGGTGCCCCAATAATTTCTTTTTTTAAAGAAGCATATGGGGGGAAACCAGAGTGGGAGATGAACCATGAGAGACTGTGGACTATGAGCAACAAACTGAGGGTTTTGGAGGGGAAGGGCTGGGGGTTGGGCGAGCCTGGTGGTGGTTATTGAGGAGGGCACGTACTGCATGGAGCACTGGGTGTAGTGCAAAACAATAAATCTTGTAACACTGAAAAAAATAAATAAAATTAAAAAAAAAATAAACATATGTTGTTAAATTTCCAGTCTCTGCTAGCCCAAATTTGGATAACTCGTGATTTTAACAAAGTATTCAAGACCATTCTCCAAACATTTTGATGTCTTATGGCCTTTACAACCTGGCCTTTCTAGCTTCTTTTCACTACTTGCTTACATTAATTCTTTTTTCAGCCCGAACTGATTTACTTATTGCTCTCTCAGATTGTTGTGTTTGGGACTATACTTTTTCCCCCTTAAGAATGACCTCTTTTCCAGACTTAAATAAAATTGTCTTTGAAGCCCAGCCATTTCCTCCTGCTTCTATGAATTCTAGCTTGCTACTTCAGCCTCTAAACTATCTTTCTTCTCTGAATTTATTTTCTATACATAATAGTTTTCAAGTACTAATGCTGTCCTGTACTGCTAATTAGATACTCATGTGTACAGTATCTGTTTCTTATTTTTCTAACTAGATTATATATTTCTTGGAGGCCAGAGCTATCATTTAATCTTCATGCTCCTTAAGCACAATGTTTTTACTATGGTAGATACTCACTTATTAGATACTCACCTGTGTAGTAGGTACACAATAAATATGTACAATGCAAAGTGAGGATTTCCATTGATGGAGAGAAATGATTTCTGTCTGAAAAAGTCAGGTAGAAGTCATTGCATTACAGTTCATGCTTAGAGACATGAACAAGGTGCTAAGGAGGCATTAAAGATTAATGTTACTATTGAGGGGAAAATATATCTGCATAATTTCAGGACTATGGTTATTAGATTTACTGTAAGAAGACAATAAGAAAGACAGTATTATTTCTTGTTTCCCCAATATACATATGGCACTATAACTTGGGAAAATCATCATTATAGTTATAATCTCTTAAAAAGTAAACATGAAATTATGCTTGATAGACCATAAGTAGGTTGATTTAACAAGATAAATGAATATTTTTCTGCCAAATATCCTCAGATAATTATATAAATATAAACCTAATTAATGTGACATAGTTATGAGTATAATTTCACATACTATAGCAAACTTTTTTAAATGCTTATTATGGACAAATTTCAAATACATACAAAAAACAGAATAGTGTAGTAAACTCTAGTATACCCAGTTTCCCAGCTTCAATAGCAGTTAACATGCTTCCAGTTTTGTTTCATTTGTATCTTCATCTACTCTTCACTGCTTGTTATTTTTTTTACAGTTGTTTTTTTTTTTTTTTTAAGATTTTATTTATTTGAGAGGGACAGAGAGCAGGAGCATGAGCAGGGGGTAGGGGCGGGGGAGAAGCTGACTCCCCACAGAGCAGGAAGCTGAACACAGAGTTTGATCCCAGGACCCTGGGATCACCAGCTGAGCCGAAGGTAGACGCTTAACTGACTCAGCCACCCAGGCTCCCTTTTTTAGTTTTTTTTTTTTTTTTTTAAGATGAAATTTACTTACATTAAAATGTATAGATCTTAACTGTACCAGTTTTGATAAATAAATATATCAATGTAATCCACATCCCAGTCATCATGTAGATTATAGGTCATTCTGTTCCCACAGAAAATTCCTTTTTTTCCTTCCCACTCAGTTACTACATCTTCATCACTGTCCTAATTTTTTTCCAGCTTAGATTAGTCCCCACCCTATGTTGTACCCAGCCAATCAAAGGTCATTCTGATTGCTACTTCCTGCCCCCACTACCAAGTATAGCTTGTGTGCCATCTTAATTATGTTAGTAGATTGAGGTAGAATTCTTTTGTTGTTTGGAATGTTCTGGGATATCCCCATTCAGTGACATGTAATACAGGAACAGCCTGAAGAATGTTTTTTTAAATTCTTAGCTAAAAATTAGAAACTTCATATTCTAAAAATACTCTTTTTTTAGATATCCTGGGAATATTTTATTTTCAGAATATTTGCAAATGTAGTTAATTAACTGAGTCCTAGCTTTTAAACTTATTGTAATTATTTATCTTTTCAGATGAAACAGTTTCTCCTATTTTATTGGATACCAAGTGGAATAAGATTCTAGATCCCCCGTCTCACCGACTGTCATTTAACCCTGCATTGGCCAGTGTGAATGAACCTCCAGTTGCTAATGAGTCACAGCCACAACTAAAAGTCTTCTCTCTGGCTCATTCAGCTTCTCTGACCACAGAGGGAGAGGACCATTGTGCTAATGGACAGGACTATAATCTGAATCCAGAGATCAACACAATGTGGATTGATGAGAATGCCGTTGCAGAAGATCAGTTAATTAAGAGGAACTGTAATCGAGATGATCAATGTGGTACTGTTGAAGTGGGAGAGAAGAAATGTGGAAACCTAGCTTGTCTGCCAGATGAGAAGAATGTTCTTGTCGTAGCCGTCATGCATAACTGTGATAAGAGGACATTACAAAGCGATTTGCAGGATTGTAATAATTATAATAGTCAGTCCTTCATGGATGCTTTTAGCTGTTCACTGGATAATGAAAACAGACAAACTGATCAATTTAGTTTTAGCATAAATGGGTCCACTGAAAAAAATATGAACTCAGAGAAACAAATAGATCTGTTGAATAGACCAAGTGCAATGGGGGATTCTGTTAAACATACGTGTACTACTTCATCTGATAATCTATCTAGTGTCTGTTCCCCTTCACAATTAAAGGATGATGAAAATACAGGTAGAGACCCACCCATGTCTGTGATTACAAGTTTAACAATTGATTCAATAGTCTCATCCCAGGGAACAGATGAAGGTCCTGCTGCTAAAAAGCAAGAGAACTATAAACCAGATGAGATTCTCACTGGCCAAACCAGCTCTGCTAGGACAGATCTAGGGAGTCCAAACTCCTTTTCCCACTTGAGTGAGGAGATTTTGAAGAAAAAAGAGCCAACAGAGGAGAGAACAACTGAAGAATCTGTCCTATCTGGTTTACCTTTGCTTCTCAAAACAGACATGCCTAATGGAAGGGATGATAACTGTGAACAGTTTTCCGATTGTGTTGTGCCCAGTGATGTAAGAGCTGACAAAAAGGAAGGTTGTGAACATGAAGAAATTCTTGGCAGTACAGAACTTCTTAACATGACAGAGCATTTCTCTGACACTCAGGAGATGACTAATTGGAAATTGACTAAACTAAATGATATGAATGAAAGCCAAATAAATAAAGAAAATGAGAAGTTTCTGCCAATGAATCAGCCTGAGGACATTTACAATGATAGTGGAGGAGAGTGTGATAGAATGGCAGAAGCAGGTCTAGATTTAAAAGGAGCTTGCACGAATGAAAGTGAAGGATGTGATTTCTCCACTATGGATACACCAGCAGCAGATTCTCTGTCTAATTGTGATTCCTATGGAATGCAGAGCCCAGTTGTTTGTTTTGTTCCAAAGACTTTACCCTCCAAAGAAGATTCAGTAACAGAAGAAAAAGAAATAGAAGAGAGCAAGTCAGAATGCTACTCAAATATTTATGAACAGAGAGGAAATGAAGCCACAGAAGGGAGTGGACTACTTTTAAACAGCACTGGTGACCTAATGAAGAAAAATTATTTACACAGTTTCTGTAGCCAAGTTCCGTCAGTGCTTGGGCAGTCTTCACCCAAGATAGTAGCAAACCTGCAATCTATCAGTGTTCCTTTTGGTGGTGCAAGACCCAAGCAACCTTCTAATCTTAAACTTCAAATTCCAAAGCCATTGTCTGACCATTTACAAAATGACCTTCCTACAAATAGTGGAAATAACATTAAAAACAAAAATGATGTTCTTGGGAAAGCAAAATTAGGGGAGAACTCAGCAACCAATGTATGCAATGCCTCCTTGGGAAACATCTCTATTGCTGATACAAATGGGGAACATTTAGAAAGCTACGAGTCTGGGATATCCAGTAGACCGTGCCTTGCATTAGCTCCAGAAAGCCCAGATAATGATCTCAGAGCTGGTCAGTTTGGAATTTCTGCCAGAAAGCCATTTACTACTCTGGGTGAAGTGGCTCCTGTATGGGTACCAGATTCTCAGGCTCCAAATTGCATGAAATGTGAAGCCAGGTTCACATTCACCAAAAGAAGGCATCATTGCAGAGCATGTGGGAAGGTAAGTTGTGTTTCAAGCCAGAAATATGGCATGCCCACTTTATTAAGCTCAATTAGAGATTAATAAAGGCTATTATATAAGGTGAATATACTTCTGGTTGAGATGACATTATAAATAGCTTGGAACACCCAGTTCTAGGAAAATTTCTAAATAAAAAATGACCTTGCTGAATCTTAGTGTTTATATAACTTTTTTTGTTGCCAAGATTTAAGCTGAATCACTTTCCATGAACAGATGAAAATTGAGGAAGTGTTAATTTTGTGGTTTCTGTATTCATAGATACTTGGTTAATGGAATAGTTTGAAATAAGGAAGTTATTTTTTTGATAAAAAAAAGTACTTGTGGGGTGCCTGGGTGGCTCAGTCCTTAAGCACCTGCTTTTGGCTCAGGTCGTGATCCCAGGGTCCTGGAATCAAGCCCCGCATTGGGCTCCCTGCTCAGGGCTCCCTGCCTGCTTCTCCCTCTCCCACTCCCCCTGCTTGTGTTCCCTCTCTTGTTATGTCTGTCTCTGTCAAATAGATAGGTAATTAATTAATAAATAAACAAACAAACAAATAAATAAAGTCTTAAAAAAAAAGAAATACTTGTGCTTGACTTCATATTTTTTTAGTTCTTGAGAAATTGAATATTACGCTTAAAATCCATCCTAGTTTTTGCTGCAGTATTTTGGTCACTCTGCTAGACATTCTGGAACTTTTTTATACACAAATACACATTTTTGTCTTTTTCCACCGATGTAAGGTGTTTTTAAAGATTTATTTATTTATTTGAGGGAGATGAGGGGTAGAGGGTGAGGGAGTCCCAAGCAGACTCTGTGTTCCATGTGGAGCCAGACCCAGGGCTCAATCTCATGACCGTGAGATCACAACCCGAGCCAAAACCCAGAGTCAGAAACTAAACGGACTGCGCCACTCAGCCATGCACCCCTCCCTATGTAACTTTGATACAAAATAGAGTTGAGGGCTATAGATCCTATGACAAGATTATATCCAAGAATAATGGATATTCCTTAGCTATGAGTTTTGCTTGCTAGTAACATATCAACTTACTGGTTTATCTTTTTAACAAAGAACTGTAAATGAGGAGGAGGGGAATTTTATATTTTTAAAAAGAATACAAAGTTTGGTTTCAGGTATGGATTTCTATTTTGGCATTCTTACTATTTACTGTATAACTGTAAGCTTTTGTTTTTATAAAAACAAAATAGATTAGTAATTTTCATTGGACTTTTATGAAGATTAAATGATAATTACAGATGTCTTAGTAAGAAGTGCTCAGTAATTAAATGTGTACTTTCCTACTTGCCTGATTTATTGGTCTATTTGTGTTAATTAGGATGCTTTCAGCTTTAAGGTATAGAGTGTCTGACCCTTAGTGATGTAGACAAAAATAACATTTCATATAACAGGAAGCCTGAAGATAGAGACTCACTTTTGTCTAGGTTCAGTCAGGATCACTGAAGTTTTCTTGGTCTTCCACTAGTGTTCTCAAGAGAGTGGCACAGCTCTAAGCATTAAGTTCAAGCTGCCAACTTCTCAAGTACAGCGAAATTGGTTGGGGGCAAAAGAGCCTGTTCTTTTTGCGGCCCTCTCATCAGGGAGGAAAGAATCCCTAGCAACTTCTTTCAATTTATTGACCAGTTTTAGATCACAGGTCCAATTTTATATCAGTCATTGACAAAGGGGAACAGGATTGCTAGGATTAGCTAAGAAGATTAGTCATGATCGTCCCCTGGGGCTGAGCCTAATGTTACCTGAAAAGAAGTGGGATTCTGTTAATATGGAAAAGGAGAATGGTTCCTGGGTGGGTAGTCAGTAAGGGCTACTATAAGGGTACAAAAGAACCAAGTGATGAGGAGCAGAAGGAAGTGAAAGCTATGATTGGACTGCTGGTCTCTGATTATTAAAATTTGAAGAAAATAATGTGTCTAATTCCTAAATAGCTAATAGTCTAAAGTAAACCTATGGTCAGTAGGCTCAATAGTCAATTTTCTGTTAAGGAATTAGAGTTGTTATTTTTATGTTGTTCTTTGTGTTGTTTACTCTGTATAACACTTTCTGAAAACTTTGCTCTCTTGAGCAAATAATAACACTTTTGCTCCAGATCAGCATATCCAGATGTAATGAATAAATAGGCAACTTAGGTGGATTTAGAAGGGAAATTGTGGCAAAATGCACATAAACTGAAAAATGAGATGGGAGTTTTTCTCAGTGGAATTTATGAATTTATGGATTCATGTGGATTTTAGATTCATACTCTGTTTTTTTTCCTTTCCATCTCTAATTACCTCAGGGATGTTCTAAAGATTGATGAGATAAAGTCTGTAAAAAATCCTTGTGCTTCCCAGAAGAAAAGAGCTTAAAAACATGGGTATATTTTTTCTAGCTATTAATGAGATTATACTGGGAATGTAGCTAGAAAAATACCCCAAGCAATGGAATTTTATAAAATAATGTTTACTATTGAAAAAAGAAATTTAGTTTGCATATCCAGTAATTTCTCTACTTAATATATACAGCTTAATACTCTTTAACAAGCATATATTAAGCATCTAATATATGAAGGGTTCTGGGCATTAGAGATTCAGAGATTTAAAAAATTGTGATATATGACCTCATGGAGTTTGTTAAGGGCACTGATTTCAGTAAGTTGGGAGAATACCTGTATTTCCTGGAGTTAAAAAAAAAATCCTAAAAAAAATTGTGAACCACTAATCTGAGTAGACAAACCATCCCACAACAAATTATAAGACATCATATTAAGAGCTAGTTATATGTGTTTTATATTCATTCTCATTAATCCTCATTATACTCTTGGAGAATGGGTTGTTAACGTCTTCCTCTTTGATAGATTAAGAATCGGAGACTCAGAGTGGTCAAGAAATATGCCTAGGATCTCACAGCTTGAAAGTACTAGAGCCAGCTTTAAAGCTAGTACTCTTCTTTGTTTTTTGTTTTTTTTTAAGATTTATCTGCAAAAAACAGTGACAGCGTTGAGTAGGGGGAGGGACAGAGGGAGAGAAACTCAAGCAGACTCCCCACCGAGTGCAGAGCCCCACATGGGACTGGATTCCATGACCCACGAGATCATGACCTGAGCTGAAACCAAAAGTGGTACACTTAACTGCCTGAGCCACCCTGGGGCCCCAAGCTAGTATTCTTTTTTTCAGTCATACTGCTTCCAGCATGTCTCCTCATTTATACTAGCAGTATGAACAAAGCAGGATTGTTGAAAATGAGAGCTTAATTTTTCTAAGAATGGTGGAGGGAATCAGGAAAGTCATGTTACAAAATGACTACTTGGAGAGGGAGATATAAAGTGGATATAATTTATGCGACAGAGTTCTAAAGTAAATGAGAAAAATGAGATCACATCAGAATACAGGTCGAAAATTAGTGGGGAGGGGTGCGTGGGTAGTTCAGTGTGTTAAAAGCCTTTGTCTTCGACTCAGGCCATGACCTCAGGGTCCTGGAATCGAGCCCCGAATCGGGCTCTCTGCTTAGCAGGGAGCCTACTTCCCCCCTCTCTCTGCCTGCCTCTCTGCCTACTTGTGATCTCTTTCTCTGTCAAATAAATAAATAAAATCTTAAAAAAAAAGAAAAGAAAATTACCGGGGAAAGGGAAATAAATTCATCTTACAGAAGAATGGGTCAAGATGAAAATACTTGAATATAGAAGGAGTTAACAGAAAATTGTGGGAAATTATCTAGCATAGTTTAAAGCTTATATTCAATTCCTAATAAGCAGTAGAATTGTTACAGCATTCATCTTGGTGATATGTAATTAAGTAGAATATAAAATAATTACACTAGAATTTATGAAAGTATTAAAATGTTGGAGTTTATCTCTGTATTACTAAAATGGAGATTGAGATATCTGGATTCCATTCTTGTCTTCGTTGTTAATTTGAAAAGTATGTCATACTCTAAAATGCTCAGCAAATGTGAGTTTTATTTTATGATTTCACACATTATTAATTTAGATATAACAACATAATCTCTACTTCTCCTGTATAATAGGCAATAAATTATAGAGTAGAAAGAGTCCGGAGAACTCTTTTCCCAAAAGGTGCCCTCTAAGTTCAAATGATCACCATTACTATATATCCATATTAATTTCCTATGGAAATCACCAACTTCAGATCATGGTTTTTCATCCTCTCAAGCTCCATTTGCCATCAACATTTTGACCTCTTTTTTATTTGATCATTTGACTTCAGAGGACTAAGAAAGCATTGAGTTGAAGAATTAAGGAAAGAGGAGTTTTGAAAGTGAAAAATTTCTAAAAGAAAAAAATGTCATTTATCTTCTATTTGGTCATTTTTTTTTTCTTTTTAAGATTTTACTTATTTGAGAGAGAGCACACACATTGAGGGGGTGCAGGGTGAAGAAGGGAGGGGCAGAGGGAGAGAGAGAGAAAGCAGATTCTCCACTGAGCAAGGAGTCCAAAGCAGGGCTCTATCCCAGGATCCCTGGGATTGTGACCTGAGCCAAAAGCAGACATTTAACCAGCTAAGCCACCCAGGCATCCCTGATCATTTTCAGGGCTTTGTCACACTTTATCCATTACCATCTCTGATGTGGGCAATTATTCTTTACTTTGTGCTTTCTGGTTATTGACTGCTCTATTTTACTATTTAATGGAAATAAACATAAAAATATTCTTTAAAAATAAGACTTCTTGAACTATAATTATTACCTGGATATTTTGTGTGTGTTTGAGATGATGTGAAAGATGAAATGGAATAACATCTTTGAACACTTTCACTTTATGCTAGGCTTGTCTAATATTACAGTTCTCTGAAATGTAGTTACAAGTGAGAAAAATGTGCCTCAGAAAGGTCAGGTAACTTGCCTAAATCCTCTGAGTTTGAAAATGAGAGTGCATGGATTTTTTTTAAAAAAAGGTTTTATTTATTTATTTGAGAGAGAGAGCGTGAGGAGGGGAAGGAGCAGATAGACAAACAGACTCCTTACTGGCTCTGCAGGAGCCCACGGTGGGGTTATCCCAGGACCTCAAGAAGACACTTAATTGACTGAACCACTCAGGTCTCCTAAGAGTGTGTGGATTTTAAGACAAATCTGTCTGACTCCAAAGCCTTATGCTCTTCTTACTACACTGGACATAGCAACAAGATTCATTTGTGCTTGAATTGCTTACTAGAAATACAAATCTTTGTCTTTGGGTGAACATTATTAGTTTTGGGCAGCAGTAAAGGATTGGGAATTTGAGTATTTGAATTTAAAAGGAAGATAAAAATTTTGAATGGGGCTATCGGGTGAAATTACCAAAGTAGTGGGATTTTAGGTTTTCTTTCATATATCATATTTCATATATTACAAAGGAGAAAAAGAACAAAATGGGTGCCAAGTCATTGACCGAGGAGAGATTTAATGATGGTAATATATACCACCCCAGTTTACTCACAATTACTTTTTCCATTGTAATTGATTTTAAAAGTATAAACTCAAAGTGGATGGTAGGGTTTTTTTTGTTTTGTTTGTTTGTTTACTGCATTAGTAATTTGAATAAATAGAGCAGAGAAGAAAACTACAAGAGAGGTAATGTAGAAAAGAACAATGGCATGGGTATGAAAGAGTTCTAGGCTTCTGTTTCCTCTTCTGTAAAAGGAGGGGATTGCATAGACTATTTTTCTTTCCTTGCAGCTCTCTGAAAGAGCTTATATGAACTGTGTTTAAAGAAAAATAGCAAAGGAAATGGAATGATTTGTGCTAGCAATGATTTATCTCTATAAAATTATTACTAAATGTCCTGATTAGGGGCGCCTGGGTGGCTCAGTGGGTTAAGCCTCTGCCTTCGGCTCAGGTCATGATCTCAGGGTCCTGGGATGGAGTTCCGCCTCGGGCTCTCTGTCCAGCGGGGGAGCCTGCTTCCCCCTCTCTCTCTGCCTGCCTCTCTGCCTACTTGTGATCTCTCTCTCTCTCTGTCAAATAAATAAATGTAAAAAAAAATTAAATAAATAAAATAAAAATAAAAAATCTAAATGTCCTGATTAGCTAAGGTCACTTTGTGGGAAGAGTACACCATTAAACATTTTGAGGTGTGCTGTGCTTTAAGTGTGTTTTCTGGAAGTCATCTCAGTTAGACTGAAATGCTACTTATCAAGGTGTCAAGTGTGGTATACTGAGGGTTTTATTTTGCAATTACTGTTTCCTTTTTGATTCATTTCCAGTATTAATTTCTTCAGTATCTCTATAGGCACACATGATCTTCTTCACTTACAGTTTATAAAAAAAAATAGCTTGATGACATGCCTAATGTCAAAATGGCACATTGAAAAATGATCCAGACTAATTTTTAAGAAAGTTCTGACAAGTTTCCCCTTTCAGACACTTGGGATTATAGATATTTAACATATAGTGAGCATTTATAAATTTAATTACAAAATGTTAATTTGGTATAATTTTATATTTATAGACTGAATATTTTATAAGTTTATATAATTTATATAACATGTTTATAAAATGAAAAATACAGTCAATATATAGCTCTGCTTTTAATTTGAATTAGTGTTCTGGAGTAATGTCAGGAGTAATTTTTTATATAAAGTGCATAACAGATTTATAGGGGCACCTGAGTGGCTCAGTCTGTTAAGCGTCCCACTCTTGGTTTTATCTCTTTGGTCATGATCTCATGGCTCACAGGATGGAGCCCCCTATGGGGCTGTGTGCCCAGTGGGGAGTCTGCTTGAACCGATTCTTTCCCTCTGGCCCTCCCCTCACTCATGCACTCTCTGTCTCTCTCTTAGATAGGTAAATCTTAAGAAAAACGTTGTATAATATTTTGGTATTTATGTTATGCCCAATTTTTAGTTTAATTAAGTGAAAATATACTTTAAAAATTAAAATACCATATTTAAAATAACTTCAAATTTAAAACCAAGAATAAAACACATTTTTAAAATAATTATTTTTTAGAAGCTAACTATTTTTATTCAATAATATTATAGAATATAGTATTATGCTCACCTGAAATATTGGGGGAGAGTTATAATGTTTTCAGTGCTATCTGGAATAAAATATTATTCTGGAGCATGAAAAAATTTGATGGTGCTTTTTTTAACCATAGGAAAATTATTTTTCAGTACTATAACCTAAGATGACAAGATATGCAAAATCATGTCTGTGCTGTCAGTCTGTGTTATTTTATGCTCTGACTTCGGTCAAAGAATCTTGACTGAATTAAAGATTATTTTCAACTTTGTTTACTCTAAATAGAGGTTATATAAATGTCAGATATTTGGGGCGCCTGGGTGGTTCAGTCATTAAGCGTCTGCCTTCAGCCCAGGTCAGATCCCAGGGTCCTGGGATCGAGTCCCGCATCGGGCTCTCTGCTCAGCAGGGAGCCTGCTTCTCCCGCTACCATTCCCTCTGCTTGTGTACCCTCTCTCGCTGTGTTTCTCTCTGTCAAATAAATAAAATCTTAAATAAATAAATAAATGTCAGATATTTGCAAATGAGTGTTGTATATTTTATTTTATTTTATTTTTTATTTTATTTTATTTTTTTAATGTTGTATATTTTAAAAAGGCGACCAGGGTGCCTGGGTGGCTCAGTCGCTAAGTGTCTGCCTTTGGCTCAGGTCATCGTCTCGGGGTCCTGAGATTGAGCCTGCTTCGGGCTCCTTGCTCAGTGGGAAGCCTGCTTCTCCCTCTCCCACTCCACCTGCTTGTGTTCCCTCTCTCACTGTCTCTCTCTCTCTCTGTCAAATAAAATCTTTAAAAATAAATAAGTAAATAAATAAATAAATAAATAAATAAAGTAAAAAAGGCAGCCAGGTAAGAGAATCTTTCCCTTGTCATCTTGTTACCTGCCAATGTTAAAGTATATGTTGATCATTTAAAGCACGTAAAACCCTCATTATCATAGTGTCTCTCTGTATAAGGCCATGAGGTTAAGTCACAAATAGACAAAACTGCCTTTTGCATTAGTTATGACAAACTTGCCTGATACCAAATTTGATTTATATCATATGTAATGTTTTAGCAGGATTCCAAGGGTATTTGTCAATATTGACTTCATCCAGGTATTATAAGAATTTTCATCCTGAGAGCTCTAGAATGTGCCATGAACTTCCTCATCTCTACAAGGACAGAACTTCTTCTGTTCTTGTTTCCTTTTATTTCATATTAGGTTGACTTCATTTTATTTTACCTAGTTTGGAGCTCAGGCATTGAGAAACATACTCCTCAGTTCATGGTACTTTTTAAAAAAGATTTATTTATTTATTTATTTATTTTAGAGAGTGGGTGGATGAAAGGGGCAGAGGGATAGCGAGAGAGTCTCAGGCAGACTCCCTGCTGAATGTGGAGCCCAACCCAGGGCTCGATTTCATGACCCATGAGATCATGACCTGGGCCCAAACCAAGAGTCAGACACCCAACTGACTGCACCACCCAGGTGCCCCTCGTGATGCACTTTAAAAAAAATTTCAATTCCAGTGTAAAATAGTGTATTTTAATATTACTTTAAAATAATGTTTATGATGGCAACCTTCTGTCTACCTCTGAATATCCCTGTTCCCTAGTTTAGCTTCCTAGATATACCTATTTAAAAAAAACAGACTATTTTTAGAGCAAACTGAACAGAAGGTACAGAGTTCCCACACCCTCCCCTAGTTGACCTCGTTATTAGCATCTTGCCACTAGGGTGATACATTTGTTAAAATTGATGAACCAATATCAATACATTGTTATTAACTGAAGTCCTAATAAAAGAAATATATACTATAGTTTACTTTAGATTCACTCTTTGTGTCGTATAGTTCTGTCGGGTTTGATAAATGC
>CM053606.1:35218362-35240641 GCA_028646535.1 Procyon lotor
AAAAAGTTGAAAATAGAGCTACCCTATGACCCAGCAATCACACTACTAATTATTTACCCTAAAGATACAAATGTGATCTGAAGGGGCACGTGCACCCAAATGTTTACAGCAGCAATTTCCACAATAGTCAAACTACGGAAAGACCCTAGATGTCCATCAATAGATGAATGGATAAAGAAGATGTGGTATATATATAAAATGGAATACTATGCAGCTATCAAGAGACATGAAATCTAGCCTTTTTCAATGACATGGATGGAACTGGAGGGTATTATGATAAGCGAAATAAGTCAGTCAGAGAAAGACAATTATCACATGATCTCTCTGTTATGAAGAATTTGAGAGGCAGTGCGGGGAGTTGTGAGGGGGTGGGGGAGAGAAGTGAAACAAGATGGCATGGGGAAGGAGACAAACCATAAGAGACTCAAAAACTCATGAAATGAACTAAGGGTGCCTGGGTGGTGGGGGGTAGGGATAGGGTGGCTGGGTTATGGACACTGGGGAGGATATTTGCTATGGTAAGTGCTGTGAAATGTGTAAGCCTGACGATTCACAGACATGTACCCTGGGGCAAATAATCTACGTTAATAAAAAATAAATAAATTAAAAAAATTTTTTTTCTTAAAGATTTTCCTTATTAGAGAGAGCAGGAGGGGGAGGGAAGTAGAGAGAATCTAAAGCAGACTCCACACTGAGCACAGAGCCCATTGTGGGGCTCAATCTCATGACCCATGGCATCATGAGCTGAGCTGAAATCAAATCAGAGGCTTAACTGACTGAGCCACCCATGCCCCATGAATTCTAATTTCTGAATGTTTATTATTAGTATACAGAAATATGACTGATTTTACACAAGGATCTTGCTAAATTCACTTATTAGATCTAGTAGTCATTTTGTAAGTTCCTTAGGATTGCCTACATATTAAACAATCATGTTATCTGTGAATAAAGACAACCTTTTTTCCAGTCTATATTCATCTTATTTTTGTCTTCTTGTCTTACTTTATCTGTTCTTGTCTTATTACATTGGCTAGAAGCTCTACTGAAACGTTGAATAGAAATGAGAGTAGACATCCTCACCTTGTTCTTAATCTGAAAGAAGCAGAATTTATTCTGTCACCATTTGATATACTAATTGTAGGTTTTTCATAGATGTGTTTATTAGGTTGTAGAAGTTCTCTTCTACTCTTGGACCGCCAAGATACACACACACACACACACACTCTCACACACACACACACACACACACACATTTTGAATGGAAGTAGAATTTCGTCAAATGCTTTTTCTCCATCATGTAATTCACCTTTTTTCATCCTACTTATGTGAGTTACAGATTGATTTTTGAATGTTAAACCAACTTATTTTGAATGTTAAACCCATTTAGTCATGATGTACTTTATCATTTTGTGTTTTGCTGGACTGGATTTACTAAAAACATGTTACATATTCATGCAACTACATTCATGAGGGATACAAGTCTGCAGTTTTCATTTCTTTTAATTCCCCCCTGGTTTTGTTACTAGTGTAATGCTGGCTTCAAAGAATGAGATTCCCTCCTCATCTATTTTCTGAGGGTTTTTTTTTTTTTTTTTCCAGAAGTGGTGTTATTTCTTCCTTCATTGTTTAGTTAAGTCACAAGTGAAATCATCTGGACCTGTGCCTTTTTTTTTTTTTTTTTTTAGGATTATTTGAGAGAGAGAGAGAAAGCACAAGTTGGGGGAGGAGGCTGAGGAAGAGAGAAGTGGACTCCCCACTGAGCATGGAGCCAAATGTAGGGCTTGATCCCAGGAACCCAGGATTATGACCTGAGCTGAAGTCAGACACTTAACTGACTAAGCCACCCAGGGACCCTGGAATCTGTGTTTTTTTTATAGGAAGGTTTGGAACAATAAATTCAATTCTTTCAATAAATACAGGGATGTTCAAGTTATCTATGCTTTCTGAAGTATGATACAAAAGCTTGACATTCAAGGAATGTGTCCATTTTGTCTAAGTTGAACATTTACTGGCACAAATATATTCATAATATACCCTTGTTATTTACTGTTTATAGGACTTGTAATGATAACCCCCTCTCACTTCTCAAAATGGTATTTTATGTTCTTGACTATCAGTCTTAGGCCATTAGCACCAACAGTCTGACTATAAGTCTGTCAATTTTACTGATCTCAAGAACTAGCTTTTGGTTTCATTTTTATCTTTTTTTTTTTTTTTAAGATTTTATTTATTTGAGAGAGAGAGAGAGAGAGAAGAAAGCAAGCAAGCACAAGCCAGGGAGGGACTGAAGGAGAGAGAGAAGCTATTTATTTTCTTAGTGCTTATCCCCACTAAGCAGGGACCCCAATGCAGGGCTCCATCCCAGGACCCTGGGATCATAACCTGAGCAGAAGGCAGACACATAAGTGACTGAGCTATCCAGGCAACCCTGGTTTCTTTTTCTTAATTTTTTGTCTTCTACTTTATGAACTGCTGGTATTGTGTTTATTTTTTTTTCTTCCATTTAATTTGTGTTTTATTCTTCCTTTTCTAATTTCCCAAGGTAGATTAGGTCATTGATCTGGAATGTCTTTTTTCCACCTACAATAAAAATTTAATGCTATCAATTTCTCTCTAATCACTGTGTTAGCTGTATTTCACGAATTCTGATATGCCATATTTTCATTTTCAATCAACTCAAAATACTAATTCTCCTTTCACCCATGGATTATTGAAAAGTATGCATTTTGTTTCCAAATATTTGGGGATTTTTCTAGAGATCTTTCTGATATTGATTTCTAATTTAATATTGTTGTCAGAGATATTTTGTATAATGTGAATAATTTTAAATTTATCAGGACTTGTTTTATACCACAGAATATGGTCTATCTCCTAATGTTTTGTGTACACTGGAAAAGAATGTGTGCTCTGCTGCTTTTGGATGTAGTGTTCTATAAAAACCACTCAAGTCGAACTGGTTGACAGTGTTGTTCAAGTCTTCTATATCTCTGATGATTTTCTGTCTACTTCTAAGAATTATTAAATCAGAGATATTGAAATCTCCAAATATAGTCATAGGTTTGTCTATTTACCCTTATAGTTCTATCATTTCTTGCTTCAAGAATTTTGAAGCTCAGTTAGTAATGCAAAAATGTCTAGGACTATTACATGTTTTTGATGAACTGTTCCTTTAATAATTATGAAATATACCTGTTTATCCCTGGTAATATTTTTTATTCTGAAATACACTTAGACTTTTTTTTTTTTTTTAAAGATTTTATTTATTTATTTGACAGAGAAAGAAATCACAAGTAGGCAGAGAGGCAGGCAGGAGTCATTGGGTGGGGAAGCAGGCTCCCTGCAGAGCAGAGAGCTTGATGCGGGGCTCGATCCCAGGATCCTGAGATCATAACCTGGGCCGAAGGCAGAGGCTTTAACCCACTCAGCCACCCAAACGCCCCCACTTAGATATTATTCTATCCACTCAAGGTTTCTTCTTTTTTTTTTTTAAAGATTTTTTATTTATTCATTTGAGAGAGAGAGAGAGATATCATTTATTTATTCATTTGAGAGAGGGGGGGGGGAAGCAGGCTCCCCACCGAGCAGAAAGCCAGATGCGGGGCTCGATCCCAGGACCCTGAAATCACGACCTGACCCGAAGGCAGAGGCTTTAACCCACTGAGCCACCCAGGTGCCCCTCAAGCTTTCTTTTGATTAGTATTACCATGGTATATCATTTTCTATCCTTTTAAACTATTTGTCATACTATTTCAAGTGGTTTTCTTATTCACAGCATAGAGCTAAATCTTGCTTATGTATCCCATCTGATAATCTCTGTGTTTTAATTGAGGATCTTTAGACCATTTATATATAACATGATTACTGATACGGTTAGATTTAAATCTAACATCTTGCTATTTATTTTCTATTTGTCCCATCTCCTTTTGTTTTCTTCTTTTTCAGCCTTTATATGATTCTAGTTTATCTTCTTTGTTGGCTTATTAGGTATACCTCTTTTAGTTTTTCTAGTAGTTACTTTTGGGTTTATATCTTTATCAATCTACTTTCAAGTAGTATTATTTCATATCCTATGTCATATAGGAACCTTACATCTGTAGACTTCCACTTCCCCTTCCCTGGTTTTTGTGGTATTTTTGTTATACATTTTGTTTCAATATATGTCACAAACTCCACAATACATTTTTTTATTTTTGTTTTAAACAACTATCTTTTAAAGAGATTTTTGTATTTACCTGCATATTTACCATTTCTGTTGCTCTATACTCCTATATGAAGATCCAGACTTCCATTATTTGGTATTCTCCATGAAGGATTTCCTTTAACACTTGGTAATAGATTCTTTTAGCTCTTATATTTCTGAAAAAGCATTTTGCTTTTGAAACATATTTTTTACTGGGTATAAGTTGACGGGTTTTTTTCCCCCCAGTATTTTAAAGATTCACTGTACTGTTTTCTGGCTTGAATTGTTTTGATAAGTAGTCTGCTGTTATTCTTATATTTGTTCCTCAGCATATAATGTGGATTTTTTTTCTCTAGTTGCTTTTAAGATTTTTCTCTTTAGCTCTGGTGTTAACCAATTTGATTAAGATAATTATAATGTTCCTTGATATAGTTCTCATCATGTTTTCTGCAACTGGAATTCATTAAGCTTCCTGAATATATGGGTTTATACTTCTAATTTATAAAATTTCTGATCATGGAGTTTTCAAGTATTTGTTGTTTACTCACCTCTTAACTCCCCTGAGGACTTCAACAATAGTGCTAGGCCAGCTAACATCTCCCACAGTTCAATCATGTGCTGTTCATTTACTTTTCCAGTCTTTTTTTCTTTGTGTCTCATTTTGGATAGTTTCTATTACTACGTTTTTAAGTTTACTAATTTTTTCTATGGAGTGTCTAATCTACCATTAATTTCATCCAGCGCATTTCATTTCATTGTCATTTTTATTTCTTAAAGTCTGATTTGGATCTCTTGATATTTTTCCTTGTCTATCCTTAACATGCTCTTTCCTTGATCCTGCTAAGCCTTTCTCTTAAGCTTGATAGGTAGGATCAGGGCAACCTGAACCTATGGATAACTTTGGTTCCATAGGTTTGGTAGGAATAATCTGCCCCTAGTTCATTCTAGCTGGTGAATACAAACTATGGGGGCGTCTGGGTGGCTCAGTGGGTTGAGGCCTCTGCCTTTGGCTTGGGTCATGATCTCAGGGTCCTGGGATCGAGCCCCTCATAGGGCTTTCTGCTTGTCAGGGAGCCTGCTTCTCCCTCTCCCTCTGCCTGCCTCTCTGCCTACTTGTGATCTCTCTCTCTCTGTCAAATAAATAAATAAAATCTTAAAAAAATATATATAATGAACATTACACACACAGTATGTGCAGAATTCTAGAGATGTTTATAACATGGGAGAGTCACCCTCATTGGGAGTTAACTAAAAGCTTATCTGCCATCTAAGCTGACACCTGAAAAATGAGTGAGAGTTAGGCAGGTAATAAACAGGGAAAGTGTGCATCAATAAGGAAATAGCTTGTGCAAAGGCTTTAGAGTATAAGAGAACACAGTCTAGAAAATAAGGAAGACTATGGGTATCAATAAAGAAAAGTAAATAAAAGGAAAAATGGAATATTATCATGAGTAATATATAAGAAATTACTTTTTTCAACTACGAAGTGAAGAATTATTACCAACACAATTCAAATATCCAAGACTGAGAAACAATGAACTGAGTTGAAATAAAAATAAAATATGAGTTGAAATAAAATTGAATTAGAAGGGAAGTCAGTCTGCTAAATCAAGTAAGAAAAATAAGTAATATATAGTTGGTAAACTTTATTGAAAATGAAATGCAATAAACATAAGAAATACAGTTATTATTTATGAAAAAGGATATCTGAACCTGCACAACCATAAACCTACAAGGCAGATAAAGACAGGTAATATAAATGGCAGTTGTTGTCATAAATGTCCTAGGTCGGTACTGAAATAATTATAGAGGCCTCACAGCTTTTTACAGATATACTTTTATAAACAGATCCAATGCCCAAGCACCATACTGCAAACACCAAGGATAGCCATGTATATTACCTGCTTGAAGAAGACATCTGATTATCTTACTTCTGGACAATAGACTCCCAGAAGGCAAGCATCATGTTCTTAACTCATCTTTATATTTCACATCACAGAATATTTAATAAATGTTTGCAAAACAAAAAACCTTCAAATTTGAAAAATATACGTATTTTCAAAGTGTATCTCTTTTAAGACTATTTAGGGCATAAATTATTTAAAAATCATTCATTTTAAAGACTTGACACTACCTAGTCTAGTCTATTACTTATTGATATTCCAAGGTAGAGGACTATCTAATAGAAACTATTAATTGTATCATAGGAAAAAATAAAGCACACGTTCTAGCTACTATTTTCTACTGTCCTGAAAAAAGCCACTGCATTGAAAGCCATGGGTAAAAGCTTTCTTCACATAGGTCATTCTCATAAAACTCAATCTTCTAGGTTTATAAATCCAGTAAGACATTTACATGATTCTAAGTGAAAGTAAGAAATGTTTGTATATAAAGGAATGATGAATAAGTGGCTGAATGAAGGGAAAAGATAGGAAGAAGGAAAAAATGAAAAAAGAGAGGGAAGGAGGCAATTTACTTTATACAAGAAATAGCGGAAGGAGTAACTGGGGACTTACCAGCCTTCTAATAAAATAAATTTTGGGACACCTGGGTGGCTCAGTCAGTTAAGCCTCTGCCTTTGGCTCAGATCATGATCCCATGATCTGATCCTTCCATCCTGAGATAGAGCCCCGAATCAGACACCCTCTTCAGCGGGGAAACTGCTTCTCCCCATCTCTGCCTGCCACTCCCCCTGCTTTGTGTGCACATGCGTGTGCTCTCTCGCTCAAATAAAAAAATCTTTAAAAATAATTAAAAAAACAAATTTTAACCATTACTATATCAAATTCAGTTTCAAAAAAGATTTTTCTTTTCAACTATATGATTACTGTTCGACATTTTACACCTGATTCTAAGAAATTTAAATTTAAGCAAGACTTTTTTCTTGCCATTTACAACAACGTGGATGGAACTAGAGGGTATTATGCTAAGCAAAATAAATTAATCAGCGAAAGACAATTATCATATGATCTCACTGATACGTGGATTTAAGAAACAAAAGGGAGGATCATAGGGGAAAAGGGGAAAAATAAAACAATATGAAATTAGAGAGGGAGACGAATCATGAGAGACTCTTAATCTCAGGAAACAAACTGAGGGTTGCTGGAGGGGAGGCGGGTGGGGGATGGACATTAAGGAGGGCACATGATGTAATGAGCAATGGTATCATATAAGACTGATGAATCACTGAATCTAATAATATATGTTAATAGAATTTCAATTTTAAAAAAAGAAAAGAAAAAAGAATTACTGACCTTCCACTGAATCTGCATTTTAATAGGTTCAAAACCTGCAAATAAAGCCACTCTGATCAACTAAAGAATCTTAAGCAGCCACCAAAGAGAAATGTAGAAAGCAGAGAATTCCCAGGACAAAATGGGTGGAGGACGTTGGCTCCAAATTCCTTGCTTCTAATAACTACATTCTTTTAACAATAAAGTATTTTTTTTTAAGATTTTATTTATTTGACAGAGAGAAACACAGTGAGAGAGGGAACACAAGCAGAGGGACTGGTAGCAAGAGAAGCAGGCTTCCCGCCGAGCAGGGAGCCGGATGAGGGGCTCGATCCTAGGACCCTGGGATCATGACCTGAGCTGAAGGCAGACGCTTAAAGACTGAGCCACCCAGGTGACCCTAACAATAAAGTATTTTTAGGGGAAAAAAAAAGAAGGGGAGAGAAAGACTTCACATGGCATACAGGCAAAAAGCACTGTTTACATAATTCTGTATTGTGTGTATAAAATGCATTATAGTTACAAAATGCACCCATTAATTCAAAATGCAACCATTTGTTTTTGAAATCTTACTTAAAAATTTTGGGAGTCAATGCTTAAAATGTTAAGTATTATCAAAAATAACATGTACTCACGATAAGAAGGAAAAGTGAAAAGATCCCACCACTAATGTTATTGATATAAAGTTAATTTTTATACCTTAGTTGAAATGCAAATCTGTCACTGATTACCATGGTATCAAAAGCACAATCAATGACACAACTAATGACTAAATAAATTACAAACCTAACATCTTGATTTTCCATCATGAAATTCATTACTAATCTAACTCACATAGTATTATGAACTGACTTCACTGCCAATTAAAAAATGAAATTTATATATACTCATATATTTTTCATTTTCATTTGTGTATTTGACAAAGAAAAATATGCCTTGGTGATAAATCTTACCTCATTGTATCTGTTGCTGGGAATTTTGATACTGGTTTTCCGAACTTCCATATCAACCACCAAACCTTGAACTACTGGCAATGTATATTGGTAATTTCTGAAGTCCTGGGAAAAAACAGATCAAAGTGGAATAAAGCATTCATCAATGGCAGGATTTGATTTAGAGTAATAAAAGCAGCATAAGCTGAAAGAATGCGAAAATTAATATCATTCATTTAAATAAGGAAATGTATAATGAAAACCCTAATGTATATATTCTAGCTCTCTAATTAGATTGTAAATTCTCATAAAAAAGTAGACCTATCTCATATACACCTTATATACAATATTAAACAAATATCTGAATGCTTATTACTCTGCATTAACTGTCTCCTCCCCCTAAAGTAAGCTCCAAGAGGTAGGGACTCTCACTTGTTTTCTTCTTGTAATATCCCAAATGCCTGGAACAGCCTAGGCACTCAATGAATATCTGTAGTAAAATGTATGCACATGCACACACCACATCCAGTGTGGATGAAGCAAAGTGAGCAAGAGTGGTAGGAGCTCTGGTCAAAGTGACAGCGCAAAGCTAGATTTCACAGAGTTTTGTAGGCCACCATAAGGACCTTTGCCTTTACCTAAGAAGGTTTTTGACCTACTTTAATAGCTCTCTCTTACTTCTTTGTAAAGAATAGCCAGTAAGGGAACAAGGATAGAAGAAAGGAGATCAGATAAACATATAAAAATCATTCAGGGGGCGCCTGGGTGGCTCAGTCATTAAGCCTCTGCCTTCAGCTCAGATCATGATCCCAAGATCCTGGGATCAAGCCCCGCATCGGGCTCCCTGCTCAGCGGGAAGCCTGCTTCTCCCGCTACCATTCCCTCTGCTTGTGTTCCCTCTCTCGCTGTGTTTCTCGCTGTCAAATAAATAAAATCTTTAAAAAATAAAATAAAATAAAATAAAAATAATTCAGGCAAGCGGCAGTGATAACTTGAACCAAAGTATTAACAGTTCAAAAGGTGGTGAGAAGTTATCAGATTCTAGATATATTTTGAAGAGGTAAGTGACAATATCTGTCACTGGATTGAAGGTGGAATTTGTAGAAAAAGAGAAGAATCGAAGATGATGCTGAATTATATAGACTGAGCAGCTGTAAGACTGTACTTCCATTTACTGAGAGGCAGAATATGTGGGCGGGGAAAGTGGCAAGTCAGAAGTCTGCAGAAGAACCAAGAAAGAAAAGGGTCCTAGAAGCTAAGAAAAGAAAATGTATAGATACTGGTAAGTTGTTGGATGGGATGGTGTGAAAACTGTCTTCTGACTGCTTCTATTAACTCGGGGAAATTGGGGCTGAGTCATCAGCTGAAAGTGAGAAAAGGAGAAGAGGCATTGGAAATTTGAGAAAACATGAGAATAGGAATGTGTTATGGACCAGGAAAGATTGCCAGGTAAGTCTGAGAGGTTCTTTAATGGTATTGGTCATGAATCTAAAGTAAGACCAGTGAAGAGCTACTCTTTTTGTCTTCATCCACATTCAGGCTTAGATAAAGTTATCAATGAAGGAAGAAGTAGATCCATGCTGGTATGGTCAACTTTTTTTTTTTTTTTTAAGATTTTATTTATTTATTTTAGAGAAAGAGTGTGAGTGGGGGAAGGGAGGAGGGGAGAGAATCTCTGCACGGAGCCCGATGAAGGGCTTGATCTTAGGACCCCAAGATCATGACCTGAGCTGAAACCAAGAGTCAGTTGCTTAACTGACTGAGCCACCCAGGTGCCCAACTGACTTTTGATAAGGGTGTGAATGCAAGTAAATGCAGAGAGGATAGTCTTTTCAACAAATGGTACTGAGTCAATTGGACACATGAATGAAAAAAAAAGTTTCTAACAATGCCTCACAATCATAAACAAAAATTAACTAAAAATGGACCACAGACCTAACTATAAAACATAAAAATAGAACTATAAGCCTTCTACCAAGAAACATGGGAGAAAATATTTGTGATGTCATTCTGGTAAGTTCTTAGATATCATATAAAAAGCATGCTCAAAAACATTAAGAAATGGAACATTATGGGTGCCTAGGTGGCTCAGTCAATTTAGGGTCTGCCTTCGGCTCAAGTCACCAATCCTGGGGTCTTAGGATAGAGCCTTGAGTAAAGACAGCCTCTTGTCTCAAGTCAGAGACTCTCACACTGCCCCTTCCCCCTACTTTTGCAACTCTCTCTCAAATGAATACAATCTATAAAAAAATTAAAAAAAAAAAAAAAAAAAGAAATTGAACTTTAACATAGTTAAAAACTTTTGTTCTGTGAAAGACACTGTTAAGAGAATGTGAAAATAGAGCTACCCTATGACCCAGCCATCGCACTACTGGGTATTTACCCCAAAGAAGCAGATGCATTACAAAGAAGGGCCACATGTACCCCAATGTTCATAGCAGCAATGGCCACAATTGCCAAACTGTGGAAAGAACCAAGATGCCCTTCAACAGATGAATGGATAAAGAAGATATGGTACATATACACAATGGAATATTATGCCTCCATTAGAAAGGATGAATATCCAACTTTTGTATCAACATGGATGGGACTGGAAGAGATTATGCGGAGTCAAATAAGTCAAGCAGAGAGAGCCAATTACCTTATGGTCTCACTTACGTGCTGAGCATAAAGAAAAACATGGAGGGCATTGTGAGAAGGAAGGGAAAGGTGAATGGGGGGAAACCAGAGGGGAGATGAACCATGAGAGACTGTGGACTCTGAGCAACAAACTGAGGGTTTAGGAGGGGAGGGGTGGGGGGCTGGGCGAGCCTGGTGGTGGGTATTGAGGAGGGCATGTATTGCATGGAGCACTGGGTGTGGTGCATGAACAATAAATCTTGTAACACTGAAAAAATAAACATTTTTGGGGAAAAAATAAAAAAATAAAAATTAAAAAAAAAAGAATAAAAAGATAAACCATAGGCTGGGAGAAAATATAACAAATGATACAAATCTACCAAAGGACTTATATTCAGAATACATGAAAAACTTTAAAACTCAACAACAAAATAACAACCATATTTTTTAAATGGGCTAAAATCCAAAGATTCGCTAAATAAGATATAAAGAGGGCAAATTAGCACATAAAAAATGCTCTGAATCATTCATCATAAGCAGCATACAAATAAAAATCACAAAAATTAAGACCACCAAACTCCTATTGGAATGACAATAAAATTAAAAACAAAAAAAGAGAAATAACAAGTGCTGGCAAAGAAAAAAAAAAAGAAAGAAAGAAATAGTGTATATTCCTTGTGAATGCAAACTACTAGAGGCATGTTGGAAGAGTTTCACAGTTCTATATAACACTAAACTTACAATATGGTTCAACTATCCTATTCCAGGTATTTACCTGAGAGAAAGGAAAACTAATGCTCACTCAAAATTTCATTCATGAATGTTTGCAACAGCTTTATTCATAACCAAAAACAAGAAACAACCCACAGATCCATCAACAGGCATATAGATAAACTGTGGTTCATACATACAACTGAACACTACAAAGCAATAAAGATAAATGAACTATTGATATTGAAGGTTACCAGAATATGCCACCAGAAAATATGTCTCTGTTAATCACTCTTTGACCAGTCTAATTTACAGGGCCTCAGCCAAAGAACCAAAGATAAGTAGAGGAAAAAGATTATTTCCTCCCCAACAACCTACATAACAACACAGATGAATCTCAAATGCATTATAAGTAAAAGAAGCCAGACTGAAAAGGCTATGTACTGTATAATTCCAATTATATGAGAGTCTACCGAGGCTAAAACTACAGGGACAGAGGATCAATGGGATGCACTAGCAAATTTTCTGGAGTGACAGAACTGTTCTATATCTTAACTGCAACAGTGGTGGTAACATAATTCTTTACATATGCCAAAGCTTTTAGAAGTATACTCCACAAAAGGTGAATTTTATTGTACATAAATAAAAATGAATTTTTTTAAGAAAGGTAAATTTAACTAGGGTTTACATTTTGCTGGGGTACCACAACAAAGAGTAAGAGAGAGAGAGAGAGAGAGAGAGAGAGAGAGAGAGAGGAACTAGAATTACATCCAGGAAAAAAAAAGGTGATTTTAATGATGAAACCATGGAATCTTAAGATAGGGAGATGGTAAGGCAAGGGGAATGAGAGACATTAGAAAAGTGTTAGAATCAATAGATTGTAAGTCCTAGTAAGCTAGAGACAGAGAAAGGGGTTAAAGGGGTTTAAAATAAGCCTCCTCCAAATGTGCCACTTTGAACTGCAGGCAATCGAGACCCTGCAGGCTCAAGAGAAACTTCTGCCCTTGTCTAAACTACCTGTGGGGCTTTCTCAGAATTAGAGTTATTATCAGAGATAAATTCTATCTAAGGCCCATCTGCATGGTAGGGCAAACATCTAATTAATTACTAAACATTTAAAAAAAATAATTACCAAACATTTGCTCTTATTTTTATTGCCCTATGAACTGCCCTCCTACCTTGGGAAGCCCCAGGCCCCTATCCCATTCCTTGGCTCAGGATGGCATATATAACTCATTTGACCTTTCTATCTTTGAACCCCTCCTATGTGTGAGGTTTTCATATATACAAAGTTGAATTTATTTTCTCCTGTAATCTGTCTCATGTCAATTTAATTCTTAGACCAGCTGGAAGTACCCTTGAAAGACAGGAAAAAAACTTTCCTCCCTAACAGTGGTGATGGAGAGCAAGATACTTCAGGGGATAACCCACTAAAAGTTTATATAAGTGGATTGATAGAAGCCATAAAACTAGATTACTAGTTTATGCTACTAGATTACAGGATAGATATCTCTTTTTCATTCTAAAGCACATTATAATCAGTAAGAAAAATTACCTTGTCAAAAATGTGACTAAAAACTAAAGTTGCCAGGGAGTGATGAAGGGATGGGGACTAGAGCAAAAGGAAAGAAGAAGAGAGAGGGAGAAAAAGAGAGAGAGGGAGAGAGAGAGAGAGATCTCAGGGTCATGAGTTGGAGTTCCACATTGGTGGTAGAGGTTACTTAAGAAAATTAAATAAATGAATGAATGAATGAATGAATGAATGAATGAATAAAGTCCGTTTCTGGCATCAGGCTCCCTGCTCAGTGGGAAGCCTGCTTCTCCCTCTCCCTGCTTGTGTTCCCTCTGTTGTTGTGTCTCTGTGTCAAATAAATAAATAAAATCTTAAAACAAACAAACAAAAAAACAGTCTCGTCAAGAAATAATATGACTTAATTCCAAATAGGGCCAGAGTCATTACAAGTAATCAGAAGGGTCTTGCCTTAGTGGTTGGGAATAATTAGTACTATAGTAAACAAGACTTTGGTTCCACCTTACAAATCTTAAAAGCAAGGCTTGAAAGTATCATACTATTTCTAGGTAAATTAACTGGCTTACTTGTAACAGAACTTAAGAATATTTATAGGAATACAAAAATATTCGGCACCCAGCATGGAAAAATCATATTCGGCATCCAATAAAAAATTTTAAAATACCAAGCGTGCAAAGAAGCAGGAAAATACAACTGAAAGTAAGGGGGTAGTTAATTACTGGAAACTGAACTAGAACTGACAGAGATGTTAGAATTACCAAACGAGAACATTATAATAGTTACTATGATCATATTCCAGATGTTTAAAAAATTAAGTACAGGCATACAGGATATAGAAGAGACCTAAGTCAAACTTCTAGAAATGAAAATTACAATGAATGAGATCACCTCCTTCCCCCAAAAAAGATGGAACTGGCAGCTTTAACAATACAAAATAAAAGATTATTGAACTTGAAGACACAATAATAAAAGCCATTCAAAATAAAAGACAAAGAGGAAAAAAAAAGACTGAAATTTAAATTAAAAGGAAAAAAAAGGAGCATTAGCGAGCTGTGAACAATTTCAAGCAGCCTAGTATGTAACATTAGAGTTCCTGAAGGAGAGGAGGTAGACAGCACATGTTGTTTGATGAGAACTATAAACTCACAAAAACTAAGAAGCTCAACAAAACCCAAGCATTAGAAACACACTAAAAAAAACATAAAAAGGCACATAATCATATTGCTCAAAACCAGTGATAAAAAGAAACACCTTAAAGCACACAGAGAAGGCAAAAACATTACAGAGAGGAACAAAGAGGGAAAACAGACTCCTTGTCTGAAACAATGCAAACCAGAAGACAGTAGAACAATTACTGTTCATCTTTAAAATAATCAAAGAATAAAACTGCCAACCTAGAATTCTACACCCAGCAAAAATATTTTTCAAATATGTAGGTAAAATAAAGATATTGTTAGAAATACAAATGCCAAACAAGTTTCTTACCAGAAGACCCACACGACAAGAAATGTTACAGGAAATCTTTCAGGCAGAAGGAAAATGACACCAGATGGAAATACAGATTTACACAAAGCAATGAAGATCACTGAAAATGGCAACGACACAGGTAAAGCTACAAGAGTTTTTCTTATTACTTAAATCTCTTTAAAACATAATTGAAACTATAACAACAACTGCATGAAAGAGTGAGGAAATAAATCCATTCCCCAAAAAAGCAACTAAAAGGCTGGGTAAACGGCTTTTACTTATTTATTTATTTATTTGACAGAGAGGAAAGAGATCACAAGTAGGCAGAGAGGCAGGCAGAGGGAGAGGGGAAAGCAGGCTCCAGGCTTAGCAGAGAGCCCGATGTGGGGCTCGATCCCAGGACCCTGAGATCATGACCTGAGCCGAAGGCAGAGTTTTTAAAAAACAATCTGGGGCACCTGGGTGGCTCAGTGGGTTAGGGCCCCTGCCTTTGGCTCAGGTCATGATCTCAGGGTCCTGGGATCGAGCCCCACATCGGGCTTTCTGCTCCGCAGGGAGCCTGCTTTGTCCTCTTTCTCTGTCTGCCTCTCTGCCTACTTGTGACTTCTCTCTGTCAAATAGATAAAATCTTTAAAAAAACAAAACAAAACAATCTGTTACCAATGCTCTGGAATTAGACCAAAGGCAGACAACAGGCTGAGAGGTGTTTATTCATGAAAGCTACTGAACTTCAAGCAAGCACAGCAGAGCTGAGTCTGTGATCTTTCCTAGGGCAGCACCCTAGCCCTCTCAGGTGGTTCAAGGTAGTTTGTGAAAACAATCAGCTCTGCTGCTTGAAGGATCTTACTTGGAGTGGTAGCAGCTGCAGTGGTAATCTCAGTGGCTAGTGAAAACAGAGGGCCAGCTGCTCAGTTAGCTTGAGGCTGTTAGCACATTTGGGGAAAGTAACAAGCAGGTAGACTAGCCAGAGATTTAACAAAAGTTCTAAGAGGTAAGAAAACCATAGCGAGCTTCATAAACTCTCCAAATACCCAGAATTGACCTTAGTCTATGCACATGTACAGCAAAGACCTTAGTCGGCCCAAGTCAACCAACATCCTTGGTCAAAAGAGTCAGAGCCTGTGCATGTGTAAAGGTACATGGGAGAGCCCAGGGGAAAGGAAAAGAATAAAGTTTGAATCCCAACCTATATGGATCAGAAAAGATGCATCCAACAAATGCATCAGAAAAGAATGAATACTTTATTCACTTGAGGTATTTGGTTTTTGTTTTTGTTTTTGTTTAGAGAAAGCTTTTTTATTTTATTTTATTTATTTATTTGACAGAAAGAGATCACAAGTAGGCAGAGAGGCAGGTAGAGACAGAGGGGGAGGCAGGCTCTCCGCTGAGCAGAAAGCCTAACGCGGGGCTCGATCCCAGGACCCTGAGATCATGACTTGAGCCGAAGGCAGAGGCTTTAACCCACTGAGCCACCCAGGCGCCCCAAGCTTGAGGTAACTGAATAAATCTCTGAGCAATGCTGGGCTAAACAATAAGCTATACGGACAAAGGGGACACTGATATGAAAGCATGCTTAAAATAAAAACAAGACAGAATGCTAGGTGCTTTTATTATACATTACCGCTAGACCTCAAAATAATCCTGCAAGGTCACTTAGATGGTAAGTGTATAAAGAAGGGCTGAAATCCTATACTATTTCCACCCCAAAGCTCCATATACTTTCCAAAGAATATGTATGTTGTTCTTTTCTTACAGCATACATCTCCACCTGCCTGAAGCAGCAGGGGTATGGCTATTAACAAAAAATGAAATCCCTCTCTTCCTTCTTCTGTACAAACCCCAATAAGAAAGAAGAAATAAAAATCTCCAACTTACTGCAAGAAGATTCATGATGGTATGCCCCGTCTCTCCAAACAATGGCTTCCGAAATCTGACACTGAAGAGTGGGCATGGATAAACTATGGAAATGAGAAATAATGAGACTAAGTCTGACAGCGTAATATTTTGGTAAAAGAGAGACATCATGATTCATAAAGTTTTCAAAATGTAAATTTAATAGCATTTTAGATATGAAATTTAGGGGTCAAAAGTATTTAGCATCAAAGTAGCATCAAAGACAAATTCTGAGCCTTCTACAAATCACACCAGAGTAAGTCTTTTGATGACCAGAATAAGCCTTTTGATGTCGCTGTCTTAAAAATGAACTACCAAGTTTTAGGAAGCACTCTTTTTCAAACTGGATTAATATAATCTGGGAAACAAATCCTTCCTAATTCTTCTGTGTTCACTCTTATATACCTTCCAACCAGGATCCTCCTTAGAACAGCCAAACATGAGGTGACCTATCACCTGGCTTACTCCTTGAACTTTATGGGCAGTTCAGCCTGTACAAGACAGGAAGATATACATGTTTCCTCTGCATACAATCCTTTCCTTTCCCTACTTCATTTAGCTGATTCATATGCCTCTTTCATAATTCAGTCCAGAAGTAAATCAGTCCAAGAAATGTTTTTTATCCAACTCCTTCATTCTTGGTGAAGTTAGAGTCCATCTTGGGGAACTCCAAGAGAACTTTGTTAACTTTGAACATGTGTTTTAACACAATATACTACTGTAATCATGATTTCTGTATGTCTTCCTTACAAAGGTTTCTAAGGGCCTGTAATCATGTCTTTACTATTTCTAAATTCCCAGGATTTGTTACAAATGGTAGGTCTTTATTAAATTCCTACTGAATGAATAAGCGAAAGAATGAAGCTGACTTGCTGGAAAGCATTTACTATTTTATGGTTCATAAAATAGTTTATTATTTCATTTGATCCTCTTAACAATCTTACATAATGTAAAAGGCAATTATTATTTTTTCCAGTTCAGAAGAAACTGACAGATTGAGTGACTTGCCCAAAGGTACAGAGCTAGTAAGTCAGAGTTAAGAACCTTGTTCAAATGGTCTGATTCCTAGACCAAGGAAATTCTGATCAGGTAAAAATATAGTTTAAAATAAAGCTTACAGTTAAGCTTTAATGTCTTTAAAGAAACCTCACAACCTAGTTGTACTACTTCCACCATGGGCAAGAAGGTCTTCTATTGCTCACTTTACCAACTGAAAGTGATCTCTATACCACTAGTTTCCAGTATCTGTTACATTATATAAGATATAATTTGTCATAACTATTTTTCAATAAAATAGCAAAAAAAATGTTCACTACAGATACTGTAAAAAGTTACTTGTTAAATTCCAATACATTTTTTCTGAATATGAAGTTTAATTTACCAATAAACTATATAAAACCAGTAAGTTTACAAGGTATTAATCACAAACTTCCTAATTTGAGATTTTTAGTCCTTAACCATTAAAGCTAAAATAAGTAAAGACAATGGCCAAATTTAGCTTAGCTATTTCAAAAGACTTCTGCTGGATTGTATCACTGGGGAGTGGGGGTTTGATTATCTCAGGCCTTTATTTAGCCATCACATTTTGGTCATATAGCATAGAAGAAGCTATTTTACTACTTACGTCGATATTCAGCTCCAAGTCTCAACATTAGTCGGATGGGAAACACTTTAGCCCAAGGAGTTTCCCATTTCTGGATGAGAATCCCAAACAAGTAAGGTGGGGTTGGGAGTACTAGGTCTTGCAGTGACTGGTAGGTAGATGTCACATATAAGAATCCACCATGTTCTTTACTGCCAAGGAAACTCTGACTGAAGAAGGAATGTCCCAAGTTGCCCACAACATTTCCTAAAACAAAAAGCTCATTAATTATTCTATCAATAAATTAATCATATTCTTAGTAATCATTATTACTTAACATTGGGCCAGACATGGCCAAAAACTAATTCCCAAACTTTCACTATGAAAGACATGTTTATAAAGTTGTTTTTTTAATAAAGGTATTTATTAAATGAAAATTTGTTTTCAATTTTATCAGGGACTCTGGTGAGCATGAAATAGCTTGCATTACCACACTGGAGAAGTCGACCTAGCCAAAAGCCAAAAATATTGATGCCTTCCTTAGATTGGATAGCTCTACTGTATAAATTAGAAGTCTCAGGGTAAGAATTATTGTCTCCGAAGTCATTTAAAAAAATGTTACTACTAGGTACCTGCTCTCAGAGAGCTTAAAATCTCATTGGGTGAATAAACTCAATTCATGAACATAATGAATTAAGACAGTAAGTGCAGATATGTATGAGACACTGGGGGAAGAAAATTTATGGAGAAGGTAGTATATCACAGGATTTGTGAGTGGGACAAATATGAGTGGGACAAATATAAAACAGAATGTAGGGCTTATTTAAATTCATGTTAGTTTCTTTTTCCTTTTAGCTGCAAAAACTCTTGACTAAGCACTAATTTAAACTTTTTTACATGAAACAGTGACAAATCAGCCTTCATTAAGAAGACATTTTCCTCAGTTTAGAATTACAAAAGAACTTCCCAACAGACGCTGTCCCGTAATGGTAGATAGGTTCCCTGGACATGTGTAAGCTTCTTCTGATATTTCTGAAAGAAATAGCAGCAAATGCAGAAATCCTTGTCAGCAAACTTAATTCTTACTTTTCTGGAAAACTAGAGTCTGTTCACAGAACAGTGCAATGAGCCAATGATGGCTCACTGATTCCTTGAAGGAAGTAGGAAGCTATGTTGACAGTAGGGTCCACAAGTAAAGGAGACAATTCCCCCACAAAACTCTGAGAAGTCTTGTGGCTGAGAGCCATGTTCACCTGAACATTACCATCTGCCAAATACATTTAGAGACAGTACTCTTGCCCCAGGATTAACCAAATCTGGCTGCACATTTGAGCTGCTGGGCCAGATCTATAAAAACAAAACAAAATAAAATCCCCATATCCAGGAAACAATATGGTGTTTTGGAAAAAAAAGAAAAAAAAAAAATCACAGATTGTGAAGCCACAGAGGTATGGGTTTCAATACTAGTTCAATCACTATTATGTGATTTGGAGGCAAGTAATAGCTGTGTAAAATGGGGAAAATTACAAATTTCTGACCTGTTGTGAATAAATGATAGAATTTATACAAAATGCCTAATAGCACACGGCACACAATGTGTTCTCAAAAACTTGCAACTATTATTGTTATAATTTACATATACATATAATGATGAGTCCAATATTACAGGATTTTCTTTGCTTTATCAAAGATTTTAGAGTAAGGTTTGTATAAATTTTCATCCTTTAACCTGGGAGAGAAAAATTGGGTAAAAGAGATGGAAGATACTTTTTCCATCCATAATGTACAGTACACAATATCATTCCTCTAAAATTCTAATGACAGCATAATGATTATGTTTCACAAGTTTGCCCTAGTGCATACAACTCAAAGCTCAAAACTATGTTGGCTTGGTACTCAACACATTCATTCATTATCTCTTTGGGGATTTCCCTATTAGAGACTGGATTATGTACGGATAATCTATTACTGGTTATTTTTCCATAGATATTACCTTTTTGCTTCTACCACCTAACAACCTCCTCCTCTATCAATCCTAATGAGTGATTTAGTTTAGACTGTTATGTTATGTACCACCTCATCTACAAACAAGTAGCATTCCACGGGTATAGTTACAGGCAAAAAGAAAACACTGGGTATGAGAATTTGACAAAGATAAGCTTTCATTTAAAATTTAATCTGGGCCTCTTAAACTCATAAAGTCTGTTACATTTTTGTTTATACATGTACTTCTCTATGGAAACATTCAATACAATGAATCCACTGAATTAATTCTATATATCCCAAGACCACTATAGAATCCATATAAATAAAATAGATACAGATTCTTGCTTCTGAGCTTAAATGACCTGGCAAGTTTGTCAAAGGTTTTATATCAAGAGCTTACAGAGCAATGTCACATGACTTTGACCAGATTATCATCAGATCAATGTCACAAGGTTAATACAGCAGGTGTCATTTCCCTGAACTTTGGGATTTTTATTTTACAGGTGAAGAAACTGAATAGAGGTGTAGAATAGAGGTGTAGAATAGAGGAATAGAGGTGAAGTGACTCTCAAAAGACACAAGGTAAAATAAGTGGCAAAATAAGATCTACAAAGCAGATCTTTCAATCTCCTAGTCTTTCCATATATCATACTGTTTTTAAAATATATACATATACATACAGTAATTTGCAATTTTCCATCTTAAATTTGGAATTTTAACTTTTTTTCTTCCAAGTGCTTAGAGCCACCTTCAAATTCAATTCAAATATAACTTAGTATCTAGCTAAGCTTCCTTTTGTTTCAAAGCATGTTTATCTTTACAACTAACTCAAATGGAACAATTTCCAAACAAATGGTTCAAGAAATAGTAATATTCATGAATAATAACATATAAATAAACCTCAAACTATCAAAAGAATTTAGATAATCCCTTGGTGTTCTTTGTAAGACAGTAAACTGCAGTTAAGCATGAGTATTTCATAAAAGGTCACTTCCTCAGTTTAGAGCATCTGTGAGATTTACCATGTAACTTCAAAAAGCTCAAGAGGCAGTTTACAGCTTTTTTAAAACACAGGGTTTAGAGAAGATACAGCTGAATTCAAACCTGGGTTCAGCCATTAATTAACTATGTGTTTGATCTTTGCCAAGTTACTTAGGCCCTTGGTACCTCTCAGTTTCCTCATATGTAAAATGGGGACAAGAACAGTATGAATCACAGAGTTATAGTTGAGAAGAAATGAAATAGTACACATAAAACAATAAATATGGCCTAGCACGTAGTGAGTGCTGAATAAATACTAGAGAGGCAACTGGGTGGTGCAGTCCATTAAACATCTGCCTCTGGATTTTGGCTCAGGTCGTGATCTCGGGGTTGTGAGACTGAGCCCCACATCAAGTTCCATACCTAGTAGGGAGTCTGCTTAAGACTCTCCCTCTTCCTCTGCTCCACCCTGAGCACACACACTCGTCTCTCTCAAATAAATCTTTTAATAAATAAATATTAGACATTAGTCTTAAATCAGTTCTTCATAAATAGCTCCATATTACTTTCCCATTGGTTGAAAAATTACTTTGCAAAGCAGCAATACCATGGCTCCTTTTCTCATAGATACAAAATAAATTTAACTTACCAAAAAGATTCACAATTGATTGTAAAAAGAGACTAAAAATCCAAACCATGATGTAACATCTTTAACTGGATTTTTATGGCCATGAGAAATAACACCAAGCCACTAAAATCCAAAACAATTACTGGACACCGATCAATTACACATTTACTGTATGAGATATACTGTTAGATACTGGTCCAAAAAAGAAATGAAGATATACATATTAGTAAAATATTTTCTAAAATGCACAAAACTTGACAGGTTCCCAGTCATTCCATAAATATTTACAGGACATCTATCATTTTTTAATACCTGTCTTATCAATTATTTATATTGAGAGACTACTATTTTAAAATCTCTTTTTTTCCCTCACCTCTAATCCATCTACAGTTTTTCTTCTAAATACTTGTGGGGATAGAAAATTGGCAAGAGATGGTGGTTTAAAAATATCTAAATACATTTTTTTCTAAGTCAATAGTGAGTACGCACCTATATTCTTAGACTGAAATAAACTTCCATGTTAAAAAATAAAAAAT
>CM053606.1:35240741-35268207 GCA_028646535.1 Procyon lotor
TAGTAGAGTAGGTGACAAAGAGAAACAGTTAAAAAATTTTTTCAAAGATAAAATTTTGAATATAGAAAATAAAAGTTTCTAAGTTATAGAAACTTCCCAAGTAATCTGCATGAGTGACCCATGGTATTTCTTTCTCAAGGACCAGAGAGACTGATGCCTCAGAAACACTCTCAGGTTGACCTCAATAAAATTCACTCTTGTTTCCAAGTCCCAATGGGAACAAGAAGTCAGGAATAATAAGCACAGCATTTTTATTAATAGAAGCATTCTCTCAGGACTCCTTTCCTCCAGGTACTTTTCCACAAAATGACAAAATACTTCCTAGTGACATCATATCAATTTACTGATTCCTTCAATCAACAAGTTCTTTTTATTAAGCTTCTACAATGTGCCAGACTATTTGTTCTAAAGGCTGGTACACGGAGTTGAGTCAGACAGATAAGTCTTGCCCTCACAAAGCTTGTATTTTAAAGGAGGAAGACAAATTAACAACATCAGTTAGTAAAGTTAGTGATAAATATTTTGAAGAAAATAAAACAAGGAAGGTAAAGTAAAAGATTGGTAGGAAAAGGGGACAAAACACTTCTTTAACTAAAAGGGTCAGGGAAAAATGCTTTGAGGCAGAAACATTTAAGAACAGACCTGAATGGGGTGCTTGGGTGACTCAGTGGGTTAAAGCCTCTGCCTTCGGCTCAGGTCATAATCTCAGGGTCCTGGGATCGAGCCCCACATTGGGCTCTCTGCTCAGCAGGGAGCCTGCTTCCCCCTCTCTCTCTGCCTGCCTCTCTGCCTACTTGTGATCTCTCTCTGTCAAATAAATAAATAAAATCTTTAAAATAAAAAAAATACTTCCACCAACTGTTCACTCCCTTCTCTATAACCTAAAAGCTTAGCGGGGAGCCTGCTACCCCCTCTCTCTGCCTGTATCTCTGCCTACTTGTGATCATCTCTCTCCTCTCTGTCAAATAAATAAATAAAATCTTAAAAAAAAAAAAAAAAAAGAATAGACCTGAATGAAGAGAAGATACCAACCAGTTAAGATCTGCAAAGAGCATTCCAGGTCTAGGAACAGTAAGTACAAAAGCCGAGTGTCAGAAATGGGTTTGATGGGTTTAAAGGTCATAAAGGTGATCAATGTAGCTAAAGCAACTCAGGAGTTTTAAGAGATAAGGTCAAAGAAATCTTTAGCGACTAAATCATATAGGATCTTTTTTTTTTTTAATTTTTATTAACATATAATGTATTATTTGCCCCAGGATACATGTCTGTGAATAGTCGGGCTTACACATTTCACAGCACTTAACAGCACATACCCTCCCCAATGTCCACAACCCAGCCACCCTATCCCTACCCACCCACACCACCCCCCCGCCCCCCGGCCACCCTTAGTTCATTTCTTGAGTCTAGGAGTCTCTTATGGTTTGTCTCCCTCCCCATTCCTTCCTGTTTCATTTGGATCTTATTGGCCAAAGGCATTTGGAGTTTATTCTAATTGTAGTGGGAAGCCTCCAGAAGATTTAAAGCAGCTTCAATTGGGCCTTCACATCCATCGCTATGTTACACAAATATGCTCTCGATTCACAAGGATTCAATTTAGGATACTCAAAGAACGGCTGAGAGAAGATCAACATGTCTGCAAACATAAAGTTGCAAATGACTGAAAGGGAACAAAAAGCATTTTTCAAAAATAAAAATGATTTCACTTGCAAGGTTAATATCTACATTCTGTGTTTATAATTTTAATTGTCTTCTTGCCTTGTTCCAACGTTAAATCTAAACTCTGAAAATTAGTAACAGTGTAACCTTGTTATGTCCATGAAAATATTAACCAATTCACATTAATATTCCTCTTAAGTTAATGAGTTTTTTTGAAGATAGAATATACCATAGGATCCAGCACAAAAGGCAAAGAAATATGTAAACTGGTGCAGTCACTAAGGAAAACAGTATGGAGCTTCCTCAAAAATAAAAAATAGAACTGGGGCCCCTGGGTGGCTCAGTCCGTTGAGCATCTGACTCCTGATTTTGGCTCAGGTCATGATCTCAGGTTCCTGGGATTTAGCCCCACACTCAGTGTGGAGTCTGCTTGGGATTCTCTCCCTCTCACTCTGCCCCTCTCCCCCATTATCTCTCTAAAATAAATAAATAAAATCTTTAAATAAATAAATATATATAAAAAACAAAACTACAATATGATCCAGCAATTCCACTTATGGGTATTTATCTGAAGAGAATGAAAACACTAACTTGAAAAGGGATCTGCACCCCATGTTCAGAATAGCCAAGACATGAAAACAAACTAAATGTCTATCAACAGGTGAATGGATAAGAAAATGTGGTGTATATATACACCATGGAATATTATTCTGCCATTAAAAAAGAAAATTTTGTCATTTGCAACAACATGGATAGAACTTGATGGCATTATTTTACATAAAATAAGCCAGAGAAAGACAAATAACATGATCTCACATTTATATGTAGAATCTAAAAAATAAACAAAAAACCACAGGACTCCTAGATACAGAGAACAGACTGGTGGGGAAGGATGGGGGTCGAGAGGGTGGGTAAAATCAGTGAAAGAGGTCAAAAGGTACAAAATTCCAGTTATAAGATAAATTAGTACTAAGGGTGAATGTACAGCATGGGAACTATAGTTAACTACACAGTACTGCATATTTGAAAGCTGCTAACAGAGTACATCTTAAAAGTTTTCATCATCGGGAAAAAAAACTGTGAAAATGGATGTTAACTAGACTTACTGTGACCATTTCACAGTAAATACAAGTATCAAATCATTATATTTTACGTCTGAAACTAATATTACATGTCAATTATATCTCAACAAAAAAGTGTTTAAGTCGATCTTACCGGGGTATAATTTCATGCAATAAAAACCAGAGATTTTAAGTATATAGTTAAATATACTTTTGACAAATATAAACATTCACATAACCACTATCCCTATCACTATATAAAATATTTATATAATCCCAGAAAATTCCCAGGGCCCCTCTGTAGTCAGTTGCAATACCTGCACCCCCAACTAACCCCAGGCAAACACTGATCTAATTTCTATCATCACAGTTCTGGAGAATCGTGTAAATGGAATCATGTAATATGTACTTTTTTGTGCCTGGCTTCTTTTGTTCAGCACAATGTCTGAATTGCACAATATTCATCCATGTTGTTGTATATACCAGCAGTTTGTTTTTTATTGTTGAGCAATATTCTAGTGCTTATCCACTATAATTTTTTATTTATCTACTGTAACTCCTTCTTAACTCATTTTACCTGCTACCAGATACATAGACTTTGATCCATTTTCATATTGCTTCTGAAGTCATCTTTCTAAAATGCAAATCTGACTCTCTCATTTTTTTTCAATTGTTCCTCATTGCCTACACAATAAAAGATGGACCCCTGAACAAGACTTTCATCAATCTCTCATACTTTAGCCCCTAATTCCCCCTCAAAACCCACATGAATATACAATTGCTTGGAACCCCAATGCTACTTCTCTGTTTATAGTTTTTAAATGTGAATCCATCCAAATTAGGGAGAAAAGGGACTGTTTCCAGTCATTTCTGGAAATAAATTTAGGTCCTGAGTATTATATGGCCTGAAGGCTCTAAACGAGTTCATATTAACCCCATACGTTTTGGAATTGACACAGTAAATACAAAAGTATACTTCATATGTATGTGGTAAGTTGCAATTGTACTGTCTTGTCTTCATGTAATAAAACAATTATCACAAAGACTAAGACATAAAGGTATAATCTTTTATGGATAAGCCATAATCATACTAAAGACACAATTCTATATCCTGCTTTTGTACTTACTTCAAGAGCATTTTCCATGTCGTTACATTCTATTCATAAATATTACTTTTGATGGCTAAAAAAAGTTCTAAAAAAGATGTATACATCTAATTAGTATAACACAGTTTTAAACCTTTCACCTATAGTTGGGCATTTAGGTTGCCTCTAAATTTTTGTGTTAAATTTAACTGATGTTGCAATAAACACTTTCATGTACAAAGTATATTTTACAATTTAGATAATTTTTTTGGCACAGAATACCACAAGGGGTACTACTGCATTCAGAAAGTATAAATAATTTATGGTTTTAATATATTTATAAAATATCACCATGTAATACACAAAAATAATTTTAATACCCTGGTCAACCTCACTTTCCTTTCCAAGCCTTGTTCCTCAGACATAGTCTCTTCTATTATTCGTTTGTTGTAGTTATACTACTCTTTCTTCATTTACCAACCACAGAAACTGTTTTTTTACTTCCTGTTATGATAATGAGAATTTAGCTCAACTACACCACTTCTTACCTCCTGTTAAATCAGAAGAGGTTAACTTTGTAATGCCAAATAATACACATAAATATATTTCTTCTCTCAACTTATAATAATATGTCTTTTTATTAGTATCCTTAGTCTTTTCCAGTAGCTATGCATTTACTTGTACGTTCGTAGGGCGAATGATATTTATAATTTATTCTGAAACCATAATAAAGTTGCCCATGCCCAAGTTTTTAAAACTTGAAAATTAAATAAAGAATATTTACATTATGATTATATAGATATTGTTAACTGAAGAAACAAATAGTAAGTTATAATTATGCTTCTTTTTACCAGGTACCAATATCATGACCCCTAAGCCATTCAAAGAAAAATATTCTTGCCTCATGATCAATGGATTATCTTGTAACTTTGATTCCAGCCTTTATAAAATAATAACAACCACATGAGGTAAAGTACTAAAATTTGTATTTCCTTAAGCCTTAGCAAGTTCTAACTTGCTGCTGATACCAAAGTCCAATGCCAGGCTTCCAAATTAATGATTATTTTACATCTCAGTCCAAAAATTTTTATCGCTCTTTTAAAAAGATTTTACTTATTTATTTGACAGAGAAAGAGAGAGCACAAGCAGAGGGAAGGGTAGAGGGACAGGCAAGCACCCTGATGCAGGGCTTGATCCCAGGACTCCAGGATCACAACATGAGCAGAAGGCAGACGTTTAACCAACTGATCCACCCAGGGACCCCTCACCTATTTTTATTTTTTAAAAGTAGGCTCCACACTCCAGCTTAGAGCCCAGCATGGGGCTTGAACTCATGACTCCGAGATCAAGACCCGAGCTGAAGTCAAGAGTTGGATGCTTAACGAACTGAGCCACCCAGGCACCCCCCAAAATTTTGTTATTATAAAATTGTCTTATAAAGGGTGCAGACTAAGTCATAAAGCATTCCCACCTGCCAGAGCATCCCGATAAAGCTGCACAAAATGATTAAAGATATCCTTCGGCAAACACTTTTCATCCGGTAGACACTGTAGAAGAATGACTATCTCAGACTGACCCACTGCATGCATTCCCTTGGTTGTGAAACACCAGCACTTCCTGTTTACATCTATGAATGGAATAAAAATATAAAAATAAGACATTCTTCTCAATCCTTACTTTTAAAAAAATGCACAGAAGTCTGTTAAAATACAGCAAAGAACAAAATAGATTATACTGAATCTGTACAGTTCAACTGTGAACTATAAATGCACTGAGCAAAAGAACCACTGAAGAAAATAAAACATACGAATGCCTCTGGCTTACACAAATACTTAGAAAAGCAATGGGAAGATAAGTAAAAGAAGTAATAGTGAAAGAAAATGGGCTTAAAATTTTAACTCTTATTATTAAAAAGTGTAATTATTAAAATAAAATATTTCATTAAAAATAAATTATATAAAACTAGGTATCCTAGGCTATGAGTAAAGAATATATTCCCCCAACTGTATTTTTAAAAATTCACTAAATAAATAAATGAATGAATGAATGAATGAATGAATGAATTCACTTTACCAAGGGAAAAAATTACTTACATAGAACTAGAAACAACAATAAAGGCCAATATTATAGCTTTGGATTTAGGTTCTGGGCTAAACAAAATATGATTTTATGTACTTTTAAAATTTCCTCTGTGACTGAAAGATTCTAGCTTTTTATTTTTTTAAAGATTTTATTTTTAAGTAACCTCTCTACCCAGCGTGTGCTTTGAACTTTACAATCCTGAGATTGATGAAGAGTTCCATGCCCTACCACCTGAGCCAGCGAGGGGCCCCAAGATTCTAGCTTTTTAAATTACAGTCCTTTTTGGGAGAAAATTCTAGATAAACAGCAACATGATTTTAAAAAGTGGTGAAAGAATGGCTTTTCTGGACTATTTACTTCCACTTCTTCACCTTAAGGCACTGTAGAGTCCCAACAGCACAAGCCATATATAGTTAAAAATAATGTTCAATCTTAGACACTTTTATATCATTTATACTCCACAGATAATAAGATCCCCAAAGAACTGAAATAAGATTCAAATATAATTATAGCTATCACAACGTAAATCAAAACCAATAAAAGTTCCCTTTCTTTCACTTTGGGAATAATGTTACTTTACATACCTAACAGGAAGCACCCAATACAACTATATTAAGATGGTGTACACTTCAGGAATTCTGGGTTAGCTATTTTCTAAGTGTAACTTATAAACTAGATATGGTAAATTGAAATTTCACAAACTATTTTAAAACCTAATCCTAGAAGGAAAGGGGGCAAGCATTAATAACTGGCCAAATATACAAGGGTACAATTAACAAGTAAACCAGACGCTGTACTCTTTAATACAGAACCTCAAAGGATGTAGCAGTTAGGTGTTTCTGGACTCTATAAGGTCAACTTAAAATAAGTACCCAGTGAGAATTAGAAGACAGTTCCCCCGTGCTTCTCTCCAAAACTGCCTATTGACATTCATCCAGGATAAATGCATTCTCTACTTTCCAACACCATCCTGGAATTAATTTATTAATTCTAATTTATTGTCCTCTTACTCATTCTGATGCCCAGAAGCTAACCCCACGAACTAAGAGGTTTCTTCTGAATTTTAACTTATGATATAATGAAGTTCTACTATGTGATAGCTAACTAACACTCCTCTCAAATAAAGGTTTGCACATGATTAAAGTTTCTGAAATTTAAATCTAACATGTAAATTAGTTGACCCTCCTAGATAATTTATCTACCTCCAGCTATTCTGGGGATGAGTTGTGAGTTAGCACATCCATCTCAGGAAGTTTTGTTTGGCTTTCTCCATGGAAAATTCACTTATCTCATCTCAAGAGTTTCAGTTACTCCCACAGCTGTCCTCTGGGATACATTATTTTATACAAACCGATTTCTTTGGTACTCAGTTTTCAGTCATATATGGCTCCATCCATATAAAATAAACTTGTGTATAAGGAATTTGAAAGCTTTAGTTATTATCTATCAGTCAGTAAAGTATCTCATTTTAATTTTAAAAAATAAATTTCTAACTTACAATTTACAATTTTAACCATTGACAACAAATTTGCATTCAAAACAAATACAAGTGGGTCAGGACCACCATCCTCTAATTGCTGCATTACTGAAATCTGTGATGGCTTCTCTTCCACAGCATAATCTGTAAGGGAAGAAAACAATGTAAAAGATTAGTTAAAGTGACAAATTAAGAAGGAAATCTGATGGACGAATGGGTTGATTATTCACAAGAAAGAGTTAAACATTTGATTTACAGATAGGGTGAACATAGGTTCATACCTACTATACCACTGCAGTGCTAATAGTTTCCTTTTCATTCTCAAAAGTGACCCTGTCCAGTTTGGATGAGAACATGTAGACTTCTCCACAAATTGACTTATGCCATAATCTAAAGACACCCCTTTAGAACATGCACCCCACTGTTTATAGCAGCATTATCAACAATACCCAAACTATGGAAAATGTCCATTGACTGATAAATGAATAGAGAAAAGGTGGCATATATATATATATATATATATATATATGATGGAATATCAGCCATCGAAAGGAAAGAAATCTCGCCATTTGCAATGACATGGATGGAGCTAAAGTGTATTATGCTAAGTGAAATAAGTCAGTCAGAGAAAGACAAATACCACACAATTTCATTCATGTGACATTTAAGAAACAAAACAGATGAACATAGGGGAAGAATAAAAGAGAGAGGGAAGCAAACCATAAAAGACTCTTAACTTTATATAGAGAACAAACTGAGGGTTGATGGGGAAGGGGATGGGCTGAATGGGTGATAGGTATTAAGGAGCGCACTTGTGATCAAAGCACTTGGTGTTGTATGTAAGTGCTGAATCACTAAATTCTACACTTGAAATCAATCTTACCACATATCAACTAGAATTTAAATAAACACTTGAAAAAAAAATAGCCCTTTAACAAAAATTCTCCAACTATCATAACAAGAATTTCCCATTTACAGGTTCTAAGACCAACATTTAAAATAATCTATGATATATAAGAAAGTGATAATATACTAACCTCTGGATAAAAGGGTGTTGAGGGGTTGAGGTAGAAGAGAATCCTACTTTTTACTCTATATTCTTTTGTACTGTTGAGATTTTTTTTTACCATTAAAAAACTAAACTTTAAAAAATGTAACCAGGGGCGCTTGGGTGGCTCAGAGAGTTAAAACCTCTGCCTTCGGCTCAGGTCATGATCTCAGGGTCCTGGGATCGAGCCCCGCATCAGGCTCTCTGCTCAGCAGGGAGCCTGCTTACCCCTCTCTCTCTGCCTGCCTCTGCCTACTTGTGATCTCTCTCTCTCTCTCTGTCAAATAAATAAAATATTTATTTTAAAAAGTACCCAGAAAATAAACTAAAACTATCATAAGCGACTGGTTTCATGACACAGTTCCTCTAAGTCAAGAGTTCAGCATATATATCAATCACCAAAATCACCAGTAAATCATACAATAGATTCTAAACATGGACAAGTTAATACCTAAGACCCTGCACAGAACCTTTACCATTTAATCCCCGAAAGCACAGTATGTGATATATTCATATTTAAGCCACTTTGAATGATGGTAGTCTTCCCAGTTTGAAGTCAAAATTGTGGATAAGAGCCAACAAAAACCAAAAAACTATTTTTTGGAGGTAAGGGGAAATGTCTATTCTACCAATAAATGAAAATATTTATTGAAAAGAAAAATACTAAGTGACTTTTAAAAAGAAGAAAATATTTGAAGTTATTCCACTGGAATACAAAACTGTAAAATTCTGGTGAAGAGAGTAATAATATGGTTTAAGTAAGCATAAATAGTTGTTTTTTGTAGGAGAGTTTTTAATAATTAGATTTAATGAAAATGGAATCTTATTTAAATAACAGAGTACACCAATTTAACTTCTTGTAAGTTAAATCTAAGACTCATTAAAATAACCAAAATTTGAACCTAAGTAGTAACTTAATAAAAGAATATTTTTTTTTTTTAAAGATTTTATTTATTTGACAGAGAGAAACACAGCGAGAGAGGGAACACAAGCAGAGGGAATGGTAGCAGGAGAAGCAGGCTTCCTGCCAAGCAAGGAGCCCGATGCGGGGCTTGATCCCAGGATCCTGGGATCATGACCTGAGCCGAAGGCAGACGCTTAACGACTGAGCCACCCAGGCGCCCCAATAAAAGAATATTTTTAGGGGGTCTGAGTAAAGTAGTAAAGATTATACAATCAAAAGAATGCTTAACTTACATGAAAGTTCATAGTTGAACTATCTGGGACAGGGCTAGATTTTACAGTCTGATACTTTCTGCCAACACTGCTGAGAGCCCGCAACGGACCCAGCACCATGGTAGAAGACATGAGCATGAATTAAGATTGAAGAAATGCATGGTCTAAGTGAAAAAGAATCAGACCTATAAAATACCTAAGTTACAGTAAGAAAGGTGTTGATATAGTAAAGGTGTATAAGAATTTCTATTCAGGGGCACGTGGGTGGCTCAGTCAGTTAAACCTCTAACTCTCGATTTCAGCTCAGGTCATGAAGTGAGACTGAGCTCCATGTCAGGCTCCATGTTCAGCATGGAGTCTACTTAAGATTCTTTCTCCTCCTGCTCCCTTCCCTTCTACTCCTCCTCCAGCTAATGCACGCACATGTGCTCTCTTTCTCTCTCTAAAATAAATAAAATCTCAAAAGAAAAAAACTAATTTCTATTCAGAGATGATGTAAAACACTACTACAGAGCAGCACTGGTAAGGACTCAGAGAGGAGCTTTTCATTAATCTGAATTTTGAAAGGCAGAGGAGTTCTTCAAGGAGTCTACAGTATACAAAGATATTCTAGGCAGAGGAAAGGAAGACAAGGAAAGTATTAATTACATGTCTACTTTGCACTAGTGTTCTAGCTACATTCTTTCAGGCATGAAATCTGATTTAATATTCACAATGACTTTTAAGTAGGTATAGTTACCTAAGATTAAGAAAAAAGATTCAGGGCAAATAAATGACCTGCCCCCTGGGTCACAGCTAGAAATAAGAGTACTAAGATTAAAACCCAGGTTTGTCCAGTTTTGTAGCCCATTCTCTCCTGACTATTCCACAGCATAAGAAAAAACCTAGATGTGTGAAAAATGAATATTCGGAAAACAGTAAATGATCTGTAGTGTGCATAAAGTACTGGGGTATTAGCTGGAAATAAAGTTAGAAAAATAAGTTGAGATAAAGTTATAAGGAACACTGTATACTAAAATAATTTATACTGAAGGCATTGGGAATCTGGTGAATGTTTCTAAGCCAGAGGAATATATGATAATATCTATGTAACATAAGAAGATAATTGGCAACAACATGGGAGATAAAATAAAGGAGAGAAAGACTGAAGGCAAGGAGACCAGGTAAAAGACTAGGATAAAATTGTGGATTTTGATAGATTACTGATAAACCGCCTCCTAAAAATGTACTAGCTAGATGCTTATCCGCATCTATCAACAACAGACTTTCACATAAAGATAAGCATTCTTTTGAATGGATAGTCATTTTACTTCTTATCAGAACTCACTAAAAATACTTTTAACCATAAAACTGCTATTTATGTTCAGTGCTCTCCATTTATTATATGTACATTTCTGAATGTATAATATACTGCAAAACAAAAAGTTAGGTAATGTCCTGACTATTCAATCAGGTAGGCCAAATCCTAGAATCATAACCAACTCTTCAGAGTATTATGTGTTTCGAAATATAAAAAAAAACATACAATGAACTACATTTATACTATAATTAAAATTAATATATCCTTCCAACAAATGAAATGACCTTATCATATAAAAACATAAATATCTACTCTAAAACTACCAGTGACAGCAATAATTATTTTCATGGCACTAAGTAGCTGTTTTCTTTGTTGGAGAAGAAAAAGGTGGTTATCACTTGAATTCTCTCTCCTTCCCTGCATTAGAAGACAATAATCTGGCTTCCCGCAATTTCTATCCCCGTTTAAATATGTAAGTCCACATACCTCCTTTCACACCAGTGGAGATGAGAATGGGAGGAAGGCCATCTTCAGGAATTAGGTTCATTGCACTGCCAACAGGACTTCCAACCTGAGTTATGCTCCCAGAGAACAGAGAAATATCCGTCTACGAAAAGCCAATCAGCAAAGTGAGCTTTACAGAGAGGTCAAGACTTCAGCAGAATATTGTTGAGAATATAAATGTGAGTTTAAGTGAAAATCTGGAATGCATGCTTTTTGAAAAATAGCAGAAGTTTCTCATTAACTTGTGGTTTCCCAAAAGCCTGGGTTTTACTATGAAAATATTTCCACCTGTAGAGTTTCTCTTTTTGACATCATCAAATTATAATAATGACGGAAGAGACCTTGTAGCCTGGGTTTAAGCTTTCTTTACCTGGGTTTCCTCTGCCATAAAAGATGATATTTTTAAAAACTGCAGTGGCAACAGAAAAAACTTCCAATGTTATCTTAATTTCTGAAACTTTAGTACATTTGGGTCCACTTAAACTCTCATTTACATTGCTATTTATTTATTTATTAGATTTTATTTATTTGTCAGGGAGAGAAAGTGAGAGATCACAAGCAGGGGCAGTGGCAGGCCAAGGGGAGCCTATACTGGACTCGATCCCAGGATTCTGGGATCATGACCTGTGCCAAAAGCAGATTACATTTAACCAATTGAGCCACCTAGGCGTCCCTTATACTATTTTTTTAAAAATAACTTCAAGAGATGCCTGAATGATTCAGGTGGTTAAGTGCACCTCTTTTTTTTTAAGATTTTATTTATTTATTTGACAGAGAGAGAGAGATCACAAGGAGGCAGAGAGGCAGGCAGAGAGGGGGGGGAAGCAGGCTCCCCACCGAGCAGAGAGCCCGATGTGGGCTCGATCCCAGGACCCTGAGATCATGATCTGAGCCGAAGGCAGAGGCTTAACCGACTGAGCCACCCAGACACCCCTGCACCTAACTCTTGATTTCAGCTCAGGTCACGATCTCCGGGCATGAGATGAAGCCCCCTGCTTAAGATTCTCTCTCTCTCTCTCCCTCCTTCCCTCCTCCCTTCCACTTTCCCTCTAAAAAAAAAATTGATTAAATAAAAATAACTTTGAGAATAGTGGTGATGGTTGTACAGCAATATGAATGGACTTAATACCACTGGTTTGTACACTTAAAAATGATTAAAATGGCAAATCCTATCTACATATATTTTACCACAATAAAAAAGGGGGAAAAATTAACTGATAACATACAGAAATTAAAGGAGTACCTGGGTGGCTCAACTGGTTAAGTGTCCAATTCTTGATTTCGGCTCAGGTTGTGATCTCATGGTCCTAGGTCCAGGCCCCATGTTGGGCTCCATGCTCAGGAGGGAGTCTACTAGAGATTTCTCTCCCTCTCTCTCTGCCCTTCCCCTTGTTTGCCCTCTCCCTCTCTCTCTAATAAATAAATGAATCTTTAAAAAAATACAGATTAAAATAAGTCATTGTTTTTATTTACTATGCAATGAAATAAAACTTCAAGCTCATTTTTCTTTGCATTAATATGAAGAACTCATTAACTACACTATTCAATAAAGTATAATGTTGAAACACACATTTGGGGCGGAGTTAAATCCACTTAATTAATGATTTAATAGAATATGCTCAAAGATCTATTAAAATAATGCTCTCTTCAGGGCACCTGGGTGGCTCAGTGGGTTAAGCCTCTGCCTTCGGCTCAGATCATGATTTCAGGGTCCTGGGATCAAGCCCTGAATCGGGCTCTCCGCTCAGCGGGGAGTCTTTTTCCCCCTCTCTCTCTTCCTGCCTCTTTGCCTACTTGTGATCTCTTTCTCTCTGTCAAATAAATAAATAAAATCTCTTAAAAAAATAAATAATGCTCTCCTCACTATATTCTATATAACTAAGAAAAAAAAAGCTTTTAAAAGTGTTTAAAAACTGTTTTTAACATGTTTAAAAATATTTATAGCAGCTTTATTCATAAAAGCCAAGGACTAGAAACCATCCAAATGTCCATTAAAAGGAATACAGATAAATTATCGTATCCATACAATGGAACACTACCCAGCAATAAAAAAATATTAACTTTTGATGCACATAACATGGATAAATCCCATAATCATTAGTTTAAGAAGCTAGACACAAAATATTGTTTCCATTTATATGAAATTTAAGAACAGAGGTGCCTAGGTGGCTCAACCAGTTACATGTGCCTTTGGCTCAGGTCACGGTCCTGGGATTGAGTCCCACATCAGGCTCTCTGCTTAATGGGAAGCCTGCTTCTCCCTCTGTCTGCCACTCCCCCTGCTTGTGCTCTCTTGGTCAAATAAGTAAAATCTTAAAAAAAAAAAAAAAAAAAAAGACATTTAAAAACACTCAAAACAAATCCATGATGAAACAAATCAAAATAATGGTTGTCTTGGGGGGGGGACACACAGGTATTATCAGAAAAAGGGCACAAGGGAACCTTCTAGAGTGATGGAAATGGTCTATATTTTCACATTGGTTCAACCCAGTAGTGACTGCATGGGTGTGCCTATAAGTTCATCCAGTTGTTTCCTAAAGATTAGTGTTCCTTAAGCACTTTGCTATCTAGATTTTTATGCCTCAATAAAGATTAAAACTATTTTTAAAAAAATATGTCCATGTCTTACTGTATTTTTGTCTATACTATAATTTAGGACTCTATGAGTTTTTAGTGCTTTCTTGCTAAAAATTTTGTGATGTTCTTGGGGCGCCTGGGTGGCTCATTTGTTAAGCATCTGCCTTTGGCTCAGGTCATGATCTCAGGGTCCTAATATTGGGCCCCGCATCAGGCTCCCTGCTCAGCGGAGAGTCTGCTTCTCCCTCTCCCACTCCCCCTGCTTGTATTCCCTCTCTTGCTATCTCTGTCAAATAAATAAAATAAAATCTTTAAAAAAAATTTTTTTTGCAATATTTTTGCTAAAAATTTTGCAGTATTCTCAATAAATCATCATGTAAGAGGATATTTGGAAAATTTTATTGACAAACCATTATTACCTGATTTGAAAGCCTAGTACAGGAAATAAAGTAATCTATTCTTACTATTTAACGATACATAAATCCATCTTTTAGTATCACAGAAAGTGGTCATCTAGCCTCAAATAATATCATCTATGAAAAGGAATTTATTTCATTCGGTGAGTTCCTATTAAGTGCCATGCACTCTATTGGGTCCTAAAGATGAGAAAAATCTATTTTAGTCCAGCTCTAAAAAATCTGTTTTCCACATTTTACCAGATAAGTATTAAAATAGAGTGTTAAACAATGTAAGAGACAGAAGTAAAATAACTAACTTGGTTTAGTTTTGCAAACTGAGCCTAATTTTCTTTTCTTTTAATGATTTTATTTATTTATTTGAGAGAGAGAGAGATAGCAAGAGAAGGAACACAAGCAGGGGAATGGGAGAGGGAGAAGCAGGCTTCCCACTGAGCAGGAAGCCCGATCCAGGGCTTGATCCCAGAACCCTGGGATCATGACCTGAGCCAAAGGCAGACACTTAATGACTGAACTACCCAGGCGCCCCGAACCTTGTTTCCTTGTAACATTCATTCACTAAAACTTCCTCTTGCATTCGAACAAATTTTATATTCTAAAAACTTATCAGGGGTACCTGGCTGGCTCAGTTGGTAGAATATGCAACTCTTGATCTCAGGGTTGTAAGTTTGAGCCCCACATTGTGTATAGAGATTACTTAAAAATAAAATCTTTTTTTTTTTTTTAAGATTTTTTTTGGGGGGAGCGCCCGGGTGGCTCAGTAGGTTAAGCCTCTGCCTTCGGCTCAGGTCATGATCTCAGGGTCCTGGGATTGAGCCCCACATCGGGCTCTCTGCTTGGCCCTGCTTCCCCCACTCTCTCTGCCTGCCTCTCTGCCTGCTTGTGATCTCTCTCCATCGGATAAATAACGAAAAAATCTTTAAAAAAAAAAAAAGTTTTGTTTTTTTTTAATTTAACACAGAAAGAGAGAGCACAAGCAGGGGGAGTGGCAGGCAGAGGGAGAGGGAGAAGCAGGCTCCCACAGAGCACGGGGTGCCTGATGTAGGGCTTAATCCCAGGACCACGAGCCGAGCCAAAGGCAGATGCCCAACCTACTGAGCCACCCAGACACCCCTAAAAATAAAATCTTTAAAAATCTTACACAGAAACCAAAAAGTAGAGGTGGCTGGGTGGCTCAGTCATTTAAGTGTCTGCCTTCTTCTCAGGTCATGATCCCAGGGTCTTAGAATCAAGCCTCATGTCAGATTCCTAGCTCAGCAGAGAGCCTACTTCTCCCTCTCCCCCCCACCCATGCTCTCTCTCGCTCTCTCTCAGAAAGAAAGAAAGAAAGAAAGAAAGAAAGAAAGAAAGAAAGAAAGAAAGAAAGAAAGAGAAAAAGGTAGAACAGAAGACAGCAGAGAGATGCTCAATTGAAGAGAAAGAAATAGAGGAACTCCTCAGCCATCTTTAGATGGCCTGGCCCTTCCTCACCTTAGCACTCCCACGAGGCCACCACAGAACCTGGGGAATAGTTTGAAAACCAATGTACAAAGAGGGCAGGATTCCCTCTGCATGACCTCTAACTACAGCTCTAGCCTGAGCTCACTAAGAACAACCTTCATAATAATCTTTTCCCTAAATAAAAAAAAAAAAAACCTCTAAATAGAGAGTAAACAAGAACAGATTTGCCACATTTACTTTACCCTTAGATACACATACACATATGCACTATATCTGAAACTTATAGGGTTCCACAGAAAGGTCACTCAACTTGGACAGAAGTAGTTCAGCATTGTGCTCAATGCTGAATAAACTAAGTACTCACTTTTAGTTACTGTTTTTGCTTTCTTACCTCTGCTGGTAGAGGACTGGTAGTTACTGGCTTAACTGGGTCATGTGATACAGCCAGGGTTCCTGCAGAGGAAGTTCCATTCACTGTTAATTTGGCTGCATCAGCAACTTCTCCATTAGGCAAGATCCCATCAGCAAACCAAACTCGCCTCTGCTCTCTGGGCTGAGCCACTTCAGGAGCCAGAAAAATAAAATAGGCATCAATGTGACATTGGTAGGGTTTCTAACATCAAAGAAGAGAAGGTCACCAGTTCCAGAAGTACAAAGAAATGACTACTTAGCATCTTATCATTATAAATACAAGAACTGTAACTGTGTATAAAAGTGATTATGGATTCATAAAATATGAGTTTAAATATATTCTTTACTTCTGTAACTTCTTTACGTTAAATCTTTATTTAAAACTTTGCTTTAAAATATTAAGTACACTTATGATTACATCACATACCCTGTTCCATATCACTGACAGAGAAACTAAGAAAGGTGGTTTACTTAAACCTAGGAAATAAATTGATAGCAGGGAAAAAATATCTGGCAATAGATATCCACATCTCCTAAAAGTATGAGGTTTCCACAGGAATTAAATATCTGGAAAAGTGACATGGTATTTTTAAAGGGCAAAAGATGCCCTGAAGAATGTTGAAGAATTATTTACTAATAAAGGAAGAGTTGGCACAGATACATAAGAGAATTGGGAAGCAAACGGACCAGATCTTTGGCTGACGTGCAACTGAAGATGAAAAAAGACTGATCTGGCAGTGCCAAAAGTAGTTTGCAATAGGGGAAAAGTTGGAAAACTAAGTCTGATGAAATGATCTCTTTAAATCCAGTTCTGAAAATCAATCCCAAACAGTCAAAACAAAGACAAACTAGGGAAGAACAACAAAAATGACAAATGAAGTAAAGAGAATAAAGATTTTAAGAAAGAAAGCCTGAACTCATAAAAATACAAGGAGTATGACTAAGGAATGATCTGAAAAGATGGGAAAATGGGGAAGAATATGACAATATCAATAGAAGTCTTTGATCTTCAAAAGGGGAGGAGGGCTATTTAGCAAGGGGAAGGGAATATTACTAGACAAAAAGACATAAAATTAATGAAAGAAGATTGATTTTAATTATCAAGGGAAACTTCTTGACAAGATTATTTTAAGGAAATACATAACTGCTGTTTTTACTACTGATAATCTCTTGAACTTACAAAGTACCGTTCATCTGACAATATCACAATTCTAAAGATATAATAAACTAAAATAAGTTGAGCCTATAATTTCCTACTTATCATGTGATATAATCAGAATTAAAGTTCTGGATTTTATAAAGGTCTAAGTACCTAACGGTATTTTCATATTTTTATATGGATAGATTAAAAATGAAAGGATAAAATGGTAATGTGTTTCCAAAAAACAATACTAGAACGGGCTGGTCCAAAGAAAGAACTCTTCATTTTCATAAACTCCTACAAAGAACATTAAGGTAGGTGTGAGGCTAGGATTTTACAGATCAACCTCAAATTCCGTATCTTTTTTCAAGTATAAGCAGTGTAATCACTACATTCTTAAGCTGGAAAGGGTATTAGCATATTTTTAGAGGTGCCTCCAAAATATCAGGCAATACAATATTATTCTTTACTTGCCCAGAAATAGTCTTGACACATTTCTCACCTTGTTCCTTCCACTTTAATAACCACCCAGAGGGACTTAAATCTATAGTGTTTTAAAGACTTGTGCTGTAAAATCACATCAGCACCTTTTCAGAGGAACTTGGTGAGGAAAAAGAGAGAGAAGAGCACATGATCCCCTACCTTCTGCTCCAGGGTGCTTTAAAACTCCCACAGGTACCATCACAGTGGGAGGTGGAGAGCTCAGGGCTCCTGAGGCCTGAGCTTGCTGCAAGGGAGGGATAGTAGAACAGTATTCAGCAGGATTGTTAGGGTTAGGGCTCTGGCTTGAGGCACTCATCATGTTCTCCCAGGCTTGAGCTAAAGCAAATACAGACAATCAATGTGAATGGATTGCAAAATATGGACATCAAGACCTCCACAATATTGGATAAATAATGTAGCTCCTCATTAACACTCACAGAAGGTCTCTCTTCCAGCTAGTGAAAGTATTAAGGAGATAGGTGATTTTATTCAATAAAAGAGACCATTTAGTTAGGTAAACTATTTGGAAGCAACAAATATGAATTAGGTGATACTTCTCATACAGACTGATGATCTGAGGTTAATGACTAGGCTCCTGGCTCCTTTAAGAGACCATACATTCCCTTAAGAGGGAGTGAAACATCAAATTTACTAAGGATTTGCAACTGGGGTAGCATTTAGACGTGGATGGGGGGGCAGGTTTAATATTTGATGCATTTTATAAAGTTCTATTGAAAATCAAAATCAGGGACTAAAATAGCATAACTCCATTGTATGATATTTTTTTGTTTCATTTATAGACATCAAGGCTCTTCTTAGTTGAGGTAAAATCTCAGTTGAAAAATTCTAAAGCCTAAAGCTCAAGAGACCACATCTCAACATGTTTGTGAATTCTGATTTTGTGTAATCATTACCTCACGTAAAAGTATCCAGCAAAAACAATCATTTCACATCTTTGGTGTCTCAAAAGCAGAGGACCCATTTGAACATGAAAATGTGCCAATGTCATATAAGTGCCATCAACCAATATGAATGATCACAAATGTGTTTAGATTCTGTATACTCTATAATTTTACTAACTAAATATTGACATATCAACTATTATTTTTAAAGTAAACAGGATGAAAGATGCTATAGAAATGAAAGATATCAAATTTTATCTTCTAGGTTCAGATAATACCACATGCCCAGGAATGGAAACCACCCAATTTTTTTAAGCATCTTTTAAAAACTCATTCAACATCAAAGAATGATCCATAAGATTATGAACATTTATTGCCTCCAAACTTCAGGACAAGGCTAAAAACAATAGCTATGTTCCTTTGAAAGCACTGGCAGAAAGAGGGGAGGAAGAGAAAAGGTGAAAAGGAAAAAGGGATGGGGAACACTGAAAAGCACCAAATTAAATATTTAGAAAAAGACTTCGCTAAGCCATGCGAGAGGAAAGACACTGGAAAAACCAGAAAAAGTAGATTACTTTAGGATCCCCTGGTAAGGGGATCCTTGGCTTAATAAAAATAAGTATTCCATATGAATCCTCTGCCATTTCCTTCATCTTTATCTATGCCAAGTTTAAAAAAAAAAAAAAAAGAAGAAGCTATCAACGTGAAAGACCTCATCAAATAAAAGAGGTACTGGGTACTGTAATTAAGTATCATGCTCTTTTCTGTAGATATATGTCCGAAAATGAAAGCAGGAATAAAAATCATCAATTGAGCAAATGAGTGAAATAACTACCATCTAAAAATTGGCCCTTAAGAGTGCAGAGAATGAATTAATATTTGATCAAACTTTTAAGAATTCAGAAATGGGAGGAAATTGGATGGATCACAGGAGATCAGAACAGATCAGATTAACTGACATGCAGTAGGTTAATAAGCCAGCAACAGGAAAACATCACTAGTAGCAACACAGACAGACAGAGCAGGAAGGGTCTTAAGCAGATAGGTTCTGGCCTCCAGGATGCACACGACCCTGGCACAGGCAGCAGTGGTGTCCAAGTTGAACATTTATTAGTAATTCTTCTGGCAACTGTGCAAAGATGTACTCAAAGAGGAAATACTACAGCCTGATCAATTTTGTTGCATCTCTTTACAAAACACTGTTTTAAAATTTTTAACTAAAATTCCCTTGGATTGGGGCGCCTGGGTGGCTCAGTCGTTAAGCGTCTGCCTTCGGCCCAGGTCAGATCCCAGGGGCCTGGGATCGAGCCCCGCATCGGGCTCTCTGCTCTGCAGAAAGCCTGCTTCTCCCGCTACCAGTCCCTCTGCTTGTGTTCCCTCTCTCGCTGTGTTTCTCTCTGTCAAATAAATAAAAAATCTTAAAAAAAAAAAAAAAATTCCCTTGGATTCATTTCCAGTCCTACAAAAGATGAACACAGGACAAGCTATATATACCTTCTCCTGGCCATACTCTTTTACCACATAACTAAATTCAAAACGAATATCCTTCTAACAAATCTAAGTAGTATTAAGGCAATAACTGATAGAAAAATGGACTTCTCTATTTGATCTTCGATGCTAAAATATTTATTTTTAACAAGATAAATGGAACAAGATGTTAATAAGAATATATTTTAAGTTATTAAGTTATTACCTAGAGATGGCTTCCCTTGAAAGGAAAACCCAGGCCCAATTTTAATATTTCATCATCTGAGTAGCCAATAGCCTCCCACCCCCATCCCACTTCATTTTTTTTCATAAGAACATTAAAGCCACACAGCATCAGACTTCCATTAGAACCTCCAATCTTCCTGCAAAACTTACCTGACATTAGCATTCATTCATTAAGTTTTAAGGCACAAGAATTTTCAAATTCTACAATATTTTCAAAACATAGAAATCTAGCTTAATATTTTCAGTTAAAGTTCTGCCTTTTGAGAAGGTGAGCAACATATAGAGAAAGGCAGGGAAAAACAGTAGCCTTTTCATAGGAATTCTCTTGTTTTGTCTCCATAACTGTGAATTCAAACTGTTTTAATACTTACCATTCATTAGCACTGAATGGCAGATTACACATACTCTAGCTTCCTTTCTATCCATGTATAACAGTTTACATTTCAGGCTACAGCAGGAAGCACAGAAAACCTGCAGAAAAAAGAACATACTAAATTTATTTAGAATCACAGTACAAAGGGAGCAAACCAATACTGACCAACACTGACAGACAGGAAACCATATTACTATGACACCGAAAACTTCAAAGGAAAATGCAATTGAGGAGGCTGGGCACAAGACCCAATTCAAAAACGAGAGCGAGATGACAAATCTATCAGCAATAAGGAAAGTCAAAGTGTCAACTGAAAATAAAAATCTTAGCCAAGACCACATAACAAATACACAGCAGCGGGAAAAAAAAAATGAGCTACCCTTAGGCAAAATTCCTATACACAGATCATGTAACATGGGCATTTAAAGATAGTTGTACATCTGTTTGGAAAGGCAAGATAGCAGGGTGAATAAGTAAGCATTGAGAATTCCAGGTTTTAGCTTCTGGTTTTTATTCATCTTACGTGTGGAATAATAACCATAATCATCATTTTCACTGGTTTGCTATGAAAGCCAGGAAAGATCAAATCCTAAAATAAGCACAGGCCTAGCTATAGAAAATCAGAGTAGGCAACTAAAAATTCACCAGGCCAATTTCCAGCACTTTATCTCCACTTCCCAGGGTTGGTTCCTGATAATCTTACTTTCTTCTCCCTTCCACACCAGGCAATAAGAATCTCCTTAGCTACCTGTTAAGATTTATTTTCTTGAGAAGTCATTAGTCACTTATCACGGAGAGTCCCATACAGGCCGCAGGCTATTGCCAGTATGGTAAATTCTACTAATCCAATCTTTATGGTCAAGAAGTATCTATCCAAAAAAAAAAAAAAAAGATCTATCTGATAAATATGAATCAAGAGATGAGGTCATATTAAAGACAAAGAGAGATCATCTCCTTTCCTACTAGGCACAATTAATCTATCTAGCTACCATGATTACCAATTTACAATTTTCAGAGGCTTTATATTCTCAAAGTAGCTCTGCAATGTAGGGGGAAAGGAAATAGATTACCCTTTTTCTATCAAAAGAAACTGAATTTGGATGGTTAAATGACTTGTTCAAGTTCACAGCAAACTGTATGAAGACAAGCTTTTTACATACACTATCTCATTTAACCTCAAGGAAGGTACTCATTTATAATTAACAGAGTTAGATAAACAAATGTTAAGTAAAATCTTTCTGTTGTACAGCTAGTAGGTTACATAAGTTTTCAAAGACCCTGTTCTTAACCACTATGTAATACTGCCTCATACTAATTCATATATGGCATTTCATTTTAGTTAGAAACTTGACTTTTCCTTCTCCCTCACCATGACTATATCTAGTCAATGGCTAAGAACTGTTGGTTCTCCCTCTTAAATGGTTCTCCCAAAATACCATCTCCTCCTCTCCATCATTAATGCCACTGCCTTTATTTAGGCTTCTATTATTCAAGGCTAAGAAGATAATCATAATCAATTATCTGTCTTCCTAATTTTCAGATATGCCTTTCTAATTCATCTTTCACCCAATAAATGACAGAACTTTCTAAACAGTGAATCTAATCATATTAATCTTGAAATCTTTCAATAACCTTTCTAATCAAGACATAAAACCAAAAACCAAGAAGATATCACTTACTCATTCATACTACAAATGTCTGAGCCCCAACTACGTGCTGTGCAGCAGGCTACCCTACTAGGTGTAGCACTGAACAAAAGAGGTATGGCCTTTTCCTTCATGAAATTCATAGTCTTGTTAGTCTACAGAGATTATAATCTGAAATTAAATAATCACACAAGTGAATATAAAATTACTTGCTTCAAAAGAAGTACATGATAAAATAAGATATAATCTAGGCCCTACCTTGACTGGCAGGGTCAAGGAGGTTTTACTTAGGAAATGAGAGAGAGAAAATCTGAGATAAAAGTTTTGTATGCATAAAATGGTAACAAGGAGAGAGACAATAATAAGCAGAGGGAACTGAGTGCACAGGTCCCATTAGGGGAAGAGAGCATGGCTCCATTATGGAATTAAAAATAGTTAATGTGGCCAGAGGCCCTTAGGTTAAGGGAGGCATTGAATAAGATGAGGCCAGACAAGACAAATACCATATGATTTCACTCATGTGTGGAATCTAAGAAACAAAACAAAGAAACAAACAAAGAGACAAACAAAAAAAAAAGACTCAAATACAGAGAACTTGTGATTGTCAGAGGGGAGGTGAGCGGCGGGATGGGTGAAACAGATAAAGGGAATTAAGAGGTACAAACTTTGTTATAAGTCACAGAAATAAAATGTAGAGCATAAGGGATACAATCATTAAGAGTAATGTATAGAATTGTTCAATCATTATGCTGTACAGATGAAAATATAACACTGTATATTAACTATATTTCAATTTTTTTTAAGATGGAAAACCAAGCAAAGGTTCTATAGGTTATATTAATAATTTTGTTTTTTTAATAAAGCAATGGGAAATCACTTAAATATTTTAATCAAAGAGAAAGATATGATCAGACCTGCATGGCTACAGTGTAGAGAAAAAAGAATAGATTTGGGATTATTCAACATACAGAACTCAATCAATGCGATAAACACATTAACAGAATGAAAGAAAAAAACCCACATAATCATCTCAAAGCAGAAAAAGCACTTGCCAAAATGCAACACCCTTTCATAACAAAAACAGTCAAAAAACTAGAAATATAAGGAAACTACCAACATAATAAGAGCCATATTCAAAAATCCATAGCAATCACCATACTCAGTGGTAAAAAACTGAAAGCTTTTCATCTAAGTTCAGAAATGAGGCAAAGATGCCTGCTTTGCATCTGCAAAGATACCTCCTCTACTCAACAATGGTACTGGAATTTCTAGCCAAAGTAACTAGGCAAGAAAATATAAATAAAAGGCATCCAAATTGAAAAGAAGTAAACTTATCCGTTTGTAGATGATATAAACTTAAATACAGAAAACCCTAAATATTCCACATAAAAAAACTATTAAAACTTATAAATGGAAAAGAAAACTTATAAATGAATTCAGTGAAGCTGCAGGATACAAAGTTAACACACAAATATCAGTAGCATTTCTATACACTAAAAATGAACAATCAGAAAAGGAAATTACAAAACAATTCCATTTATAGTAACATCAAAAAAGAATAAAATAGACTAAATAACATGTTTGTGTTATATACAATGAACAAAGGGCTAAATCCATAACATATAAAAAGCTTCAATGAACTAATAAGAAAAATATAAATGCCTCTAAAGAACATAAGCAAGAACTCACACAGGTATATTTACAGAAAAATAAATAAAATGACTAAAGATATACTAAGTATCACTTGTGATAAAATAATAATTAAAAGAATGAGATACTCTTTTTCTATTGTATAAAGATTTTTAAGAAACTGATATTATCCAATGGTGGTGAAGGTATAGATAAAAGAGGAATTTTCTCTCATATCCTTCTGGTGGTAGTATAAATTGGTGAATTAATTTAACAACCTTTTAAAGTTTTAAATGTTCCTTCCCTTTGACTTAGCACACGCATTATTTATGTTTTATTTTCATTTTAGAGGGAGGAGGGGCAAAGGGAGAGAGAGAATCTCAAGCAGGTTCCATGCCCAGCACAGAGCCCAAAGTGGGGATCAATCTCATGTCCCTGAGATCACGACCTGAGCCGAAATCAAGAGTTAAATCCCTAACCGAGATTTAACACTAACACAGAGCCACACAGGTGCCCCTGGCACATGCAATTTGAAAGATTTATCATACAAAAAAAAAATGTATACGAGAATTAGCTCTGTATAGTTCATAATAGTCCAAAGTTGTAAACAAAAATATTCACCAGTAGAGAAATGGTTAATTAAACTGCAGTATAACCATCAAATGGAATGCTGTTAGCTTATAAAAAGAATGAGATAGTTCTCTATGTAGTTACTCATATGGAAAGGTAAAAATATTCAAATTGGAGAAGAATTGAACAGGAATAGGGCTTTTCCCTTTTTCTCTCTTTTTACTTTATGTAATTTTTTTTGGTGTTAGACTGGGATATCTTAACTTTATTTTGAGTAGAGCCTTTTCTGTATTCTAAGAGGAAAGAGAATTAAAAGGATTAGTTGGGTGTTACAGGTTAAATCGTCTCTCCCTCAAATACATATATTGAAGTCTTAGCCTTCAATACTTCAGAATGTGCCTCATTTGGAAATAGGGTCTTTTACAGAGGTGATCAAATTAAAATGAGGTCATTAAGGTGGGTACCTAATCCAATATAACTGGCGACCTTATAAACAGGGAAATATGGACACAATATGTGGAGAACAGGATGTGAAAATAAAAATGGCCATCTACAAGCCAAGGAAAAAGACATGGAATAGATCCTTCCCTCACAACTCTCAGAAGAAATGAACTCTGTCACCACATCAGTCTCAGACTTCTAACCTCTGGAACTGTGACACAATAAATTTCTATTGTTCAATCCACCAGTTGGTGGTACTTTAAAGATTGTATTTATTTATTTGAGAGAGCGAGAGAGCAAGTACCAGTTGGGGGAGGAGCAGAGAGACAGGGACAAGCAGACTCTGTGCTGGCCTGGAGCCCAACCCAGGGCTCAATCTCATCACCCTGAGATCATGACCTGAGCCAAAATCAAAAGTGGGAGGCCCAACTGACCAAGCCACCCAGGTGCCCCTAGTGGTACTTTATTTTGACAGTCCTAGCAAACTAATACAGTTGGGAACTTTCCAAAGAAAGTAAAGGACTTGCTTTTGGTTAAAAAAAAAAAAAAAAAAAAAAAAGTCCTCATGTAAGAATGAAAAAAACAAAACAAAACAAAACAAAGATATCCTTCTGGAAAACCAAGCGGGGGTGGGGGGTTGGGGGGGCAGCATTATGCAGTTAAAAAGAAGGACTTAAGACCACCCATCCTTCCCAATATATGATGAGCTAAAAATAGCGTGAAGGGGGATCTTTTATGTCTCCAAGGAAATTAGAGCACAAAAGTTAGTTAGAAAAGTGGATGACTTATCAAGAAACTATCTACAATGGCAAGAAAATGGGAGTCAGGCAAAGTGATGCACCTATGCCAGAGAACTATATGGGATCAAATGAAACATACACCACAAAACTACCACAGGACAATGCCTTTGACTGACAACAGATGGTGTACCACAACATGAAATGGAAGACTGACCCAGAAATGCTGGCTCTCATTCTCAAAAAGATAAGAACTATCATGTAATAAGCTCCTCAGGTTCTAAGAATTAGTAGCATGGAATGGGCAGAATCTAAAAGATCTGAACCAACTGAGAACAGGTTAATAATCTCAGGTTTAAAATTACTGGATAATACGAAAGTTGCCTGACAAGACCAAGATCAAATTGTTTGCCATGAATCTGATTAGTCAGTGTTTCTCAACAAGGGCATTCTTGGAATTTGGAGCAGCTAATTCTTCACTGCACAGTACTGTTCTGCTTAACATAGGATGTTTAGCAGCCGAGGTCCCAGATTACTAAACACCAGTAGCAACCTCAGTCACGGTGACAAACAAAAACATCCCACCTCACATTGCAAACGTCATCTAAGTACCTTCCCCGGTTCTCTGAGCTAGAGAGTCAAAAAGTCAGTTCTAGAAATAGAGAATTACATATTTGCACATACAAACTTATTATACTATCAAAGTATTATACCATATATTTTTTTCAAGATTTTATTTATTTATTTGACAGAGAGAGATCACAAGTAGGCAGAGAGGCAGGCAGAGAGAGAGAGGGAAGCAGGCTCCCCACTGAGCAGAGAGCCTGATGAGTGGCTCGATCCCAGGACCCTGACATCATGACCTGAGCTGAAGGCAGAGGCTTTAACCCACTGAGCCACCCAGGCGCCTCTATACCATATACTTTTATTATCAGAACTAACACAATCTACTACAATCTATTATATTTATTTAACTTATTCTCCATTTTCCCAGGCTAAGGGGTAAACTTCATGAAGTAAAGAACTAAAGTATTTTAATGCTGATATTACTGTGCCTGAAATAAAACAGGTACTTAACAAATGTTTATTGCTGCCTTGATAACTAAAGTTATTGCACACATGAATATATGAGCAGAGAAAACAAATATTAATGTGGACTTATCTGGGAAGGCCTATATCACAGACACATTTGCCTTCGTAAAAAGACAAAGTATGATGATTTATAATACATATAATATTCAATGTTTCAGCTAAGTACTGGTTAAAATCTTCCATATGTGTGTTTTTATTTTTTTAGGTCAGCTAAAAAGCTCCTTTATCTTTGAGGTCAGCTTCTTTATTTTGTTGTTGACGTATATTAAGGTTTATTCTTTGTAATGTGGAGTCTAACGTTTTTTTAATTGAGGTATAGCTGACACACATTATATTAGTTTCAGGTGTACAACATAATGACTCAGTATTTGTATATATTGCAAAAAGATCACCAAAATAAAGTCTGTTAATATATGCCATCATATATATGGTTACAGAATTTTTCTTGTTATGACAACTTTTAAGATTCATGCTCTTAGCAAACTTTAAATATGCAATACAGTATT
>CM053606.1:35268707-35292469 GCA_028646535.1 Procyon lotor
AAAAAAATTATATGTGATTATATCAGTTCTTCATGTGATACAAATATAAATTGCAAATGAGAACATAAATTAGACTTTGCTAAATAGAACTCTTCCTGCTGACTTATCATGTTTGCAGAAAATTTACTTAGTAATCTTTGGAAAACCCTGACAGAAGTGGTTTGAATTAGTGATATTGGTAAATATCAGTGTGAGAGAAATATTCAATTATTTGGATGCCTCTGGTGATGTAGTAATATATTAAAACACTAACTTTGCAAGAGTTATAAACAAAATAAAATAAAGCCAGAAGATCATGATATCATAGAATTGTATTGGTATAATATCTAGGAATAAATTTAACCAAGAAGGTAAAAGACTTGTACTTTAAAAACTACAAAACATTGCTGAAAGAAATGAAGAAAACCTAAATGCATGGGAAGACATGTCATGTTCATGGATTGGAAGGCAGTATTGTTAAGGTGTATTATTCACAGTGGATCTACAGATCCAGTGCAAGCCCTATCAAAACTCCCGTGGCCTTTTTTTATTTCCAGAATAGAAGAAGCCAGTACTCAAATTTCTTTTGGAATTGCAAGGGTCTCCAAAGGCAAAATAATCTTGTACAAGAACAAAATTGGAGGAGTCATCCTTCCCATTTTCAAAACTTACTGCAAGACTACAGTAATCAAAATAGTGTGGTACTAGCATGGAATAGACTTAAGAATCCAGGAATAAATCTATACATTTATGGTCATTTGATTTTGACAAGGGTGCCAAGACCATTTAATGATGAATGAATAGCCTTCAGCAAATGGTGCTAGGACAACTGGATTTCTACATGTAAGAGAATGAAATTGTACCCCTACTTCACACCATATATAAAACTTAACTGAAAATGGATCAGTGGAGACATCTGGATTGCTCATCGGTTAAGCGTCTGCCTTTTGCTCAGGTCATGATCCCAGGGTCTTGGGATCCAGTCCTGCACTGGGTTCCTTGCTCAGCAGGGAACCTGCTTGTCCCTCTGCCTTCTTCTCCCTCTGTCTGCTGCTCCCCCTGCTTATGTGCTTTCTCTCTCTCTCTTTCTGACAAATAAATAAAATCTTAAAAAAAAAAATATCAGTGATCTAAATATGAGAGCTAAAACAATGGAGCTCTTTGAAAAAAAAAAAAACCATGAGGGTAATTTTTCATAACTTTGGATTTGGCAATGGATTCTCAGATAATTTACAACAGTACAAGTAACAAAAGAAAAAATATATTGGACTTAATAAAAATTAAAATATTTTTTGCATTCAAGGACATTAACAAAGTGAAAAGACAACCTACACATGAGAGAAAATATTTGCAAATCATATATCTGACAAGGGTCTGATATCTAGAAGATATAAAGAATTCTTGTAACTCAACAACAAAAGTCAGTCCCATTAAAAAATGGGCAAAGGGCAACTTTTTTCTGGATATGTCCCCAGAGGTAAGGGAAACAAAAGCAAAAATAAACTCTTGGGACTTTCATCAAAATAAAAAGCTTCTGCACAGTGAAGGAAACAATCAACAAAACTAATAGGCAACCTATGGAATGGAAGAAGATATTTGCAAATGACTCATTCCAATAAAGGGTTAGTATCGAAAATATATAAAGAGATTATCAAACTCAACACCCAAAAAACAAATAATCTAATTAAAATGGGCAGAAGACATGCATAGACATTTCTCCAAGTAAGACATCCAGATGGCCAGCAGACACATGAAAAGGTGTTCATCATCACTTACCATCAGGGAAATGCAAATCAGAACTGCAATGAGATGTCACTTCACACCTGTTAGAATGGCTAAAGTCAGCAACACAGGAAACAGTGGGTGTTGGTGAGGATGTGGAGAAAAAGGAACACTGATGCATCATTGGTAGGAATGTAGACTGTTGCAGCCAATGTGTAAAACAGTCTGGAAGTTTCTCAAAAAATTAAAATAGATATGGTGCCTGTGTGGCTCAGTTGGTTAAGCATCTGACTTTTGATTTTGGCTGAAATCATGATCCCAAGGTCATTGAATTGAGCTCTGCTTCGGGCTCTGTGCTCAGTGGGGAGTTTGCTGGAGATTCTCCCTCTCCCTCTGCCTCACCCCCACTCATGCATGAGCACTCTCTCTCTCAAATAAATCTTAAAAAAGAAAGTTAAAAATAGAACTGTCCTCCGACCAGCAATTGTACTACTAGGTATTTACCCAAAGAATACAAAAACATGAATTCAAAGGTGTATGTGCACCCCTATATTTATAGCAGCATTATTTAAATAACCAAATTATGGGAAGAGCCCAAATTTCCGTCGAGTGTTGAATGGATAAAGAAGAGTGGTATATGTATGCAATGGAATATATCTCATCCATTAAAAAGAATGAAATCTTGTCATTTGCAAGGACGTGGATGGAGCTAGAGAGTATAAGGCTAAGTGATACAAATTAGAGAAAGACAAATACCATATGATTTCACTCATGTGGAATTTAAGAAACAAGACAAATGAGCAAAGGGGGGAGAAAAAAGAAACGAAGAAATAGACTTAATTATAGAGAACAGGGAACAAACTGATGGTTACCAGAGGGGGAGGTGGGTTAAATAGGTGATGGGGATTAAGGAGTGCGCTTATTGTGATGAGCACTGGGTGATATATGGAATTGTTGACTCACTATATTGTACACCTGACACGAATAAAACACTATGTATTTTTTAAAAATGGGCAATGGACTTGGGGGACCTGGGTGGCTCAGTCAGTTGAGTGTCTGACTCTAGGTTCAGCTCAGGTCATGATCTTGGGGTTGTGGGATCCAGCTGCTCATGGGGCTCTGCACTCAGCATGGAGTCTGCTTGAGAGTCTTTCTTTCTCCCTCTGCCTGTCCTCCTGCTTGCTCTCTCTTTCTGTCTCTCAAATAAGTGTATTTGAGAGATACTTGGGAGAGAGAATGAGAGAAAGCATGAGCAGGGGAGCGGGGGAGAGGGAGAAACAGGTTCTCCACTGAGTAGAGAGCCCAACACAGGGCTCGATCCCAGGACCCTGGGATCATGATCTGAGCCAAAGGCAGCTGCTTAACTGACTGAGCCTTTCAGGTACTCATAAATAATATCTTTTTTTTTTTTAAAGTTGGCAAAGAACTTAAATAGACATTTCTCCAAAGAAGTTATTCAGATGGCCAATGAGCAGATGAAAAGATGCTTAACATCATTAGTTACTAGGGAAATGCATATCAAAACCACAATGAGGTACTGCTTCACACCTACCAGGGTGGCTATAAAGCAACAGAAAATAGCAAGTGTCAGCAAGGATGTAGAGAAATTGGGCCCCTTGTATGTTGTTGGTGAAAATATAAAGTGGTTCATCCACTGTGAAAAACAGTTTGGCAGCTCCTCAAAAAGTTAGACATGGAATTAACATATGTCCCTGCAATTCCACCTCCAGGTATATACCCCAAAGAACTGAGAACAGTTACACAAACAAGTACATCTTCACATACATGTAGAGTAGCACTATTCACAGTAGTCCAAAGGTGGGCATAGCCGAAATGTGCGTGGGTGGATGGATGGACAAACTCTGATGCATGTATATGTGTGTGTATATTGTATGTGTGGTATGTGTGTATGTGTGTGTGTTATTCAGGCATAAAAAGAAGGGAAGTACTGATACATGCTACACAATGGATGAGCTTCCAGAACATTACATAAGTGACAGAAGTCAGACACAATGGTCACATATTATATGGTCCCATTTGTGTGAAATAGAATAAATTCATACAGAATGTAGATTGGTGATTAGGATTGGGAGTGGAAGAAACCAGAGGAAAGTTTTTTACTTTGGAGTGGTGGAAGTGTTTTGGACTAGATAAAGGTTATTATCGCACACCATTGTGAATGTATTAGATGCCACTGAATTTTTCACTTTGAAATGGTTGATTTTATGTTGTGAATTTAACCTCACATTATTTTGTTTTGACTGTGTTGGTACAGGAATATAAAAGGTGTCAGAACACTCATCTGGTATGTTTCACACTGTAGTACTGCAGTTTGTAATGTAAGAGGAGGAAGGGAGTAAAACAAAAGTTTTGGGCTAGATTTTTGAAAGATTAAAGCCATTTAAAGGATTAAATCAGAAAAGTGGACAAATGCGATGGCATGAAGGAAAAAATAGAAACTAAAAAACAAATTATCACTATCCTATTTCAATCAGAACCCAGAGTTTAGCACCAAGATAACGTAAGTTCAGATGTGCTTACTAGATACAAAATGGTGGCCTATGAGTTTTTTCAGTTTAGGTTCAGAATTAGTATTTTAAATCTTTTGATAAGAACAAAGCATTTGTTGAAGAGACAGTCTTTTTTCCATTAGATATTTTTCCTGGTTGACCAGGACTGGTTGACCATATAGTAGTGGGTCCATTTCTGGGGTCTCTGATCTGTTCCATTGATCTGTGTGTCTGTTTTTGTGCCAGTACCATACTGTCTTGATCACCACAGCTTTGTAATATAACTTGAAGTCTGGAATTGTGATGCCTCCAGCTTTGCTTTTCTTTTCCAAGATTGCTTTCAGGGTCTTTTGTGGTTCCATACAAATTTTAGGATTGTTTTAGCTCTGTGAAAAATGCTGATGGTATTTTGATAGGGATTGCATTAAGTATGTAGTTTGCTTTGGGTAGTATAGACACCTTAACAACATTTGTTCTTCCAGTCCATGAGCCTGGAATGCTTTTCCATTTCTTTGTGTCATCTTCAGTTTCTTTCATAAGTGTTCTATAGTTTTCAGAGCACAGATCTTTTACCTCTTTGGTCAGGTTTATTCCTAGGTATCTTATGATTTTTGGTGGAATTGTAAATGGATCGATTCCTTGATTTCTCCTTCTGCTGCTTCATTATTGGTGTATAGAAATGTAACAGATTTCTGTATGTTGATTTAATAGCAACTTTGCTGAATTCATATATCAGTTCTAGCAATTTTTTTGGTGGAGTCTTTCAGGCTTTCTACGTGGAGTATCACGTCATCTGATAATAATGAAAGTTTAACTTCTTCCTTGCCAGTTTGGATGCCTTTTATTTCTTTTTGTCTTCTGATTACTGAGTCTAGGACTTCCAGTACTATGTTAAATAACAGTGGTGAGAGTGGACATCCCTGTCTTATTCTTGACCCTAAAAGAAAAGCTCTCAGCTTTTCCCCATTGAAGATTATATTAGCTAGGGAAAAAAGACCATCTCTCCAACAAATGGTGCTGTGAAAACTGGACAAAAACATGCAGAACAATGAAACTGTGCCACTTTCCTACACCATACACAAAAATGAATTCAAAATGGATTTAAGACCTAAATGTGAGACAGGAAACTATCGAAATCCTAGAGGAGAGCATAGGCAGCAACTTCTTTGACATGGGCTGTAGCAACTTCTTACTAGCTAAGTTTCCAGAGACTAGGGAAACAAAAGCAAAAATGAACTATTAGGACTTCATGCACAGCAATAGAAATAATCCACAAAACTAAAAGGCAACCTTTGCCATGGGAGATGTCTGCAAATGACATGCCTGATAGTTAGTATCCAAAATGTATAAAGAACTTACCAGGGGCGCCTGGGTGGCTCAGTGGGTTAAAGCTTCTGCCTTGGGCTCGGGTCATGATCTCAGGCTCCTGGGATCGAGCCCCACATCGGGCTCTCTGTTCAGCAGGGAGCCTGCTTCCCCTTCCCTCTCTGCCTGCCTCTCTGCCTATTTGTGATCTCTCTCTTTCTCTCTGTCAAATAAATAAATAAGATCTTTAAAAAACAAAAAACAACAACAACAAAAAACTTACCAATCTCAACACTCAAAAAACAAAAAATCCAGGGGTGCCTGGGTGGCTCAGTCGTTAAGCATCTGCCTTTGGCTCAGGTCATGATTCCAGGGTCCAGGGATCGAGCCCCACATCAGGCTCTCTGTTCAGCAGGGAGCCTGCTTCCTCCTCTCTCTCTGCCTGCCTCTCTGACTACTTGTGATCTCTCTCTGTCAAATAAATAAGTAAAATCTTTAAAAAAAGAAAAAGAAATACACAGAAGAACATACATTTTTCCAAAGAAGACATCCAGATGGCTAACAGACACATGAAAAGATGCTCAACATCACTCATCATCAGGGAAATACAAATTAAGACTCAGTGAGATATACCACCTCACACCTGTCAGAATGGCTAAAATTAACACGGGAAACAACAGATGTTGGCAAAGATGTGGAAAAAGAGGAACCCTCTTGCACTTGTTGGTGGGAATGCAAACTGGCGCAGCTACTCTGGAGAGCACTATGGAAATTCCTCAAACACTTGAAAATAAAACTACTCTACAACCCAGCAGTTGCACTACTAAGTATTTACCCAAAGGATACAAAGTTACTGTTTCAGAGGGGCACATGCACCCCACTGTTTATAGCAGCATTATCAACAACAGCCAAATTATGGACAGAGCCCAAATGTCCATTGACTAATGAATGGATAAGAAGATGTGGGGTGTGTGTGTGTGTGTGTATACACATACACAATGATTATGCAGCCCTCAAAAAATGAAATCTTGCCATTTGCAGTGACATGAATGGAGCTAGAGTGTATTATGCTAAGTGAAATAAGTCAGAGGAAGACAGATACCATGTGATTTCACTCATATGTGGAATTTGAGAAATGAAACAGATGAATATAGAGGGAAAAGAGAGAGGCAAACCATAAAACAGACTCTTAACTATAGAGAACAAACTTGAGGGCTGCTGGAGGGAAGGTTGGCAGGGGGATGGGTTAAATAGGTGATGGGTGTTAAGGAGGGTACTTGTTATGGTGAGCACTGGTTGTTGTATGTAAGTGTAGCTTCTCCCAAAACTAATACTACACTACATGCTAACTCACTGGAATTTAAATAAAAACTTGAAAAAAAGAATAAAGCAAGATATTATTAAGTGATTTCACTGGTGATTTCAAACATAAGTTAGTAAAATTAAGCAATGGAATTTATATATTTCTAGAGGAAAACACTCGTTTGTATGGATATGGGAAAAGAGGGCAGATGCACTTACATATGGAACATTCTTTTGACTTAGAATTTCAGTGTATATATCCTCAGAGAATCCAGGAGGTAGGAGAAATTATTGTAATTAGCTAAACTAATGTTACTTGAGTTCAGTGCAGCAACACAAATACCAAAAAGATGAATGCAAAATATGTCATGTGCTTACTTAGGTTATAATACAAATCACCTATAACCTATACAGGGAATTTTTATGTATGTTGGGTTTTTTTCCAGTGGTGACTGTTTTTTCACCGTTTTCATTATTTTTTGTCTTTGAGGTAAAGGAGTTGTGCTGTGCCAGACCAAAAGAAATGCCCATTTTTGGCAGAATAAGAGAGTTAAAACTCTTCTTTGATTACAGATGATGAAAGCCATGAACAAGTCCAATGAGCATGTCCTGGCAGGAGGTGCCTGCTTCAATGAGAAGGCAGACTCTCATCTTGTATGTGTACAGAATGATGACGGAAATTATCAGACCCAGGCTATCAGTATTCACAATCAGCCCAGAAAGGGTGAGTATTTGAGCTGATTGGCATGGTAAGAATTATACTGGGCTTGGAAAGTTGGATATCTGAGCCCCATAACTCTCACTTCCTAGCTAGGTGGCCACAAACAATTTGATGAAATTAAACTTTCCAACCTGATGCTCCAAGATTACATCGACTCCCTAAGTAGCCAGATTCAGAGTTGCAAATGGGATCTCTACTAATAAAGGGAACATTTGAAAATACTGCCTCAGGATATTGGCAGGGCCAGAGTTGATATTTGAAGGTGGGAGATTAGGCCCCTTAGTGAGAATAGGCTTAGGTAGATTTGAAGCTTGGTGAATGACCATATCCAAGGAAAATTAATAGGTTGACTGGATTTTGAAAGAAGGCTTCTTGGTTCAGTAGTACTCATAGTGTGGCCTTATCACTGGGGAGATTGTTAGAAATGAAGAATCTCTACCCAAAATCTGCTAAATTAGAATTTGTTTTTTTAACAAGGCCCTGTGTTCAAATGCATATTGAAATTTAAGCAGCATCACATGGTGGCATTCCTGAAGATGTCTTTTCAGGTGCTATGGTTTTAAAAAATAAATAAGTGGAAGTCTTTCATAATACATTAAACTGAGAAATCCTCGGTTAAACAACTTTAAACAGATTTCTTTACTATAGGACTTTTCAGAGCCTTTAATAGGCTGATGTGTATTATAGTTTTCCAAAAGGCAGCTAGTGCCTGGCCCTTCCCAAATTCATTTGACTATGAATCTTATTTTTCCTCAGAATATTTCCCAAACTAGCTTTCTTTTTTGCTTTATGAAACACTTGTCTGGCTAACAGTTGACATAGGTCACTGACTTCAGTAAAGGCATAAAAGGTCTTTGTCACATGTATATTCAATATAATATCCAAAATAGGCAGGTCACAAGTCCACAGTGCCCTCTATTAGTTAAATGATACCTAGAATATTTGAATTAAGTTCTGGATATCACTAATATGATTGATGATATCCATTGATAAAACTAGAGGTTCTTTAGAGAATGCTTCAAGGCCTGTGAAAAATTTGGAAACAAGGTGAAGGAAGATCTTTTGAATAAAGTGTACATGTTTAATCTAGAAAAGTCTAGATTGGGAGAGGGTGAAAAATAGCTATCTCTATTTTTAAGGTTTTCTAGTATGTGGAAATAAGATTCAGTTTATTCTCTATAGCTACAAAAGGCCAGAACCAGCACCATTGAGTGAAAGTTATAGGAATCTGGGTCTGTACTCAATTTGAGAGCACGTTATGTAAGGCTGAGAGTTACCCAGAAGTAGAATGAGCTGCTTTGTGCCACTGTGGGCTCCTTGTCACTAGGAGTCTTTGATAAAGGCTAGACATCCACTTGTTAGAGATAGTGCAGGGCCAATGGGCAGGGAGTTGGATTACTTAGTCCAGTTTAAGATGTGGAAGAGCAGAGGGGCTCCTGGCTGGCCAGTGGGTGGAGCATGCGACTGTTGGTCTCCCTGTTGTAAGCTTGAGGTCCGTGTTGGGTGTAGAGATTACTTAAAAAAAAAAGATGTGGAGGGGCATAGTGAAATTTTCTTAAAGCTAAATGTGATTGTCCTTTCTTTTATGACGAGGTAATGGTAACAAGTGTTTGTCTTTTGAATAGGTATTTATTTTTTTTAAAGAACTGCAGCAGATCAATAAAATGGTTGCCAACCATATCTCTATCTTCAAAATGTATTTTATCTAAAAAATATATATATTAGCTCAGGGATCAGCAGACTTTTTCTGTGAATGGCTTGGTGATAAATATTTTAGGCATCGCAAGCCTGTGGTCTTTGTCACCAGTCACTCAATTCTGGCATACTTCAAAAACTGCCACAGGCAGTATGCAAATGAGTGGACGTGACTGTCTTCTGATAAAATTTTCCTTACAAAAACAGGCTGCAAGGCAAACAGGTTGTAGTTTGCCAAGCCCTAGACTTGACCACTGAGATTTGCTTGTAAGATTCTTTAATTCTTGATTGGAGGGAGAGAAAAACAAAATGAGGGAGTGTATCTGAAAACTTCATTCCTAAAGCTATCATAAGCATCAGAATTATTGATTACTTGTATATTGTGGTGAATAGAGTTGATGTTTTTTGTTTTCTGTATGATGGTGGTTGGAGTTACCAACTATCAAATATTTCTTATTGTTTTCAGTCTGTATATCTCTGGGTCTCCACTAAACTATTTATATTCCGTTTTAGTGACAGGTGCCAGTTTCTTTGTGTTCAGTGGCGCTCTGAAATCTTCTTCTGGATATCTTGCCAAATCCAGTATTGTGGAAGGTAAAGAATAAGTTATTTACTGTATGTGTATTAGTTTAGTCCTAATTATACAACTAAAAGGCAGGGGATGTTGGAGTGCCTGGCTGGCTCAGTTGGTAGAGCATGCAACTCTGGATCTCAGGGTCCTAAGTTCAAGCCCCACGTTGGGCATAGAGCTTACGTAAATAATAATAATAATAATAATAATAATAAAGTTTAAAAAGCAAGGAATGTTAAGTGAAGCCATGATACTTATACAGTGGACTTCTAACTCCTATTATGTACTCAATAGCATCTTAGTCCTAAGCTAATTAATACTGTCATATAGGTGCTCAGTTCTCCAAGGAAAGCAGTAAGTCATAGAGATATCATGGGATAGTAACATAAAAATTAAGAGATGGCCTTTGAGAGCTCTGGGGTAGGGTACCCAAGGGGACATAGTCTGAGTTCAAATATATCATTGGGCTCTAATCTGTAAGTATGTAGATGAAGTTCAGTGTGCCTTAACTCAAAGGAGTGCCGCGGTCATCATTTGGGGTACAGAATGGGATGTGCTGGCTGCTAGTTTGCTATAATTAGAGTAGATATGACACATATCCTGACAAAAGCTAATTAAATGGGAGTTAATGAAAGTCTAATGAGCATACTATTTATTTTCTTTGTCAATTGATTCTTCCTGTATTTTGATCTGGTTACTTTGATCTGGTTGCTCTTGTTGCATAACAAATTTACCCAGAACTTAATGGCTTAAAGCAACTATTTTAAAATGTTCACTGATTCCTTTGGATCAGGAATCTTGACAAGGTGGCGCAGTGATGGCTTGACTCTGCTCAGTGATGTCCAGGGGCTCAACTGGGATGACTCAATAGCTGGGGGCTCAAATTATCTGAAGGTTTGTTCACTCACATGTCTTGGGGCCTGGCCTCAGTTGATTTAAAGGCTAGAGGGGGAGACTGAAGTGCTCACACTTGAACTCCCTAGCATGCTGTGGCGGCCTTGGGGTAGCTGGACCTCTTACTGCAGGCACATGTGTTCCAGCAAAAGGCAGAAGCCAGGTTGCTTCTTATGACCCCATCTCAAACGTGACATCACCCTATGTCACTTCCACCATCCTCTAGTGTTGGAAGTAGTCATAAGCCTTCTCATGTTCAGGAGGAGAGGAATTAGACTCCACTTCTTAATGGGGAAATGGGAATGTAGCATCATGAGAAAGCATGTGAGACGGGAGATACTGTGGTGACCTTTGGAAGGTACAGTCTGCCACACATGCTGACAGGTTTGCCACAGTGTCTTACTCCAGTGCCCTGACTGAAAGCTGAGCTCCAGTGTGTTAGCTGAAATACAGACAGTCTTACTTATGTTAATACTGGCTTTGACCTCCTTTATTGATAAGCTTAATAAAACAACTAGTGAAGAGCGAAGTACATTGATATTTTACAACTAAATTCCACAATTTTGACTATAAAGCAGAAGCATGCTATTAAGAAATTGTTAAGAAATCTAGGAGTTAAACAGTCATTGGTCTTAAGTGACTATTTAATGTCTGTGTGCTCAAGTATTGACTACATTTGAAATTGTGTCTTGACAAGATTAAAAAAACACCTTCTTTAAATGTCATGGAAATGATAATTTGAACTGACACAGATCCTTACAATGCAAAATATCGTGTTTAAAAGTTGTATCTGTGTCTTTGGATTGGGAATTTCTTAGGTCTTGTATTTCACTGAGTGTCAGTTGAACATTTGGCTGCCTGTTTATGAAATTTTTATTGACTCTTTTATGGAATTATTTTAGTTCACAAAATTTTGTGTCAGTGAAGCAGGGTAATTGTTCAACACGCGTCAGCTTTCAACCTGAATTTCAGTGTTTGCTTTTGACTTGGGTAGGTAGCAGGTCAAAAATAGTTACCATGTGTTGGCTGCATAGTGGCTCATGTGAAACCCATGTGGTAGATTTGTCTTGTGCCAGCCAGCGAATGGGTTTATCCCTTGTCCTACTGCTATTTACTCAGTGACTTACTGGACAGACATTCACTGGGCCTTCACTGTATGCTGGGCAGTCATAGTAAGGTGAGAGACACAGGGGTGCAAACACATAAATATGAGTTAGAGTGTGATAAAGGCAAGCGTGAAAACAGTTCCCTCAGTCCAGAAGAGGGATGTGACCGAGTGTCAGTTTTCCCTCAGAGCGGTCTAAGGAGAAAGTTGGGTCTGAAGTGAAATCAGTAGGCGGAAGCTATCCGTTTTAAGCGGAAGCTGTCTTGGTGTTGCTCCTCATAGCACTCTCAGAAGTCAGAGATTCAGCTCAAAGAACAAAACCGATTTATATCTGTCAGCTTTAGAGAGCAGCGCAGAGTTTTACATTTAATCCTAAAGGGATTTGCTAGGTGCTGTGATTCATCTGCCCCTCTCCCTGGCTTTGCGTTATTTCCATCTATATGATCTTGGTGCTGATTCTCAGATGGCGTTATGGTCCAGATCACAGCAGAGAACATGGATGCCTTGAGGCAGGCACTGCGGGACATGAAGGACTTCACCATCACCTGCGGCAAGGCGGACACTGAGGACCCCCAGGAGCACATCTACATCCAGTGGGTGGACGACGACAAGAACGTCAACAAGGGGTAAATGCGGAGTATTTTCCCTCTTGTGGCATTTAGTTATGGGCTGGGCTCTGGTTTTTGTCTATGCTGGTGTTTATAAGTTTACTGAAAGCCCAAAGGGAAAGGACTGCTTTGTATATGTAATATAAAATTTTATATTTCTAGTTTCCTGGCTTAATTTCTGGAGGAGTTTCTCTGCATATTTTGAAAGAAGGGTGGAGGGGAAGGGGTCGATGAAACAAAACAGTCCTCTAAAGTTATCGACATAATAGTAATAACCTAAACCTTTTATGGTTTTATAAAAAGAAAGCCCTTTTGCTGACATTGTTTCATTCAAGATAATAACTAATGTTGTTTTGCCATATTGTAGATGAGTAAACAAGCACCTGAAGGCTCAGTGACTCCACAGAGCCAGGAAGTGGCAGGGCTAGGACTTGAAACCACCTCCTTGAGCTTCAAGTCCTATACTCTTTCCCAGTATATGGCAACTCCACTCTGAGGGCCCAAAGCCAAAACTGTGGGGTCGTCTTTGACACTTCTTTTTCTCTCACACCCTACACCTGCCCCAATGGTAAATCCTGGTACTCTTATAGTTTATAGCATATATTTTATATATCCTGTTGTATTTTACTTCAACATGTATCCAGAATCATACTACCTTTCCGGCCACCATCCTGGGTCAGGCCATCCTCATTTGGTCTGGGTTATTGTTTTTTATTCAAATTGGTTTTCCTGTTTCTAGTCTTCCAACTCCTCCTGCCCCCCAAACTAATCTGTTTCTATTACGGCAGCCAGCGCAATGTCCCTTCTCTGCTCAGAACCCACTACTGGCTTCCAGTATTATTCAGGGTAAAAGCCAAAGTGTTTTCCAGCTTACACGGCCTCACACCGTCTGCTCACCCTCTTACCTCACAGAAGCAGCACCTGCCTTCTTGCCTGGACACGTCAACTCTACTTCTGCCCTCAGACGTTTGTTCTTGCTGTTCTCAGACGTTTGTTGCTTGTACTCTGTCCCTCAATAGCCAAAATAGCCAAATAAATCCCTCCTTCACCACCTTCAAGTTTTTTCTAAAACGTCATTTTCTCATACGGCCTTCCTTAGCCAACCTGTCTAAATTACCATCCTCCCATACACATTTCTTCTTTCCCACTCCCAATGCTTCCTGTCCCCTTTCTTATATTTTTCAAGAGAACTTGTAATTCTCTAACATAAAATACATTTTCACTTATTTTATTACATTGCCCCTGGCAATGTAAACTCCATAAGGGCAGAGATTTTTTTCTCTCGTTGTTTATTTTATTTATTTTATTTTATTTATTCATTTGAGAGAGAGAGAGCATGGGAGGGGAGAGGTCAGAGGGAGAAGCAGACTCCCTGCCAAGCAGGGGGACTTGATCCCGGGACTCCAGGATCATGACTCGAGCTGTAGGCAGTTGCTTAACCAGCTGAGCCACCCAGGCGCCCCAGGCAGGGATTTTTTTTAAAGGAGTTTATTTTTTTTTTATTTATTTTTTAAATTTTACTGAAGAGCCAGAGAGAGCATGAGCAGGTGGTGGGGGGCAGGTCATAGGGAGAAGCAGACTCTCCGCTGAGCAAGGAACCCCATGTGTGACTCAATCCCAGGCCCCTGGGATCGTGACCTGAGCCAAAGTCAGATGCTTAACCAACTGAGCCAGCCCGGCACCCCAGGGGCAGGGATTTTTGTCTGGTTTATTTATTGCTGTATCACCAACACCTAAAACACTGTCTGGCACTGAGTAGGTGTTTAAAAAATTGATTGATTGAACGAATATATCATACCTCATTGTATGAAACTTTCTACCATCCAGTCCATACAATAATTCTATGTGTAGGTCTCTGGAAGTGCAAAAACGAATTCCACAAACTTCCTGCTGATAAGGGGTTCAGTCTGGTTTTGAGATAGTTAAAAATAAGTGCATCCAAATATGGAAGATGCTCATAGAAGACTCTGTAGGATACAGTGAAGATAAGGAAGAAAAGAGGAAGCTTGGTGGAGGTGCTAGGCCAGTATTCCAGAAGACCTTCTTAGAGAGCTGGTGCTGATTGAGCTGAATCTGATAAGGTGAGTAGGTATTTGCCACATAGTTGTGGCAGAGTGGCTGTTCCGGTCTGAGAGAATAGCAGGAACAAAAGCAAATAGAGGGCACTGACAATGGCACACCAGATTTTTAAAAAAATCTCTTAAACTTTTGTTATTGAACAAAAGAAGCAATTTCTAAAGCAATGATGACATTTGCCTATTGGACAAATAGCCCTTTATCTTCTCATACTTCAGTGGAAATTTTAATTTCAAAACTAATTTGTGTTGAATTTTCTAATATACTTGGAAATGAACATGGTTATTAGGATCAAAAAATCGATAATCTGAAAATCTGATGCCATAAGGTATCAGTAACTAAGAACAAGCAGGTTGCTCCTTCCTACAGCAAGTGCCAGAGGCAGCATCTTAGAAAACAGAACAAGAACTAGTTAGGGGAGACTCTCGAATTCAGGAGTTTAGTGTGTAGTTTATAAATTGAATGTTTTCCAGCTTGTCCCTCTGTGTCTGGGTATCCTTTCTCAAAATACCCTAATCAACAAAGAGTGCCCTTTAAAAAAAAAAAAAAGATTTTATTTATTCGTTTTAGGAAGAGAGAGCACATGAGTGGAATGGGAGGAGAGGAGGGAGAGGGAGAAAGAATCTGAGGCAGACTTTGCACTAGGCACAGAGCCCAATGTGGGGCTCAGTCTCACAACTGCAGGGTGGTAACTGAAACCAAGAGTCTGACGCTGAACCCACTGTGCCACCCAGGTGCCCCAAGAGTGCCCTTTTTTGATACTGTTGTTTCATGAGTTAGAAATTAATTTCAGGGGCGCTTGGGTGGCTCAGTGGGTTAAGCCTCTGCCTTGAGCTCAGGTCATGATCGCAGGGTCCTGGGATCGAGCCCCGCATCGGGCTCTCTGCTCAGCGGGGAGCCTGCTTCTCCCTCTCTGCCTACTTGTGATCTTTCTCTCTCTGTCAAATAAGTAAATAAAATCTTTTTAAAAAAAGGAATTTTATCTATAAAAAATTAATTTCAGTGTTGTTTAATTCTAATTCAGGTGAGGGGCGCCTGGGTGGCTCAGAGGGTTAAGCCTCTGCCTTCGGCTCAGGTCATGATCTCAGGGTCCTGGGATCGAGCCCCGCATCCGGCTCTCTGCTCAGCGGGGAGCCTGCTTCCCCCTCTCTCTCTACCTGCCTCTCTGCCTACTTGTGATCTCTTTCTCTCTGTCAAATAAATAAATAAAATTAAAAAAAAAAAATTAAAAAAAAAATTCTAATTCAGGTGAATGAAATGAATCCCTGATATTGAAGTTTAAGTTAAATTTGATCTTTTTACATAGAGATTAAAAAACATAAATAGGTTTGAAAATTGTTAGGAAGAGTTTAGAATCTTTGTGACAATTATTTTGAATTCTCATCAGAATGAGTGTGAATCTCTACCTATTTATACTTGCTATATTTTGGAGAGGAAATTACTATAAAAGTGGCCTTTCCATTCAGGAATCTAGGAGTGATAATTTAGCCCTTAAGGGAATTTGTTTTAATAATAATAATATAAATACTTGTTCATGAGCTTACACCAGCAGCGTTATGATTAACATACTTGGTCAAATAATTCTTTTAATCAGTAAATATTTATTAAACTCCTGCATTCCAAGCAGTGTGTCAGAACTGGGAATGCAGCCTACAGAGGTGAGTGTATCATATTCCCTCCCCTTAAGAAGTTCATTTGTGAGGCAAATGTGTGAATGTCATTATGGTCAGGAGCAGAGTGTGTGAGAGCAGAGGGGACAGCAGGATTGGACGGGTGGCCATGCACTCACTGAATTTGGGAAGGACTGCTGGGAGAAGACAGCAGGTTTGAGTAGATAGTTTTTTTACATTGAAAGAACAGACTCCTGGAATCATGACTCCTTTTTGTATGTGTTCTTTGAATTCTTTCAGTGCACAGGCCCCTCCCACGAGAGCTCTATTCATGTCCATTTTTGTGCAGTGTCTTCTTACCGTGATATGTTGCTCAGATGTGTTCAACAAAGTGCCCAGTGTAATTAGTAGCAAGACTTGATAAGAGGAGTGGTTCTTCTAACTTCGAGAGCTGCTTCCATCTCTTTCCTTTGCCTCTATTGTAGTGTTATAAGTCCTATAGATGGGAAGTCCATGGAGTCTATAACAAGTGTGAAGATATTCCATGGATCGGAGTATAAAGCAAATGGAAAAGTCATCAGGTGGACAGAGGTAAGGAAATGAAACTTGGCATCCTCGATCCCCGTTGAGTACAACTTGTTGCAAGGTTCAGAGACACACTGTGGGCTGGTTCTGGAGGATGAGAAAAGAAAATGTCTCTCTCTGCCTTCGATACTCCAATTCCCTCTGGCCTATCCTAGCTCACCAGGAAGAAATGCCACCAAGAACAGCCCGTTGCAATCTGATTTCTCTTCCTTTTTATTAACGAGCTTTTAGAGATTTGTTTGCATTAGAATTCAAGAAGGACGGTTCTCTGAGTAGTATATACCATCTGTGCTCTATTCTTCAGAATGCTGGGCTAGCTATGCTGTACTCACAGTTAAAAGTTTTTTAGATAACACAGTCTTTAAAAACTGGACTTATTTCCCCAATAAGAAAACTAAAGCTCAGAGACTCATTAACTTGTGCAAGATTACAGAGCAAGTGAGTAATGGTAAAGTTCTGCTTCAGACCCAGATCCAGCCAACTCCCAAGTTCTTTTTCACTGTACGTTCCCTTTCCTGAAAGCCGTATGAGAGGCCGTCCAGGAGTGAGAGGAGCAGGGCAGGGACCCCGTATGTGTGTACATCTCAGACGAATGAAGAAACTTACTCTCTGAGAAGAAATGCGTACGTTGTGGGTCTCTTAATTTCTTTTGAACCTGAATTATATTCCTCCATAAAATAAAACATTAAATTACAAGACTTCTAGAATTCCTTGCAGCTTTAAAAGTCTTAGTTAAAAAAAAAAAATCTGTGACTTTTAGCTTTTCCATTTTACACACAAGGTAACTCAGGCTGAAAGAGGTTTGATGCTTTACCCAAGTTCACACAGCTGGTTCACGAGAGCAAGAGACCAGAACTTTGTTCTCCATTTCTCGAACTTTTGTTCCAAGTAACTCTTCCTTCATACCACCAGGCTCAGTGATTTCATATTGCAGCTCCGTGGTCTTAGCAGCTTGCTTTGTAATGATTGTCCCTTTGACAGATTTCAAGTAGTGCAAGAGTCTGGACCCTGTGAAACTCATGATCACTCACAAGTAGTTTGAGCTCTTCTCCCTCCCTTTTGCTCCCCAGTGATGTGGTGAGGTAGCAGCGTGACCCACCTCATTTGCATAATGAGGAAACGGGCGCAGAGGCCCGGCAGAGCAGGGGCCAGAAGTCTTCTGATGCCCACTGTGGAGCTCTGCTTATCATTTCCTGGTGCTGTTCTCAGAGTGCACGGGGCTTCCGGGCTGCCTCCTTTGTAGTACTCTTAGCATAGGCTCCCTCGAGGTAAGCCACGGGGTGGTCTATATAAGCACTGTGTGTTTGCAAATCTCTATCTTCTGTATTACGCTTTTATATCATTTACAATAACCAGGGAGCACAGGGGCTTTCTGTTTTAAAGGCATAATTGGGAATTACGGAGTCAAAGGACTTGCTCATGACCCTGCTTTCTGTGCCCAGGACTCACGTCAGTTCCAGTCCTGCCATGCTTTGATTCTGTGCAGTGCCTAGCGCACTGCTCTGCTTGTTGTAAGGACACTGATACAGTTCTGGCCTCAGCAGTGGCACAGTCTAGTGACAAGAAAACTCTGTGATGTAAGGCCAGAGACTTAGATTCTTGAATTGGCCTTGCCTCTGAGGACCTCTGCACTTTAGTAACTCACTTCTCTGACCTGTAACATGAAGGGGTCGGGTCACATAATCCATAAGAGCTGTTCTCTTAGATTCCAAGATGATTTTTGCAGAAGATTGTCCACAAAAAAGGATTACCTTTTAAAGGTTTTATTTTTATTTATTTGACACAGATCACAAGTAGGCAGGGGGGCGGGGTGGAGCAGGCTCCCCGCTGAGCAGAGCCCGATGTGGGGCTCGATCCCAGGACCCTGAGATCATGACCTGAGCCAAAGGCAGAGGCTTTAATCCACTGAGCCACCCAGGTGCCCCAGGATTACCTTTTAGAAATACACAATGCTAAATGTAAACCTTTTCTGGTTCTCAGTAGAACATACCATTATGACAATGGCTGAGACCAGGGAGATAGGTCAGGTCTTCCTGCACATCTTAGGGGATCAGGGAGGGTGCTCACACACAGTGGGCTCATGCACTTGTTCTTTCCCCACATCTCCTGGGCACAAGGCTAAAAGTCTCTTCTGTTTGGGGAACAGGTGTTTTTCCTAGAAAATGATGACCAGCACAGTTGCCTGAGTGATCCTGCCGATCACAGCCGATTGACAGAGCATGTTGCCAAGGCTTTTTGCCTTGCCCTCTGTCCCCACCTTAAGCTTTTGAAGGAAGATGGAATGACTAAATTAGGATTACGTGTGACACTTGACTCAGACCAGGTAAGAGTCGTCTTACGTAGTCTTGGAAGCTGGGCCTGAGCAGTGTCTGTATTTTCTGACATGTGAATTTTCCTGCATCAAGAAAACTCGATGGCCTTCCCTCTGTTAGTAATGTACCCAGATGTGCTGCCTGGTGAGACTCTCTGAATCATCTGAGCCTTGGCTTCCTCACCTGAATGTCTTCTAAGGACTCAATTGTGAGTGTGGGGTAAGGAGGGGAGTTGTGTTGAGGACCTGCCACACCTGCGTGGATGGCATCACTGCTCCTCTTTGAGACTCCCCACCTCCACTCTTCAGGAATCATTCTGCTGCCCTGAGCCAGCAGGTCCCAAGCTGTCCCGTATCCTGTTTTCTTAATTCAGTGACAGGCTTCTGCTGACAGACCTGCACCTCAGTCCTTAAGGTAGGACTGTCAGCATTTCCCTGCTAGTCAGTGGATGAGGACTAGATCTATTTCCCCACTAGTTTTCCTGTCAGTTCCGGTCTCCTATGGCCATGCTTCCCTTCCTGTCTTTATATTTTTGTATGCTGTTTGTAATAGCAGTCCACCCCTCCCCCCATTCCTTGTCCCAGTGTCTCTCTCTTGTGGCCCTGTATTCTAATGTCTATTTTTTTTGGATTTTTTTTTTTTTTAAGATTTTACCTTTTTTTTTTTTTTAAAGATTTTATTTATTTGACAGAGAGAAACACAGCGAGAGAGGGAACACAAGCAGAGGGAATGGTAGCGGGAGAAGCAGGCTTCCTGCAGAGCAGAGCACCTGATGCGGGGCTCGATCCCAGGCCCCTGGGATCTGACCTGGGCTGAAGGCAGACGCTTAATGACTGAGCCACCCAGGCCCCCTAAAGATTTTACTCATTTGACAGAGAGAGAGATCACAAGTTGGCAGAGAGAGAAGGGGAAGCAGGCACCCCGCCGCGCAGAGAGCCCAATGTGGGGCTCCATCCCAAGACCCTGAGATCATGACCTGAGCCGAAGGCAGAGGCCTAACCCTCTGAGCCACCCAGGAACCCCTATTTTTTTGGATTTTGGATCCCTGTGGCATGTCCCACTGCTCATGCTTGAATGCAGAGTTTTGTCACTATCAGGGAAAATGTGAAAGGTTATCATTGGGCTCCACTTCCTGCCTAGTCATCAAACAACGTATTTATTTTCTACTTAAGGTCTTGACCAATGCAGTACTAATAAGCATATCAGGGTAATACAAATGAGGTCTCCTGGTCCGTTCTTGAATGATACTGATAACCTGGTTGGAGAATTGCCTTACATAAAACAACTAAAGAACAAGCATTTCTCTGCTAAATGTGTGAGCGTCTTGGGGGCAGCGGCCCTGTTACATTCATCTTTGAATCCATGTGTGTGTAGGTGCTCAGAAAATGGCTTACAGTTGGAGGGATGAAGGGGGGAACAGATGTTCAGTTCCTGCTGTTAGGGAGTTGTACCTTGTAGATTTCTCATTTTAATTTCCACAACCAAAGGTTTAGGTATTGTTTCTGACATTCCATACCTCTTTGTGCTGCCTCCCACCCTCTCCCCTTTCCTGGGAAACTAAGGCCTTAACTGGTTAAGTGTCTTACTTAACGTCTCATAGCTACCCACTGGCGAAGTTAGGATGAATACGTGACAGGCTGATAATAAATGACAATTCAGGAACTAGAAGGAGAACCTTGTGTTCACTGCTATGTGTCTTAACCCGTGGCCAAGGACATCTTTCCAGTTCAGTCTCCTTGGCCCTCAGCCTTCTCTGTCCAGTAACCTGTCATACCCTTCTCTCTGTGCCGCAGGTTGGCTACCAAGCAGGGAGCAATGGCCAGCCCCTTCCCTCGCAGTACATGAACGATCTGGACAGCGCTTTGGTGCCAGTGATCCATGGAGGGGCCTGCCAGCTCAGTGAGGGCCCCATCGTCATGGAACTTATCTTTTATATTCTGGAAAACATCGCGTAGACAGAGAGGACTTCATTGTTTTTCTGTTCAGACCTGTTGCAACAGCAGTCATACCCAAATCATTTGCACTTTAGAACTGGAAGATTAAGCTTTTGTTAACACTATTAAATAGGGGGGTGGGGTGGGAGTGGGCATTTGGGGCAGGGGTGGGAAAGGGTGGTCGGGGGGACAGATGTTCCATAATTCTGAGTCTTCTATGCATTGTCCACCAAGATCTGGGCAGCTTCTGTTACTGCACAAGTTATGCTATCCTTGCCGCTAATCCCATTCCATTACTGTTTAGACAAAAATCCTGCTCCTCTCTTTTAAGATTTACGTATGGTCTTGTGCTCAGAAATGCTTAAATGGGTACAACCATCACCAAGGATGGGGTTGGGAGGGGAGAGGGGAAATAAAAAAAAGAAACCTTGGTCTTGCACTCTTTGTACAGAATTGATACAAAAAAGGAGACTTCCACACTGATTTTGTCCCACTTACATCACAGTGGCTTCAAGTAGAATTCACACTTAGATTTTTGTTTTTTATCAGATTATTCACTGAAGTGAATCAGAGACCCAGTGGATTATCTCTTCTATCCAAGGAAGGGCAACTCAGTGTAAGTGAGGTCACTTGGAAAGCAGAGCTGAATTCAGGACTGCTCAGGATCTGCCCCAGTGAATGTCAGGTATTGAAGTGGGCCTTCCTGTGAAAACTGACAGAACACACTCAAGGCATTTTTAATTCTACACTAGAGATATTTTTTTTTAAAAAAACTTTGTATTGACAAGTAATTTAGACTTCCAGGAAAATTGCATATACAAAAAAAACCTACATACGCTTTACCTAGATTCACCTATTTACATATTAACATTTTGCCTCATTTGCTCTAGCTTTCTCTCTCTCCATAGAATAAGGCATTTGAGAGTAAACTGCATATATCATGGTCTTTTACTCCTAAATAATGTTCAGTTCCTAAAAATTTTCTCTCACATAACTGCAACTTCAATTGAGTATTAATAGGATCCTTGAACCTAACATGAACCTAGCATGACCAGTCATGTCCTTCAGAGCATTTTCTGTCCAGTAAAGCCTAGGATCAGACTCAGCAAGTAGCTGTCCCGACTCACCTTTGTGGCGTCAATATTTGCAGTGAGTATAGGTTCCCCCACCCAATTTTTTAATAGAAAATGCCCCATTTTGTGCTTTCTCATAATTAGAATCAGTTTGTGCATTCTTGGCATTTTTTAGCAGTTATGCTTGGTCATCTGTAAGCAAAATCCCTTCCTTCTTTCCTATTTAGTCATTTAATTTTCCTTGTGGACCCATGGATCACTTTTTGAGTAGCTCTAATTCATTATTTTGGTGCTCAGATGGTCTCAGCTTTGGCCAGAGTCCCTTCAAGCTAGCTCCTACATCCTCGTGATGTGCTCCTCCCATTTCCTTTTTGAACACTTTCTTTTCTGGCCTATGAACGTGTTCCCAGCTCATCTTGTTTACCCTGCTTCAGCTTCCAAATCAGCCATGGTTTCTTTTAGTGGGAGTGGTATTAGAAACCAAGATATGGTTTACCGGTGATATATGTAATATATGGGATCATTTTCTCTGTTAAAAATTTCTTTTAGTCGCAAGCTAAATGGATTTCATAACTTGGTTTGAAAGATACTGGTCTAGGGCAACTCCCTTGTCACTCCATCTTCTCGAAGCCCTGGCCTAGCAGGTCCATCTGCACTGAAAGCACAGCTCTAAGAATCCCCTAGAAGTTGATGCAGGCCTCTGGGACAGCGAGGGTCTGCTCTCCAGCGGCTAGAGTTGAGCTTAGCATTTGGCAGTCACAGGCTGCGGCACTGCAGTAGAGCAGTTTTCCAAACGGAGGCCCAGAGACTGGCCTTGTATGTGTGTTCATTCCTCTTCCATGGTGCTGGGGGGAGGGGGACTCACATTCTACCGCTTGTCCCTCTGTAGGCTTTGTTGATGGTAGCTACCGAGATCTGTGGATTGTGTCCTTTCCCAGAGACTCAGAACTTTAATTAAGGGGGAAAAAAAGCAGATGCCCGCAGCACACCAACTTGCAAGGACCGAGCCCAGGAACCACCACTCACCAAACCTGACAGAAACAGGAAACACTTAATAGGGGCATGTGTTAGGGGTCTAACGTCCAGTATGGTCTACAGATATCTTGGGAGTTCTGAGCTTCTACAGGAGCTGGTGGTTTTCCTACAAGAGTTTATCTTCATGCTCAGTACATTTTGCAGTTGTAGCTATTTCTTCTGGATCAGTGCAAGCTTTTGAATTCTGCTTCGGACAGGCTCTGGCGCTGCATAGTCAAGGCCGTTCTCAACTGTATAAAATATCCTTTGTTTAGTAAAATCACCTTGTGGAGTTGAGCGTAAAGTAACCAAAGCTGGTTTACTTTTTTTCCCTTGTTTTATCTGTGTCTATAAATTGTATGTTCTAAGAATGATATACAGTAAGGGGTTGAAACCCTGCATTTCTAAATAAGTGAAATATTTCTAGAACATAAAGATTGAGCTATAGAGTTCCTTACAAAGAAAATAATTGCCAGTCTGGCAATTACTAAATTTTAAATATTGATTGAATTCTTACCAAATGTTAGGCAATGTAGTTGCTCCATCTATTTTTTTTTTTTTTTTTTTTAAAGATTTTATTTATTTGACAGAGAGAAACACAGCGAGAGAGGGAGCACAAGCAGAGGGAATGGTAGCGGGAGAAGCAGGCTTCCCGCGGAGCAGGGAGCCCGATGCGGGGCTCGATCCCAGACCCCTGGGATCTGACCTGGGCCGAAGGCAGACGCTTAACGACTGAGCCACCCAGG
>CM053606.1:35292569-35386902 GCA_028646535.1 Procyon lotor
TCCATGTATTTTTATCAACACTTTCTGAGCACCTACTGGTCTCCAGGGCTACAGAAGTAAGTTTCCATCTAGTGTCTTCCCTCATCCACTGTGGTTCCTGAATGCTGGTGGTCCCAAAATTTCCAAATGAACGGACTTCTATCATAACTAGTCCCTGGGGAATAGTTTATGCATCTAATGTGTTTCAGTCTTCAGGCAACCTTCTGAACATTGTTTCTGTAATATGTTTGTGGCAGTGGTTTCTATTTTAATAATGAGATTTTTAGGGAGTAAATATGTGGCCAGAAGGGCTGAGGAGTGGAGCAGGAATGATGCCCATTTTAGAGCCGGGAAAGCTGAGGCCCTAAGAGGGAAGTATCTGTCTTTGATGGAGCTGGACCAAGTGCGAGCTCCCTAACTCTCCGAATTTCAGCCCCACAGTTTCATCCTAAAAGGAGCTACCTTAAGGGATAAGATCTTTTAGGAGCTACCCACAATACTTAGGAAACATGCTCAGAATTTGGAAGTAACAATGTGGGTTGCACAATGGTACTATAGGAAAAAATGTTAAGGTCACAAATACTTTGCCCTTTTAGTAAGATAAATTTCTAAAAAAAAATTTCCCTCATATTTTATTCAGTTCATGAATGCTGAAGAACTTATGTCTTGCACTAGATTGAAGAGAGAATTTAAAACGTAAAGTTACTTGGGTTGTGACCTGTTCCCAACTGCCCATGAGTCACAGATCTCTGATGTCTGGTAGCTGCATTAGGACAATCTTAGGACAAGAAGACTGGGCAGGCTCCTCCCACCAGCTGTGATCCCGCAATGCCTTGGCTGCAACAAAGGCCTTTTAAGAATCTAAGTTCCCAAGTCCAATGGGCGACTTTGTCCTGCCTTTCTCAGCCTGGAGGGTCTCTTTTCCAAAAGCAAAGGGTAATAAAACAATGAAGTTGAACAGGAGATCTTTGAGGCACAGGAAACTCCTATCAAATTGGAAAAGGGCATTTCCAGCAGAAATCTGAGTTTAAAAACTCCTAAGCCTGGTTAAGGATCTGAGGATCATAACAACTGTCTACTTGGCCCTCTTAGTAAGCACGAGGTGGGGTGCAAACTTAGGGGAAGACTAGGTACGGCAGGAACCCTCCTGACCACTCCCCTTTGCTCTAGGCCACCTAATAAAGGCTAATAACAACCTTCCTTTTCATTGTAGATTACTGCTTGTTTGACACACAGATATGACTGCAATTTAGTGTTAGCTCTCACATCTGTGGAAATTTTGGTAGTTCACTGATAGGTAAATAAGACTGGCCAGAAAATTTTGTGAAAAAAAGTCATTTGTCATTCCTATTCTGTTACCCATGAACAGCTCTGCTCTTAAGGCAGGAAGCATGGTCCAGTCCTACCCTGCAAAGACACAAAAAAGATCCATCCCTGAGCTGTGCTTATGCATAGTGACCAGTGAGCCGAATGTATCTGCTTCCCTCATAGCCTTTAAAAAATAATGAGGAATGCTTTGTTGAACCTAATTGCTTCAAAAAAGGAAAAAGAAAAAAAAAGATGTTAATTTCTAAGAAATGTAGAATATTGTTTTGAATATTAACTCTAAATCTATTGTAACTACAAATCCCTCCATTGTCTCCATTCAGAAAAAGCCAAAGGAGAATTTCTTGGGAAGGAACTAAGATTTTTCTAGGTGATCAGCAGAAGACAGGCTTCCCCTTGCCCTTTCTCAAGAGAGGAAGCCATAGCAGCAGTTTCTGTCAATTAACAAATGTTACTGCCACACTGGCAAAGCACAGGGCTCTTATTCAGGACTTCGATAGTTACCCTGCTTATAGAGTGTAAAACCCCATAATGAATTAGACCTGCTTTCTTAAATAAAAACAGCTACATAAAATTATATATTTTTATGTATATATATATTTTCTTTTTTTTCTTCCAGTTAACAGTCATTTAGTCTTAGGTGCATGGACCAAACCCAAGATACAACCTTGCCCTTACTTCCCAGCAGACATTCCTGAATGTAACTTCCCTCCTCTACTGCGAGCTTTGGGAAGCAGGGAGGCTAGTGCAGCAGCAGTCAGGAACCAAGGCATAGGCACAGCTGGGGTAAACGGAGTTGTGTGGGATAGGCTGCCACTGACCAAGTGGAGTCACGGAACCCCGCCCCCACCCTAGGCAAGGGGTTTGGGTTTCCCGATCACCCTCAAGTTCTCCCATCCCTTAGTTAGATCTTTTAAAGGCACATCCAAAAATGTTGCAACTGGGGCTGGGGTAAGCTACACACAGTTGCTACACAAGGGTTAAGGGGCTGGAGGACTCTGTGGCACAGAGCAATGAGGCTATCTTTGCCCTGCTGGAGACGGAGACAGTGGAAGGGGAAGGGACTCCTGGAATCCAGCCTGCTTTGGTGGAGGCCCAGAGAGGGGCCAGCAACAGGAAAGACCAGGGCTGTGTAGGTCAGTAACGCACATACTTCACAGATCTTTGGTGCTTGTGTAGCAGCATCTTCCTTATGTACAAAGGCTGGGAAAAGTATGCTCCTGCACACAGTCGCTGGCCTGTCTCCTCTCCCGAGACCCACGGTCTCCTGCACAAGGGCACAAAGCATATGTAGTAAGTCTAAGCTGCAGTGAATGTGCAGAGTTTAAAGATTTCCTGCAGACAGACCTGGGATCTCCAGTTCTCTCGAGGATCATGACAAACTCGTCCTGAACCCTACCCAAGTTTTGCTCGGCTGTCCATACAAATGAGAAGATCCTAGGTTTTCTCCCCAGATAGGAAGGGAAAATTGGAAGAATCTCTGAGGACAAAGGTTCAAGGACCCAGGTAGCTGCCCACCTTACAGGCCTCTGGGCTCCAGGACCAGCCAGTTCTCAGTGACCATTTGCACATCTTGGCCACTCAGAGGCTCCCGCAGCCTCACCTTCACCTCCAGCTTGCCCCCAGTGGGCTTCCTTCCATCTAGGACCTGTGAAGACCACAGAGAGAAATGGTAACTAAAAGGGGGCAGGGGCTGGGAGCAGACAGCTCCCGAGGCTCCTAAGTCAGGAAGGAGAGGAGCTCAGGTGTCCTGCAGTGTTGACACAGGAGTCTCCATTTCATGACAATTCTGCACTCCTGCTTTTTGGTGGTTTTAGGTTAAGTCTTACAAAAAGTAACAAGTAAATCTAAGGATCAGTGCTCTGAAGTGGAGATGAGAAACCCAGAGCTCTGTCCACTCAGTTTCCCCAAGGCAACTCCTGGAAAAAAATGCTCTGGCTTCAAGCTACAGCCTAAAAACCACTAAGCCCAAGCCCGTACTTCACAGACGGCCCAGAAGTGAATGGCAAGGTTACACAGCCACGGCATGGCAAGGCTGGGACTAGAACCCAGGCCAAGAGTTTCTTTCCACCCACTACACTGCTCCCCCCTTGGCCTGGGCAGCTGCAGCACAAAGCAGTGCCAGGGGCTCAAGCAGCCCACCTGCCTGCAGCGGGACCAATATGGAGCAGGCCCCGTGTAAGACGGTCTCCCCCAAGGTAGGCCTGGAGTGGGGGCAGGCACACGTGGTGGGAAAAGCCCAGCTTACAAAGGCATCAGCAAGGATCTGGGCCGAGGCCCGCCCAGGGCATGAGTATATGTGCTTATGGAACATCCTTCTCGCTGGACCTTCCATTTCCTCCCGTCAGAGACCAGATCTCAGAGCCCCTACCTGTAAAATTCAGTGAGTTCACAGAAGTTTAAGGAGCTATCTGGAACCAATTCCTGAACACAGACTAGCTGCATTCCGGAGGGGTCCCCAATCTGGAACTCCTTATCAGCTTTATGCCCAGAACTTGTTCCACTTCATCATGCAGCTACACAATTGTCCCAATCACAACTCTGCCCCTCCCAACCTAAGAATTTGTGCGTGCCAAGTTGACAGCAACGATTAGACCCCTAAAAGCCCTCTAATCCACCATCCCTGGGAACTTCAGTGACTCAGAGTATTGTGGAAAGAGTACTACTACTTCCTGTCCAGTGATGCTATTGAATTTCCTCAGACCCTATCAATCTCTTCATTTGTAGAAAGGGAGTAGCACCCAGTCTACAGCACATTTATGGAGCTCTTTCTTATAATGAATGGGCACCAAAAACCTACAATAGGGACTGCTGTTCAATGAATGTTGGCTCTTACCAACAAGCCAACATTGTTGGTAAGCCCTCTGGTCTGCCCATCCTACCTCCACAATTTCTCTGATCTCACACTCATTCTCCAGCCGCTCCAGCTTCACGTGGGCTGTGCCAACCAGCTTATCACTTCTGAAGAAGGATCTGGGGAACCAAGAACCAGCAGAGTATCAGACTGGAAAGAGCAGGAAGGGTGGGACTGAGCCAACTGGGCCCACTGAGAAGCAGCAAGGGCAGCAACAGAAGCTATTCCTTCCTCCCAGCCAATCTTGGCAGCGTAACTGAGCAGGGCCTCACCCTTTGTGGAAGATTTCAAACTTGATTCCTTTGCTTTGGATCACCCTCCTGAAACCCCGGTGGTTTCGGTTGATGTTTAGTTTGAAGAGCTGATCAAATTCTGTAAGAATGGGAGAAGACAAGAAGTAGCTCAGGCTCCTAAGATTTCCTGACAGAGGCTCACAGCTGGCCTTCCCCCCCTCTCTCTGCCTGCAATTCAAAGTGACTGCCACCAGAGGGTGGTAGAGCTTCTAGGTCCTGGACTTGGAAGTCCACGGGATTTGTGTACTCCTACTAGACATGGATTCTACCAAAAATGGGAAGGACTTGGAGTCAAGTCCCATTTCTATGACCTCCTTGCTATGGGGCCCTAGGCAAGTTCCTCTACCTCCCCAAGCCTCAGTTTCCCCAACTGCATTACCTCCCAAGCTGAGCAAACCAACTAAGAGAACAGACCTGAAAGCACTCTGAAAAAAGTGCTGCCCACATTTATCAGAGTGAGACGGAGGAGAAAGTGGTCCTCACCTGGAGAGTTTGTGTTCTTCACCACAGCTGTTTTGCTTTTTTGAGCCTGGTCCTAAAGAAGTAAGATGGGAGAAGTCAGATCAGCTTGGGGAAAAAAAAAAAAAAAAAAAGCTCTGTAAGGCGAAGAGCTTGCTCTAGGCTAAATAAGTCAGTGTTGAGGGAAGTGACTGCCCCCCTGTAAGGAATGCATGAAAGGGTCTTCAAACGCCTCCCAAGCCCAAACCCCTCCCAGTAGCCAGACCTCCCAGGAAATGCAGAGAAATTGAGCACAGGGTCCTGGAATGGAAGAAAGCGTTCAGGGGATCCTATCTCTATCTGAACCTCACCGCGTTAGGGTAGTGGAACTCAAACCGCACAAAAGCATCCAAGTCATCAGGAGTCACCCCTGTGAAGGAGAAAGGGGATCCAGGGTCAGGAGGAGGAGCCAGGAGCCCAGTGCTTGATATGGAGGGAGAGCCAGGGCCTCTCTACTGGCCGGGGGTGAAGTGCCCAGGCAAGAGCCTGGAGTAGACGAGGCCTTAGGACTACCTGCAGGGGCTGGGAGGTTCATTCCCCGGACGATGATCAGATGCATTTCTGTGCTGTTAAGTTCTGAGAAGATCCTATAGCCGAGAAGCAAGAAGAAAGGCGTGGTAAGAAAAGGTCCCCTCTTCCAGTGCCTGCCTGCCTCGCTGGGAGGTGGTCAGGAGAGTAGGCCCAGGGAAGCAAAGCTTGTCTGCGAGAACAGCGGCAGAGCTGGTACACAGACTCCGACCTATGTGACCCCCAGTCCAGAGTTCCTTCCACAGCCACCACAGCTCTGGGCTTCTCCCAGGAGGGCAACCATAGCCAGCTCCTCCCCAGCCCAAGTGCCCCTGGCAGGTCCAAGCCTGGGAAGCCTCGCTAAAAGGGCCCAAGTCACCAGTCTCTTGTCCTATCCTGCATGGAGCCACGGTTTCCCTTAGGCTTTGGCACCTCACGGTCTGGAACGTCTTCAACTCAAAGTGATGGCTGGGAGGGTCAAGGCCCTGGGCCTGGGCCAGCTGCAAGATCTCAAGCTGCTTCTTGCGGTCCTGAGCGAGATTCTCAAACCTGACAGGGAGGGGTGGGCGCGTCAGTATGGCGGGGCTCATTTTCTCCTCCCCACCCCGTCAGCCCCCGCCCCAGGCCTGGCACTTACCTGGTGGTCTCCGCCACATTGCCCTGGTGCATGAACTGCTTGGAGAACAGCAGACACTTCTGAAAATAAGGACCCAGGGTGACTCTAGAGCCCGCAGCAGGCCTGTCTAGGCTGGCATTTGAGACCTGATTTCTGAAAGCCTCAGCCCTCCTTCCCCCAGCACATACTCCAAGGCCACTGTTCCCAAGTTCCATCACACTTTTCTGCCTAAGTTTTTGCTATTTTCTTTCCTGAGGACAGCCACTCCCCAAAATTCACTTAGCAAACTCCTATTCTTCCCTCAAAACCTAACGAAAACATCACTTCAGAAACAGACTCAAAGGCAGCAATTCAGACAAACACATACAGAAATATACACACACAACCATCTCCCTTTGCATTTCTATCTTGCTCCCGTCTCCAAAGTACTTTCCCCGTGGTCACAACCAACGAGTAGAAGAGCCAGAATTCGAATCCAGGCCTGTCTGACCCAAGCCCCACAGCTTTCCCTGAAGGGGCTGTGGGCACAGAAAGGGGAAGAGAGACAAGCAGTCCGCTGACCTCATGTTGCTCCAGAAGCATTTTTTGTAGCTGGGCATACACCTCCTCAGCCTTCTGAGAGAGTCGCAGGTCCTCGTGGTGAATGAGGATGAAGTCGCCCTCCTCATCCGTCAAGGGTGAAGGCACCTGCCCAGGTCACAAGGCCCCTCAGGGGCCCCAAGAGTCAGATTATTCCTCTATTGAGCCTAACAAATGCAGAATTCAAATTAAATGTTTCCCCAGTGTCTGCTAACCTCCAGTGATGGGAACTCACTGCCTCCCATTCTATCCCAGGCTGCCACAATGCTCCGCTTTCCACTAGCCTTGCCCTGCCTTGTCATCTCCGACAGGCAGCCCACCTGGTCTTCCCTGGCCTCTCCTGGGGCCGTGGGGTAGTGTGGCATGAGGAGTAAGCTCTTTCCCAGGTGTCACCCTATCCCAGCGGCATCCCGCCCCCTCCAAGCAGCTGCTTCGTTCCCAGCCCTGCCTGTCAAGACTCTCAATGCCTCCCCGGCCTAAGCAGTCCCGCTGCTCAATGAGGTGAGACTCACCTTGGAGAGGTCCACAGGTCGGCCAGCTCGTACCTGGGTGATCTGAGCCTCAAGGCTTTTGGCCACCCGCAGATGGGCTTTGGCCTGCTCCAGGTCCTGGCCACGCTTGGCCCGCAGCGCTGCCCGCTGGTACTGCAGTTTCCGTGCCTCTAGCAATGCCAGCTGCTCCCGCACTGAACGACGAGGGACACTGGTTAGAGTCAGGCCTGGCCCTCGCTAGAGCCCTCACTCCTCCGTCCCTCTTCTCCCCAACTCACCAGAGGGACTTAGTGACTCCTTTGAACTTGAGGCCTTGGATTCAGGCAGGGCCCGGAATGAAGGGACCACAGGCTTCGCTGGCTTCTTGGCCACTGGAGCCTGGGCTGGGGGCTCATCCTGCAGGTGCCAGGAAGCTGTCACAGGGAATCTGCTCCCTACCCAGGCTGTGGCAGCTCCCAGACCTGGGCTCTCTGCCTAATGCTAACTTGCTGTATAACCTGAAATGAGTGGCTTCCCCTCATGGACCCTAGAGAATCTCAGAGCTGGAAGCAGCCTCAGAACCTCCCCAGTAGGAAACAGCAGGGTAATGGGGACTGAACCTGGGCCCTGGAGTTTGAAAGACACTGGTCTGAATCTAGCTCTGCTAACTCCTAGCTGCGTGTACTTGGCCATGTTTTTTTCTCAGGAAAACAGAATCAAGCATACCTACCTCACTGGGCTCGCTAGTATGGACAAGAACAGGGTCTGGGTTTATGCCCCATCTGCTATTTTCCCCCCACCAACCCCTGGACTCTCACTCAGCCGAACCTCATCCTCATCTTCCTCTGCCGGGGCTGTATCCTCCTCGGAAGCCAGTTTCTGGGCTGCTGCTAAAGTAGCCGCCACTGCGTCCTCCTCAGTGCCCGCGGTGGGCTCCAGGCCAGGAATGGGGGGGAACCCTGTGCAAGACAGAGACATCTGGCAGAGGGGGCGGGTGGCCTTGGGGAAGCTCCGGGCTGCTGCAGGCTTTAGCTGGGTCTTCCTGTCCATGGCCGGGACGGATGGTTCCCACAGAGTAGAGGCAGATACGGGAGGAAGTCTTTCCCTTCTCCCCCCGTCTTGCTCAGAGACCTCCTCATGAAGCCCCTAGGCCAAGCCCCACTCACCTGGAGGAACAGGCAGCTCAGCCAAGTCAACCTTCCGCCCTGCCCGGTGTGCTCGAATGGCATCTTGATATTGCTGCGAGGGAAGGGAAGGACTCAGGGTGGGCAGCCGTCTGCAGGCCCCACGTGCGGGGGGAGGAAGACAGAAAGCAGCCCCAAAGGGAAAAAGAGCCCTGAGGCAGCAGAAACTCCAGGGAGACAGAGAGATGGAGACTCAAAGACTGGCAGCAGCAACAGAGCAGCCAGCCAGGGAGACAGGCCGGCACAGGGCAGGGGCTGCAGAGCTGCGGGCCCACCTTGGCGATGCGCTCATGCATCCGCGCCTTGCGCTCGTCCCCACTGCCCCGGGCCTGGACGCCTGCCTCCCGGTACTTGTTCAATCTCTGCTGCAGGGCATCCAGCACCGTCTGCGGCTCAGCAGGGATCCCTTGGAGGAGAAAAGAGATGGCATCGGCTCTGCTGCCTCTCCCCAGGTCCCCACTCCGCAGTTTCACCATCTCCTCCTACCTGGGGCTGCTGGAGTGTCCGAGGCCATCACAGGCTGCACTCGCTCCACTGCTGGGAGTACAGCCGAGGGTGCTGTGAGAGCCTGGGAAGCCTGTGGAAGGGGCTTCAGATCTGGAGACCCAGAGGAGAGGTGCAGGTAGAGGTGCCTGGCCAGCCCCAGCCCTGAAATTTCCCAATCCCAGCCTGAGCAGGCCCCACCCCACTGTCTCCATACTGACCCTCCGGTGCGGGGGGCATGGCACTCAGGTCCACAGGCTGTCCCTTCTCCAGGGCCTCCAGGACCGCACCAAATCTCTACAGTAGGAAGAGCAGGTGTGGGCATAAGCCAGGAATCCCTGCACTGAAAAAACTCCCCCTCAGACCAGTGTCACTCATGCTCAGTGTACATGCGTGACCTGGAGCAGGTTTCTGCCCTTATCTGTGAAACAAGAGGTTGCACACAGGGCTTCTGAGTCAAATGTCCTACCTTCCCAATCCTCATGAGCTCCCGGGCACGGTCTAGGTCTCCCGCCCGCTTGGCATTCAGGGCAGCCAATTTGTACTCTCTCTGCCGAGCCAACAACAGGGCCTTCGGGTCTGGGTCTGAATCAGGTGAGGCAGAAATGCCAGGACTGCCCAAAAGGCTTGTCTCCATCTGGGAGGGCTTGTCTATCAAGAAACAAAAAGCCCACAGAAGGGGCATGAGTGTTAAAGAACAAGGTGCACACCCTGGGTTCCCAGTGCCTACGGATCTGGGTGGCCTGAAGACCTTTCAGGGTAGGTGCAACTGATGACAACGGACAGTGTGGCAGGACGGGGAAGCAGGCCACGGGCTCTGGCTTTGGAGACTGGGACAGGACTTGGGATGTCTCTGGATACCTGGCTCCACGGTGAAGGGAGCTGGGGCATCTGCCTCAGGGTTCCTGTCAGTTGATTCCTGGGCAGCTGGCTGTCTCTTGCCCAAGGCCACTGGAGGTGGAATCTCATCCTCACTGATCTTCCTGCCTTTCCTCACGGCAGCCAGCTGAGCCTCCAGAGCCTGAGGGAGAGAACCAGAAGCCCCGCAGCCATCGCAGCCTGAACCCTGCTTGAAGACAGGCCAGGAATCCTTCACCTTGACAAAGCTGGTGGGGGAGCCTCCCCTCTTGCTGCTTTCCCCACCGCCCTCGGCCCCACTCCTCCCGGCCCTGCTCTCTGGCTAGGCCCAACCCACCTTTAGGCCACGCTCACAGCGCCTGGCTTTGGCTGCTTCACCCGCCTCCTTGGCACTGGCTGCAGCCTCCCGGTAGTTGTGGATCCGATCCTCCAGAAGAGCCTGCAGCCCCCGAGGCCCTCCAGCCTGTAGATACTTCAGTTCAGGGCATGGCCACTCCAGGGCCAGCTAGGCCCCCGCTGCTCCCTCCCTGCAAGGAAGCTGCCCCAGAAAATGGAGCTCTTGGATTCAAGGAGAAGGAAGAGCCTAAAAGCCTCCGGGTGGAGGCAAAGACTCACTGGAGTGGCCAGAGGCCATGTCAGGGGAAAACACAGAGGCCTAGACAATCTGTGGAGGCCAAGAAATGGCTGCAGGGGGTGGTCTGGGAGAACAGAGAGGCCTTTGAGGCTGGCCAGCCGCCGAGCAGTTTCTCATGCTGTCTCTGCTGAGGGAAGCTGCTGGAGGAGGACCCTGGAAAGGGTTACTGCAGCCTTCCCACGCAAGCCACGCGACACGCACGTTACACCCAGACACACGGGGCAACCGAGGCGCACCGGACCCCTCCGGAACCTACCTGAGCTGCTGGGACTGGGGCTGTTAGTAGAGCTGTCTGCCCTGGAGCTTCAGTGTTTTCCTGTTCCTTCTCCTCTTCAGAGCCGCCTGGGCTAGCTGTCTCATCACCATCCAGGGGCCCTGCCTCCTCCTCCGCACCCAGGACCTCCTGCAGCTCAGTCTGGGGAGACACAAGTCTCAGGAGCTTGGGAACCTCAGGGCCATACGCATGACAGCATATGAGAATCAAGGACCCTCTCCCCTAGCAGTATTTCCCAGCATCAGTCACTGTGCCTATCACTGTGTCCTCTTTACCAAAACACCCCTTTAATCTCACCAAGAAGCGCCTTCAAAACAGTGAAAACTCCAAATGTAAAAAATCTCTGAATGCATAGTTCAGACCAGACATCAAAAAAGACCAGTCTCACACTGTAGTTAGGAAAATGGGCCCAAGAAGGGCAAGGCACTCACTCAACCTCCGAACGCACACAGAGACAAACCCCAGGCCTCCTCCACAGGCTTGATCACAGAGCCCTCAGACACCAGCGTGGCAGACGCACCAGCAAGTCTGCATCCTCCTCCAGCCCTTCCTCCTCCTCCTCCTCCTCCACATCCCGCATACAGTCTGCAGCCAACTTCTCGATGTGGGCCATAGGCAGGGGGGCTGAGGGAAGAGGGTCACAGAGGGTCAGGGCAGGCAGAAAAGGTCCAGGAGGAGGGTCTGCAATCCACTGTGCCAGCAAGACACACCCAGATGGAATCATTCCCTTCCACAGCCAAAGTCCCACCTAGAAAATTCCTGTTCTTCCTTTACGACCCAGCTCAGAAGACCCTCAGCTGGGAAAGCTTCCTGGGAATGCTCCCTTCTTGGCATTTTTGCTGTCGTAGTTATTCAAAGTCCTGACCATCCATTCCCCCAACCACACGTTTAGCACATGTAAAGATTTTTAACGTCCGCTGGTGCTTCACAATTTTGGAAGACAGGTAATATTATGCCCTTTTTATATGAGTGAACTGATAATAATACCCATGTTAATTTTCCTCACATTGCAATCCTCGTAAGTGGCAGAGCCAAGATTCAAACCCAGGCTCATCTAACTGCAAAGTGTGTTTGGACCGAGAGAGGAGTGAGGGCCATGGGTGTCCAAGACGAGTGATGCCCTTCCCAGGTCCTCCCACTGTCCTCATCTCCGGGGCATGAGATGGGGGGGTGGTTCTCACTAAAATAAACGGTTAGACCCTCAGACCCTCCCAGGCTTCAGGTCTCTGTCCTCTTCCAGGCTGGGGAGGGAGATTTCCACTTATTCATTCAACATAATTTCTATACACTTTTGTGCTCAGTGTGGTCTGTGCCGAGCCCCTCCTCCATACGGGCCCTGGCTAGGGCTAAGACAGAGTGAGTCCATCTGAGAATCAGACTGCTGACTGTCCATAATGGGGAGAGGCACAGTCAGAGAAGGACTGAGCTTCCCATCACATAGGTGTACGAGCAGGACAAGACAGCCTCTTGGTGGGAGGGCTGCAGAAGGATGGACATCAGAAGGACCAGGTGATCCAACCAGCTCCTCCCAGATGTGAGGAGAGAACCCTCTCTACCACCTGCCTAAACCTGTCTGGACCCAGCACGGAGCCAGCCCAGGGCCACAAACTCACCCTGCCCCTTGGGTGTGGGCTTCTTGCCTGAGGCCCCTGCTTCCCCAGTGAGGGCCAGCAGTTCAGCCTCCAGGTCTCCGTCCTCTTCGGTCTCCTCCGTCCCCAGCAGCATGTCCTCAGGGCTGAACTCCACAAAGAGACCCAGCTGAGAGGAGAGAAAGGTTCTTAGGAACCACACAATGAGGACCAGTCCCAGAGCCAGTCTTAGGTGGTCAGTAGCTCCTTCATTATTTGTGAGGCCCAATGTACGGACAGGAAGACTGAGGCCTACAACATTAGCCATTGGGACAATTATCTCCTGAGTGACTGTAAACAACTCAGTAAGACTACCATTGCCACTATTTTTACTTACAGCATAAGAATACTAGCTGTCAGGCACCGTACTGAGCATTCTACATGATTATCTTCGTTAATTCTCACAATCCTGAGACCTAAGTCCTATTTTCTTTTTTTAAATTGTGGTAAAACATAACAGGGGCATCTGGCTGACCCAGTGGGAAGAGCTTGTGACTCTTGATCTCCGGGTCGTGAGTTCGAAACCCAAACTGGGTGTAGAGATTACTTAAAAATAAATAAACTTTAAAACAAAACAAAACAAGGGGCGCTTGGGTGGCTTGGTTTGTTAAGGGTCTGCCTTTGGTTCAGGTCATGGGCTCACATCATGATCTCGGAGTCCTGGGATCGAGCCTCACATCGGGCTCCCTGCTCAGTGGGAATCTGCTTCTCCTTCTCCCTTTGCAATACCCAACCCCTCACCAGCTCTTGCACGTACTCTCTCTCAAATGAATAAGTAAAATCTTTAAAAAACAAAACACACGTAACATAAAAATTATCACCTTAACCATTTTTTTAAGGTAAGCTCTATGTCCAATATGGGGCTTGAACTCAGGACCCTGAAATCAAGAGTTGTGTGCTCTACCAACTGAGCCAGCCAGGCATCCCTCGCCTTAACCATTTTCACACCGTTATACCGCTGCCACCATCCATCCACAGAACCCTTTTCACCTTATTCAACAACTCCCCTTCCCCCCACCACCCCATCAACCACCATTCTACTTTCTGTCTCTATGAATTTGACTACTCTAGTTAAAGGTAGCCCTATTTCTATTTCCATGCTCACACGAAACTGAAACAGCCTTGTAAGTGCCAGAGCTACAATTTGAAATAAAGATCCTGTGATTTCAGTCTGTGCTCTTTATTCCACAACCTCCCTTACCCACCTCTTTTAGGACAATAAAAACGGACTAAGAAGTTTCAGAACTTGGGCCCAGAAGTAAAGGGAGCAGATTGCAGGATACACTTCTTAGTCTCCCACCTGGGCCACAGTCCTGTGTCCCTAAGCAGTAAAACTCTACCAGTTCCCATAGTTCTCAAGCCCTGGCATCCTTGGCTGGCAAGCAAAATCATGGCTCTAAATGAGAAACCCATGACAGTGATGACAGCCCATGAGAAAACCCTAAATTTGGTGGCTCCTGAACCCTCCAGACCACTCATATGGAGATGGCAATGGCAGGAGGGTGCCTGGGTTGAAATGTAGCAGAGTCCAGACCTCATCTCCCACATGTGGGTGACAGGGGCTAGTCAGAGGGTCTCTAACAGCTCTGCCAACTCCAAGAGGTACTGTTCAAAATCTCTTGACTAATGGGGAAACCAAACAGGTGATCAAGCCGTCTAGAGGCACCCCCACAACACCCCAGACTGGCCCAGGAATGGAGGAGGCAATATCCATACCTGCTTTGCAGCTGCCACACCCTGGCCACTGGCCTGGGGGCCTTTCCGAGGTCTGGGACCTGGCATCTTGACAGCCTAGATACCTGTCTGATGGGGAGGGGAAGAGTCTCAAGACTGGAGCAAGCTACAAAGCCCCACCCACAATAGTGCTAAGGTGGTAAGGTGCAGTTAGTAAACTCCCAAACCAGAGAAAAAAAGGCAACCTTTAACACCAAAGGATACAATATGGTTGCCGGAATCATAACACTGGAGCAAGCAACATGGGAGATGGAAGGGATGGGGCCCACTTGTTAACAGGTTTAAGTGGAGAGTTCAGACAAACAGTAAGAACTTACTAAATGTGACTGACCAATTTGGATTAAACCCAAGAGGCTGAGTGAGGGGGAGGGGCATAGGAAGTGGGATTCAGGGACCAGGCGGGTGCAAAGCTGGATAGGATTCAGAAAGGCTCTAGAGCTGTGTTGCCAAACATGGTAGCCAAATGTGGTGACTTAACTTTAAATTAAAATTTAAAATCCAGTTCCTCAACTAGTGGCTACCACTGGCCAGTTGAACGTTTTCATCACCACACAAAGTTCTACTGGACTGTTCTGCTCCAGAGAAATCTGAGTCAGCATTCTGACTCAGAGATCTCACAATCTTTCACAGGACCTACTATGTGAAAAAACGTGTGCTGGGCATTGCAAGAGCAGGAATGACTTTGACACGGTCTCAGCCCTCAAAGCGCACTTACACCGTGAAGGCAGTCTCGGCACTGGACTAAAATCACACAGGGCGGCTCCAGGGGCCCTGGATCCCCAGAAGCGGCCACTTATCCAGCATAGAGAGAAAACGCTTCATGTAGAAAGGGATGCTTGTGCTGAGTCATGAAAAAGTCGGGGATAAGGAAGGGTTATGGAATTCCAGAGGGAACAACCTGATAATGGTTACGAGCTGAAAAACAGTTTGATCTGCACAAGCTAAAGACCTAGGATTACTGGGGCATAAAGTGTGAGACAAGAAATAGTACATGCGAAGCTTAAAATCTGTACGGGAGGCAAAATGGGAAATCCTTTAAGTCTGAAGGACTCTGGGAACGGTCCTGAGGGCAGTGGACGTGACGAGACCAGGTGGGCAATGCAAAAACGTCCCTCTGGCTGCTAAGGTAAAGAGGTAGGAGAGTGGAGGCTGGAAGCCTTCTTGGCACCGAGCATCTCCCAACGGTCCCCGCGAAAGTGGCGAGCGAAGGGGAGCGCGGGGGTGGCGTCGGGGATGGAGAGAAGCGGATGGATTCCACACTTGGTAAAATCAACAGGGCTCCGAGGTTAGCTGGCTGTGGGCGCACGGGAGGGGGCGCTCAGGGTGACTCCAGCCGTCGGAGTTCGCTGACTTAGGTGAGTGGCCGGCCATCACTTGAGCCGGGGGCTCAGAATGAGCGGACTCGGGGAAGAGACAAGGTCAGACAGGCGGAGTTTGCGGCTCCGGGGCATCGGGCAGGGAGCGCAGGTGCTGGGCCAGGACTCAGGAGAGAAGACGATGGCGGAGGGCGCAGAGGAGGCGAAGCCGAGGGACCCCAACTCCCGCGCGACAGGACGCGCCGCCCAGCCCTGCCCCAGCGCCTCCAACTCCCCCGCAGCCCTGTATCTCCCCTCGCCGGGGTGTGGGCACTCTGCATACCTCACGCCGGATCCGAAACCAGCCTGAGCCTGATCCCGCCCGGCACCGCCCAGGGCTCCCGCGGCCCCCGGGCGGCGGCGGCGACGGCCGCGGTAGCAGAGGCCGTGACAGGAAGCGACCCTGCGGGAGACGGCTCGCGCTCTAACACGTGACTCCACGGCCCGTAAAGCGCGCAATACGCATGCGCAAGACGAGGTGGCGTGACCTTCCAACAGGTGACTCGAAGCGTGGTTCTCAGTGCGCAGGCGCCTTCGGGCAGGTAGCGCGACGCTCGCGGAGAGGATAGTTGGGCGGTTTTGGGGTGTGCCGCTGCTTGTGCAAATGCAATAGGTGCGTCCCCTGCCCCGGCATTTACCACTTCCCCGCCAAGCTTCCTCCGGCATTCCCAGTAAGATGCTCCTGGGCTCACACTCGCTCTGCCCCCTCGGCGTGGAGGCGGGCCTGACACAGGCTCCGCCCCAGAGGAGGGGCTTCCCTGCTTTCCTCCTTCGCTGGGCTTGTCTTTGTGATTTGAGTCTAGAGAGATGAAAATGGGGTCACCTTTTGTTTCTAAATCACTCAGCAATTGAATGTATCTTTTCTAGTGAGAAGGCGGGTTGAATACCTAACACAGGCAGTGTTCATGTTTCCTCCTCATGAAGTCACTTCAGACAGTTTAACACGAAGAGATGAAATGGCGGGTACAGATACAGAGAACCTTCATCTAAGACAAACCCAACAACGCACTCCCGCCTAAGCCTAAACTTTTAAATGATTATTTTGCAGTTTGTAGTTAGTGGTTTCAAAAATCTTCCAGTTTTCTTGGACACGGGACTTTTCCATCTTCTTACTGTTTTTGGGTCATTTTCCAGAGGCCTTCTTTACCATTTAAAACTGAAGTTTCACTCTCATATATAGTAAGTTTCGTTTTATATTTAATATATACAGAGAGATATTAAATATCTCATTTGCTTGAATGCAAGCTCCACAAAGGCAGACGTTTCTGTTTGTTCTCCAAGTTATCAACGGTGTTTAGAACATTGCATGGTACCTGGTAGGTACTCCGTATATACTTCCTATATTTTGTGTGAAGGGACATAAATACATAAGTATCTACCACAAATTTTAAAAAAAGGTATAATACAGTTGAAACCACCAAACACCTCTCATGTTGGAACCCTTTCCCCAAAGACATACCTACTCTCTAGTTGTACTATATCTGTATAGATCTTTAAGCAATCTACAGCATTTTTTTGGCAAGCTTTAACATTGTATTATTACATATATTCTACAACTTTTTTTTCTGCTCAACTCTATTTGTAAGGTTCATTCACATCTAGCTATTTTTCACTTCTCTGTGGTATTTCAAAGTATGAAAACAATTCACTTTCCCAATGACTTGCCATCACAGTGCTATGAACATTCTTGTACACAACTCCTGGGATACAATGTGTTTCTCTAGGGTACATACCTAGGAGTGGGATTGCTGGCTCATAGAGTTTCTGCATTTTCCAGATTACCAAAGCATCTCCAATGTAGTTTCGGTTTACATTCCTGTCAGTGGGGCATTTGGGTTCCAGTTGTCCCCTATGGTCTAGAAAGGTTTTCTAATACCTGTGAAAGGATTTTGACTTGCAGGCTTCATTTACTCTTTCCATTTTGTTGGTCATTTCATGTCTTTTTTTTTTTTTTTTTAAGATCTTATTTGACAGAAGGTGAAATCACAAGTAGGCAGAGAGGCAGGCAGAGAGCAGGCCCCTTGCCAAGCAGAGAGCCCAATGTGGGGCTCGATCCCAGGACCAAGATCATGACCCCAGCTGAAGGCACAGGCTCAACCCACTGAGCCACCCAGGCACCCCTTCATGTGTTTTATTCTGTAGATTACTTAATTCACTCATTTTTCCTTTTTATTGTGTAATTCTTCACTCTGATACTGATCCACTCCATTATATGCAGTTATATATACTTTTTTCTTAATTATTTGAGAACTATTTGAAGATGTTCTATTTCACTCATAAATATTTCAACAAGGGCATTCTATGTAACCACAACAACTTACCACTCACAAAGCTTAGTATTTACATAAAACTTGCATAAGATATAGCCCCTAGTAATGTTTATAATTGTTTGCATCTCTAAGACTACAACCCAAGTCAAGGTTCACATGGTGCATTTAGCTATTTAGGTCTCGTTTCTCTATTCTCCTTTAGTTTAGAGTAGTTCCTCCATGGTTTTTTTGTCTTCTGTGATACCGATATTTTTTGAAGAGGGACAGTTCCTTTGCATAATATTTCCCCCCTCAATTTTGATTATCTGAAAATTTTCATCAGTAGATTCGGGTCAAACATTTCTGGCAGGACTATTACACAGATGATGTGTTTTTCTCAGTGCCCACCATAAGGAGTCTTTAGATGTCAGTTCCATTGTTGGTTGGAAATGTAAATATGAGAATTGCAAGTACACAAAAACCCTGCCAAGATTTTGACTGAAACAGACTTGTATTTAGAGGTTACATCTTTTTTTTTTTTTTTTTTTAAGATTTTATTTATTTGATAGAAACACAGTGAGAGAGGGAACACAAGCAGAGGGAATGGCAGTGGGAGAAGCAGGTTTCCTGCCGAGCAGAGAGCCCGATGTGGGGCTCGATCCCAGGACCCTGGGATCTGACCTGGGCCGAAGGCAGACGCTTAACGACTGAGCCACCCAGGTGCCCCGAGGTTACATCTTTTATTAGATTTATTTCTTAATATCTTCTGTTTTATGTGCCTTCTAAGTCTTTATTTAAAGATTTGTTTTTATGATAAACCGACTTTTTAAAAATTTTATTTTCTAGCTATATGTTGGTAGGGATTATTTATTGGTGGTATTATTCCCAGCAGTTCTTTTTTTTTTTTTTAATATTTATTTACTTATTTCAGAGAGAGAGAGAGAGCAGGAGAAGGCAGGGGCAGAGGGAATAGCGAGATATTCTAAGCAGACTCCACACTAAGCATAGAGCCAGACACAGGGCTTGATCTCACAAGCCTAAGATCACGACCTGAGCTAAAACCAAGAGTTGGATGCTTAACGGACTGCATCACCCAGGCGCCCCTACCCAGCAGTTCTCTTTTATAAACTAATTTTGTTATATTCACATTGTTCAAAAGTTCAAAGATATATGACTTACTGTAAGTCTTCCTCTAAAGCCTGGCCACAGTCATCTAGTTCCTTCCCAAAGGCCACCAATGTAACCAGTTTCTTGTATATTCTCCTACAACTATTTTACATAGATACACACAATTGTGTGCATACCATGTTGCCATTAAATAAATGGCCGGGTTAACAGAAATGAAAGTCACAAGGATGGCCTATTGTAGGAAGGATGGTTTGGTTTTTTAATCTGGCGTTTGTAATGACTGTAAGCTTCTCAGACACTCTAGAAAAAGGAAATTATTTAATAGAAAACTTCAAAATACTTGATAGCCATTTCCATTCAGTATGTTTTGCAATAATTCCACGTCCCTAGAAAGAAAATCAAGCCCTTCGAAAAGAGCTGATCACAGTCCTTCCTCGTGAAGCCCTTCACTCCTTCAGTGCATACAGCACATCGTCCTGGCTGACGTTGAGCCGCACACGAAGGAGCAGGTCATTCCTGCTGGGCTCCACAAGGAGGAGGCGGCAGGAACCCAGGTGAGAGCACACTGCCATTGTCTCGGACATGGTGGGGTACGGGAGTCCCTCCATTCTGCACAGTGCTACATGTTGACTGTATACCTAGAAACAGAAAGCAAATCCAAGGTCAGATGCCAGAAAGCAGAAGAGGAAGGGAAGGTAATACTGCTTCTGTACAGGATCATTTATTTCTTCTTGTAGGCAAATCAGATACTTCTTATCTAGGATCCTCAGTACCCTGAAGGTATCAACAGGCGCCCTTGTGGGGCACAAATGCAGGGCAGAATGCTAGCCGGGCTTTGGACTCAGAACAGGTCTGATTCCAGTTCTACTAAATCCCCTAAATAGGCAACCCTGGGCAAGTTATTTTACTTTGTGAGCTTTATCTATTAAATATACTGCCACATCCCTCATGTGTTAATGGATATAAAATATCTAGTAATTGTTACTTATTCAAACAGTCCTAGTCTCCAGGGAGTGAGAAATCCTAATGAGACTATCATAATTCAAGTTAAATTTTGCTACAAGGACATTTTCCTTGGCAGATAATAATGCACAGGTGCAAAGGCACGACCCTTGGGAAAGCAGAGGCCCAGGGAGAATACTGCATAAAGATAGGCAGGACAGTGGGAAACATGGATTCCTAAAGCGCCCCCAGGGGGACAGGCAAGCCTGCTGCACTTCCGGGTCACTTATCTCTTTATAAATCCCCTCCACCCCAACCCCAACCCAGGCTGGGAGCTTGTCAGAAGCTGGGATATTGACCAATTCAACTCTGGCTTCCTGGCACACGTTCACAGTTAATGACACGTTGTAGAGGTTCAGGAAATGTTTACAGACTAAAGTGAAAGCCACTCTGCCAAGGAGCTGTCTCAGGCTCTAGAACAATTGTGGGCAAACATAACTAGCAGTTTAAACAGAATTTAAAGTAAAGAAAACATGAAAGGAAGTACAGAAGTAGCTGGACCTCTCCATTTGTATGTCTAAAATATAAGTCACACACACAGGGACATACACATTCCCAGGTACACACTCAACCACCTTTAACAATCTTTTAAGGCAGCCCATTATCTATGGACACTAGTTTTAAAAAGACCTCTCAGGCACTAGCCCCAGTGAGTCTTTTTACTCAATATAATCAAAACTATGCTCAAAGAATGTTTGCATTGGTCTTTGTAATTTGTTTTTAAGATGGGTCATTCTGAGAGCCTTCTCCCCACCACACCATAACTGTATTAGCGTAGTGACTCTTGCCTTATCCATCTTTGTTTTTGTTTTGTTTTGTTTTTAAAGATTTATTTATTTATTTTGAGAGAGAGAGAGAGAGGGCATAAGCACACACAGGCAGGGAGGGGCAGAGAAAGAGCCTAATGTCAGGTTTGATCTCATCACCCTGAGACCATGACCTGAGCAGAAACCAAGAGTCTGAGGCTTAAACAAATGCACCCCTCCAGGTGCCTCTTGTCTTCCTCATCTTTGAATCTCTTACTGCTAGAACGGTACCTGGCACGTACTCCTTCCCACCCACTGTGCAGAAACCAGTTGCTAAAGGTCTCTTCTCAACTGAATACAACATCACTTAAAAACAGATGTTGGTCTGGGGAAGCCCAGGTGGCTCAGTTGGTTAAACATCCGACTCTTGATTTTGGCTCAGGTCATAAGCTCAGGGTGGTGGGATCAAGCCCTGCATCCAGCTTCCCACTCGGGGGAGGAGATTCTCTTCTCCTTCTCCTTCTGCCTCTACCCCTGCTCACACACTCTCAAATAAATAAATCTTAAAAAAAAAAGAAAAACAACAGGTGTTGGTCTAATATTCTTTAGCATAATTAGATGGCACAAATAGAGACAAACTATTACACAGTCATTGAAATTCCTGCCTATTTAAAAGGCACCAAGAGCAAAATCTACAAGAATTTAAAGAAAAGATCAATCACCTGTTGAAATGTTGCTTCTTCCTGTCCTGATCGACGGAACTCAGCAAGGATGGCTCTCAGGAAACTCTGTTCCAGAACAGAGGAATTCCTTAAAGAAAATGAGATGGGACTTCGTGTTAAGTGGCTACATCACTGGCTCAGAGAAAAGCCAAATAAAGTTTTCGTGTGTCTTTAGAGAGAGGAAAGAACTGGGAAAAACTTCCTCCTATATTATCCAGCAAGGTTTCTCCTACCCCTTAAAGTTTCAAAACGATATCGAAGGCTACTATGGAAGCCAGGGAACACAGCAACTCAATATCCCTGTGGACTATGCCCCTTAAGAAAAAGGATAGCATCTTCAGTAAATGCAGGTTGAATGAGCAAAAACTTAGGAACCTCCATGGCCTTCCCACTCTCCTGGGGTCCTCCAAGGAAGGTTCAGGGTCAGGAAGCAGAAGCATCTTGCTTTTTAAAAAACTGAATATTTTGTCATATGACATTATGCACTTTTAAGGTATACAAAGGTATTCAAAGGTGTTACTTTGAAACATTTATATATTGTAACATAATTGCCTTTATGCCTATATTTATCAAATTACATGATCATAGGATAATACTGTAATCCACATCCATTAGAAGCAACTTACTTGATGGCAGTGATATACGATGATGAGAACATCTCATCTACTGCTTGCAGCAAGTGGGTTATGGTGACCAGGCCGGGGGAGTCAGGCTTCTGGCAGGAGAACTCACAGATCTCCGTGGCACGCCTACAGATGTCCAGGCAGCGTCGTGCATCTCCAGAAAGGGCTGCCACCTACGAGAGGGAATATTTTATTCCTTGGGGTCCTTTTACCACCTCAGCCCAAGAGAAAAAGCAACAGATTCTCGGGTCAGCTAAAAAGGAAAGGCAGTGCTAAGATGGGCTGAAGCCTGATGTCATGTGCTTAGACCCAGTGGGCACCTGGTGGAAGCCGGGATATAAATTACTACACTGCTTCTGGGATTCTTCCTTGAGTCCAAACCTTTGTCTTGGATTTATGGATAAATCCATAAACCAAAGGGCAGGAATTCTCACCTTTATTTGAAATAAAGTTTTCTTTCTTTCCTTTTTTTTTTTTTTAAAGATTTTATTTATTTATTTGACAGAGAGAGAGAGAGAGACAGCACAAGCAGGCAGAGAGGAAGGCAGAGAGAGAGGGGGAAGCAGGCTCCCCGCCAAGCAGTGAGCCCAACGCAGGGCTCAATTCCAGGACCCTGAGACCATGACCATGACGAAGGCAGAGGCTTAACCCACTGAGCCACCCAGGTGCCCCGAAATAAAGTTTTCTTTAAAGAGACCACTGGCCTAAGATCATTCTTGAACCACCTAGAAACATAAGCGTTCTCATTCCTTGCATGAAGAGTGCCCCAGAAGCAGCCAGCCAAAGCCAAGAGGCTGATGTGGAGCCCATTTTGATGCTAAAGCCATAGCCTCAGTCTCCCTAACAGCATGTGGTAAATTTTCGAGACCACCTGGTCAATGGCTAAATGAACTAGAATTAAGAGGGAACGAAGTCACAAAGCTGGAGGACACAGAGGCATCTGGTCCGTGGTTAGAGGAGTCTGACCAACCCACAATGCCAATGACTCCATTGCTCCTTTCTTCCCATGCACGCAGATTCCCTACACAGGGAATCCTGTGCTCTCTCCCAAGCGGACTCAGAAAGCCACTTGCACTTTAAATGCCGCAGAGGAAATTCTTGGACTCTGCAGCCTGCAAGGATCTCTCAGTATTCCCAGTACTTGTCAGCAGTCCCTACCATTTGCCAACTACCATCACAGGTTAACAACATCCTGCCTGACGACATCCTGAGATGATCATTTCCTTCCAAAATTCATGCTACGTTGTTTACAAGAGCAAATTGTATAGGCATATACATACACAACACACCAAGATTAAAAGTGATCATCTGTGGGAAGTGAGATTTATCGGAGTTTATAAGCGTTTTGCTAATATGTTTTCAGAATGCAAATTCAAGATGTTCAAAACAAAGGTCACTTTTCTAGTAACCCAAGACAAAACCATGAGTATCAGCTTATATCCTCCCCTTCTCTGATATTCCATATCCAGTGGGTAAAGATGTCCCATGGATGGTTCCAGCCTATCACTTCTTTCCTCCCATCACCGTTACCACCGCCTCGTGAGGCAGCCCCGTGCCGCCATTTAAGAACATGGACTCGAGGGGCACCTGGGTGGCTCAGTGGGTTAGACCCTCTGCCTTCGGCTCGGGTCATGATCTCAGGGTCCTGGGATCGAGCCCCACATCGGGCTTTCTGCTCAGTGGGGAGCCTGCTTCCCCCTCTCTCTCTGTCTGCCTCTCTGCCTACTTGTGGTATCTATCTCTCTCTGTCAAATAAATAAAATCTTTAAAAAAAAAAAAAAAAAAAGAACATGGACTCGAGAGCTCTTGCTGGGGCCTAAAAACATAGTGAACAGGTGACCCTGGGAAGCAAGAACACACCCAAAGCAGTTCTTTCCCTGGGGGCATCCATGAACCGTGGTGACCATAAATACCCTTTCTTACTGCTGATGGGATGAAGGAGACACAAGGAAAGCTGGGCCGACCCCACATGGAACCTAACAGGAGACTGTGTATAAACCTGGGCTATGACCTCCACTACAGCCTAAGTATGAGGGTGAATGCAAGACCCACTGGGCTGAAGGGACGGAAAAATGACCTGTGTGGACCCTGGTGCCAGGCAGGTGTCAAAAACCAGAGTCTTTGCAGCTATAAGCCTTCACGTGGATTTGTAGCCCAAATGTATGTTGTGTCTCCTAAAAATCTCAAGTGGAGAATTTTGTTTAAAAACGGTCCCAGTGGGGCGCCTGGGTGGCTCAGTCGTTAAGCGTCTGCCTTCGACTTGGGTCTTGGGATCAAGCCCCACATCGGGCTCCCTGCTCGGCAGGAAGCCTGCTTCTCCCACTACCATTCCCTCTGCTTGTGTTCCCTCTCTCGCTGTGTTTCTCTCTGTCAAATAAATAAAATCATTAAAAAAAAAAAAAAGGTCCCAGTTGGTAGGGTTTTAACAAACTCTAAATGAACTAACTTCAACCCAGTCCTCAATTAATTCTCAGAGGAAGCTCTAAGGAGCATGAACCTATAATAAAAAATGAAAAATAAAAAAAAAAAAATCAAGACACAAACACAAGGAAACAAGACCATATACGCATGGGAAACAGCAATTAATAGAATTAAATGCACAAAGAGTTCAGATATCATAATTTTAAGAACCAATATATTTCTTTACATACATAGAAATGAAAAGGAGATTTGAAATAACAGGCAAAATTTTGAGTAAAAACAGCATCTAAATTTGACGTCTCCTGAAACCAAGAACCCTAAAAAGGAAGGGAAGCAACAGGAGAGTGGAGAATATAATTCTTCCAGTTGGAAAGAGGTGGCAGAGTAGCGGTTCACTCCGTTGACTGGAGAGAGCCCATTCCTAAGCCAGTATGAAGGAATCCAGGAAAAAATCTAAATTATACTAAATATCTTCAAAGTGCTCAGATGACAGCAATACCAGAACTGGAGGTAAAGGGGGATGTTTGGCTAAAATTAGGAGGACTGGTTGAAAGTTAACAAACTGATGACCTAGAGCAGGAGTTAGAAACTACAGTCTCCCACACATTTGTGTACGTAAAGTTTTCCTGGAACACAACTGTGTGCATTCATTTCCCTGCTGCACATGGCTGCTTTCAGGATGCAAGGGCACAGTTGAGGAGTGGTGACAGAGACCGTTGTAACCACAAAGCCTAAAACATTTCCTGTTTGGCATTTCACTGAAAAAGTTGCGAACCCTTGCCCTAGAGTCCTTCCCCGATTTCATGTTGTTGGGTAAACCTCAGGGCCACTCAGGAAGGTTTAGGGCTCTGTGGCAAATTTTGTGCCTTGGTTATTTGTACTGTCACTATAAAACTCTGCCCTGGAGAGTATGCCTCTTCTGCCATGGCAATAGTCCAGAGATTTATTCTCAAGCAAGGATAAAGAGAAAGTTTCTAGGCTGGGGAACGCTAGGCATTATAGCAGGGGAGGGAAGGTCCCATACTGGGTATAAGTGGTTACCGTCTGCATGCTGAACGTGAAGACCTCCACCCTCTGCGATTCCAGCCTACCTCCCCCACTCCCGGAATACTGCCCCCCAGGCAGGACACGGGATGCCTATCGTGGGAAGCTGACTGTTCTAAACGGAAAGAGCTGGAGATACTGAAATTGGCCCAGTCAGAATGCCCCACAGGGAAGCGCTCAGTGGGTAAGCCCCACTCATATGCTCAGAGCTCCCCGACCAAAAGTTTTTTAATCTTCACTCATACATCAGAGTGGACAACCGAGACATCTGAGGAAAAGCCTCTAACAATGCAAGATAGAGACCAAATTCAACAGGCTAAAAGCATCTTGGGAGGAAAAGAGAGAAGACAACCTCAATAAACAGAATGGCATTTAAAAAAAAGTACCCTTCAGGGAGACCAAAAGACAAAAAGAACTTTTAGAAAAATAGCAGAAGTGAAAAACTCTACCCGACAGAGGGGTTAATGGTAACTTTGAGCGCCTAGAAAGCAAAGCTTGGAGACCAGCCCCCCGTCGGGATCGCCTCTGACCCAGCGCCCAGCTGACCTGGGTCCTGCGTGCTGCGCTCTAGGCACTCAGAATTCCCATCGCTTCAGACAAGAACCAGAAATAAGCTTATTCTTCTAAGTACTGAAACACTTGGGATGTGTGGTTTCTTGCATCCAGCTTGAAGCTGAGACATCTAACCCACTTCTGTCCCTCCGCAGCCTTAGAGAACAGTCTTGCTTGGCATTCTCCCAGCGAGCTTGCAGGATGCAGACACCCGATACCTCACGCCTGTCCTGGAGAGCGGCGCCTCTCGAGGCACATCACAGACGTGATCTCGTTCAATTCTCAAAACAGTCCTATGAGGTCAATATTGTTATTCCCATTTTTCAGAGAAGAAAACAAAGGTTCCGGAAGTTATTAAGTAACTTTGGTTTAACCTTCCAATGTCTACTAGGTATCAGAGCCAGAATTCCAACCAGGTTTGTTACGGCGGCCTACACTGTCCTTTTCATTATACAAAGCTGCCCGCCCCCTAAACCAGTTTATCTTCATTTGGATATAAGCCCATCAGGGTCCTAGCCTGCTAATTAATTATACAATATAAAAGCTAAGGAAATTTTCACACTTTTGTTTCTGTATTTTGATATTTATGTTTACAGGACTTTCTAAATTTCTCTTCATCCAGAGAACACCCAACACAAGGCCTCACACTGGCCGGCGCTCAGCACACACGTGCCTCCTAGTTCACAGGTGCAAGTAGGAGCTCCCGAGGGTGACTTACCTTCCTGGCTACCAGCTGGATGGCATCGTCCTCAAAGGCCTTCACATGTTGGAGTCGACTTATTAGGATCTGCTGCAGTTGGCTGTGAGTATAGGGCTGGAAGGACATCCTGGTAAGACCCTGGCAAGACCAGACCACAGAGAACAGGTTCATTAATTAACCACTCTGACAGTCCTGCTGGACGGCCACTGTCAAGTCCCTCAGCCTGCTTTCCAAGTCCCACAGAACAGGTTACACGGTCCCTCCCGGGACCACCGCGGATGCCAGCTCCTGTCACTGCCGACAGCAGGTGATGGTCTCCTGCAGGCAGCCGCAGCGCTCAAGTGATTTCTCATTTGGCTCCAGACAACCTTTATTCTCCCAGAATCACCTAGAAATGGACCCAGGCAGGGGTGCTCTAACTGGGGCGGGTGGGAGCTTCTCTGGCTCTGCAGCAAACACAGGCTCAACCCCTGGCTTTGTTCGACTCCCTTCTTAGTCCCCAGTGCGCTTCCTGCTAAAGCAGCCTGTCCACGAGGACAGGGCGGCATCTGCCCTGCTCCCTGCTGCACCCCATGCCTCCACCCTTGCCTGGCAGGGGCGAGCGCCTCCACATGTTTAAGAAATAATTAGACCTGCAGGGCTCCGCGCAGGTGGCAGAACAGCAAAGTACATTTGGAGAAAATCATGCAATGGTCACATATTTAATTACAGCAATTTTGGAAATCACATTTTGTACTTTTCCCATGTATTTTAGTTTCCTGTGCATTTAGTTTTTAGAACTTCTCAGCCCCAGTTATGGATCTGTAAGAAGGGCTTGAGAGCAGCCCTAGAACCCACCAGTCGGCTCGAGACCCGGTTCACCATGATGCGCTCTGGCAGGTCCATCGTGTTGGCGATGGTCAGGACCACAAGCTGGGCCTCCCGGTGAGCGGGCCAGTCAAAGAGATTGTACAGTACGTCTTGTTTCTGAGTCCACAGAAGGTCAAGCTGCCAGGAGAGGGACAGAGACGCAGGATTAACCACAGAACCGAGCTAGGGCCTCCGAGTGAAGCCCTTTTACCACCGCGTTAGCTGCCTGGGCTTCTCAGGTCCCACCACGAAAGCAGCAGGGACGTCGAGGGACAGAGGCCTCTCAGTACCGCAAAACAGGCTCAGATGAATGAAGGGATGAGAGAATGGAGCCAGGGCCTCCCTCTCAACCCTGCACTCGCTCAAGCACCAGGCCATCTTCTCGGTCCTCCCGGGGGTACCTCCTTACCTCATCCACGAGCAGCACGGTGCTTTCTTGAGAGGACCTCCGGGTCAGAAAGCGCTTTGCCAGCAGTTCTGCTGCGTGGTTAGCAGTTGCCTTTTGGCCAGTCAGCTTCTGCAATGCGGGGGGGAAAAGCACGTGTGGTAAACAGGAAGGATTTTACTCTCCTGAGCTTAATGTTAAATCTGCAATAGAGGAAGTAATTTAGTGTGTGGACATCGGTGTCCCAAATTCTGCCTTCCACTCTGGTTGTCTTAACCTTAACCTGGAAGGACAAGAGAAGGCACCAAGAGATGATAAAGAAAGTCTGTGTTTGAAATGCAAGTGAGCCACAGGCGGCTCCCAGCAGCCCCTCCAAAATCACTACTGCATGACTCAACTTATAACTGGACATTACTTGTTCCGAGAAAGCCACTGATGAATACAAGAGCCTGGTTCAAACTTTAGCTGACCTCTAATCTGCTTCCCATAGTTGGCCACAGGGCCTCATGCGTGCCAACCGTTTTCACCACGTCCGTAAGTCCCAGCTCCCAGTGATTCATGCCCAGCTCCTAGACTTTAAGGTCCCTAGGGGTAGGAATTTTGCCTTCTCTACTCTTGCTACCTCACACAAAGGACAATGCCTGGCACGTCGTAAACGTATCAATAAGCACAAAACCTCCCCTTTTTCGTATGCCATGAAGAAACTCTATTTTCCAAAAAGCCCCAACAGCTTTACTCACCTGCAAGATCTGCACGTAGACCTGATGGGGCTCTGTCAGCTTCATGCCATTGACCTCAATGTACTGAAAGGGAGGAAGGTCATTTGCTTGGGCGGCCTGCTGCAGACAGCGTATCACCTCGTGCACAGTGGCGGTCTTCCCTGTCCCGGGGACCCCGGAGATGTACATGCACCTGCGGCAAGAGGGGAAGACCCGCGGGCTGAGTCTGTGCCCACCACCTCACACCATCACCAGTTAGAGGCATGGGGATGTGTGCTGACAGAAGGGGCCAGACCCCGGAAGTGCGGAGGCGGGGCAGTGAGGACCACCCTTGGAAGCTAGTCAGAGCAGGAGCTGGTTACACAGGATCATTCATTCTACAAGCAGTGCTATATGCAAAGAAGACCAGTTTCATTTTCTCTGAACGACAGGATTTTTCTTCCTAGAGAATTACTTTAACAACAAAAGCTGCTTTAGAAGCCTTAAGGCTTCAGCAACAACTTAGTCTGTTCTCCTGACACTGGGAAAAGCCCGTCCGGTTGATCTGTGACACCTGAGGTGGTACACCAGCAGGGCCCTGGCCTCAGCAGGACTCACCCTCCCGTCCGGTCCAGGAGTTTGCTTTCCACAAAGCTGTAGATGTTTTGGAATTCCTGTTCCCGACAGGGAAGAGACTCAGGTACAGCAGAAACATGTAGCCTATAATGGGCAATAAATAAGGGGAAAGGAGGACATTTTACCATCTACTCAGTAACAAATGTGGAAGGCTTATGTATAGTTTCTATATGAAACTTCAATCACAAATCCACACGATGCCTTCATTTGGCCTCATAATCGCATTCTCCACCCAAATGACCCAACTGATAGGTTTTAACCAAGGGTACATAACCCCTGGAGAGCTCTCTTAAATTAGAGTGATGGACTTCATCCCATGAGAGATTCTGATTTACTTGTTTTCTGGGAAGATCTTGGCTTACGTATTTTGCAGAAGTTCCCACATAGTTCTAAAGGGTACCGTAATGGAAAAGCAGTATTCTCATTCATCAGCCACCCTCTATCCCTGCGCAAATGGTGGCAGAAGCCTACTCCTTTGAGAACCTATCCACCTTATCCCACCCAGACACTGCTTGAAAGGTTTCTTCTCTCTAAACACACGTGTTCATTTTACTCTCTACCTTTATCATGTACCCGAAAGGCTACAAATTACTTGTTGGATGTGAATGAGACCAGAGACCCATTTCTGCCTATCTAACGGGGGCCCTCGAGCAGCATCACCTCAGTCGGGCCTCCTCCAGCATGCTGGCCGGCTCCTGGGCTGCCAGGTTTCGGCTGCGGATCTGGGGCGTGGCATGGCGTGGTGTGCCAGGCTTGGGCTGTATTCAAAAAGAGAACAGATTTCAGAAGGAAAAAGCCAAAGCAAAACACCATCTAGGACACATCAGCAAATCTGATTCATGATAATATGACAAAAAGTGGTGGATACGTCTTAGTGCCATTCCACGATTCTCCCCCTCTCTCATGTTACAAATACTGTTCACAGGCCAGACACAATTCCTTTTTTCTAATTTACAGTCCTGGAATTTGAAAACAATGTCAATCTGAGTAAAGAATGAATGAAAGTACAGATTAAATACTATTTAAAAGTAGAATATTCTCCTGAAAGACAAGAAATTTGTAAGAAACCCTAACTACTCTGCCCAATACACAATAAGGTAGGAGGCATAAACCGAGGTTGATTCAAAGGCTTCTCCTCTAGATGTGTTTGAAAATATGATCAAACTTTAGCTTAGGATTTCCATAATCCAGACTTGGAAAGACATCACCAGATTTTTCCCCCAGTCCGGCTCTTTTCTTCCCTGCCGTTGGCTGACTATAGCGGGCCTGCCACCCCATCTTTCTTTCCACAAAGCACTCCCTTCTGTGGGGGCACTTCCTCTGCCCACCCTCTGATTTCCCCAGGCTATAGGGTAACAACAGTTACCCTAATAGTTTTTTATTACCTTTGGAGAAAACAAGAAAGGAATACCAAAAACTTGCTGAGAAGCTATTGAAAACCTTGGTGGACGTGACCTTTTTATCATGCTAAACATGCCATCACACCCTAGCAACCCTGGTTCTGGGCGGGACCCCACAGGTTCGATCAGAATCTTGGTAAGCTATTTGCATAATGAGAAACTCCAGGTAAAATTACCACTAATCCAGAGGTGATCTATTTGATTTCCTTCTCTGAAGGTCCTTTTTGACTTCAACCCAAGCCCAATCACATTTTTCTCGATACGGAAAAATGGAGATCTGCTGTACTAAGTCTCTTAAGTAGGCATTTCCTAAAAACAATAGGCTCCCGGAGAAGACTTTCCAGATCAAAGACTCGTAAACTAATGCAGAAGAGATGTCCGGTCCCCTCTTCCACTCAACAACTTGAAAGAGGACTTCACTGCCATTTTGACCTTAGTCTGTACTTTCTGATTTAGTTCTTTCCAGCTTATCTCTTAATGTGGGCAAAGGCGTCGCATGATGGGAACTGACACTACGCCTCAAGCAATAACCACTGCCCTGGCGCCAGCAAGACCCTGCAGGACTGACCCCCACACAGTGATGGCCCTGACTTCCCTGCTGGCCAGCATGTACCACCCACCTTTTTCCCATTTCCCTTGTATCAACCTAGAAGCATCTTCAGCACTTTGGAGAGTCTTTGAGAGGTCAGTCTGCAGTCTTCCCAGTGTTGGCCTCAGTGAAATAAACTCCCTTTTTGTTTCACCACCACTCATCTCTCTGCCTTTGAGTTTTGTCAGTCAGTGGTAAGAGGCTGAACCTCATCTGTTGGGGACCCCGGGAGCTGGGGACGCTTGCACCCTTGGGCCCCAACTACACAGATCAGGCATAAAGCTCTCTTCTAGCCTTTGTGGGAAATACAAAGATGGGGAGCCAGGTCTTGTCCCTCCCTCAGGAAATCTGGCTCTTGGTTATTTGATTCTGTATCTTAAAAGAGACTTGGATTCAAAATCATTGCTACTGGATTTATTTTCAGCCCTAGGGTTCACTTAGATCTTTTCCTCTATGAATATTCCAACTGGAATAACTGTGTATGACAGACCTGTGCTCAGAATCCAGCTGTGACTAACAGTGGGACCTTAGCCATCACAATTTTAAAATTAAGAGAAGGATGCTTCACTGGCAAACAAACCTAAAAGAGCCTTACGGTTTTCTTTGGTGTCTTGGAGGGGGTCTGTAAGGATGACTTTACGGAAGAGCATAGGTTCTTGGACACCCTACTCGATGTTCTCCTTGGAAGGGGTGGTGTGGAAGTCTCTTCCTCCTCACTGCCAGAGTCTGAAATCTCTGCTGCCGGCAGAAACTCCTCCTCTTCTTGGTCACTTTTACTGTTACCTAAAAACCTGAATGGTGGGACACATTATTTTCTGATATTCAGCATCTAAATAAAAAGCTCCCTAATGGGTCAATGTGGACTAGAGCTATTACAGTCTTTTCTGCAACCAAGTAATATAGGATGTGTTCTGCTTCTTGGGCCTTTGCTACTGTGATGCTCTGCTAAGGACTTTAATTATAGCCTCTTATTAAATCCTTCAACAACCTTATGACTTGTGTATTATCACTCCCATTTTATAGAAGAGGAAACTGCAGCTTAGGAAGGTGAAGTAACCTTCCCAAGGTTACACAGCATGACAAAGCTCAGGTTTAAATCCAAGTTGCCAGAATCAAAGTTCTTGCTTTTGGGCACTCCACTGATAGTCTTGCTGGGTGGGAGTATGGGGCCCCAGGAGACCCCTGAACCGAGGGCGCTATTTCTTGCTCCTTTCAAACTATGACATTTATGTGGAATTAACATAATCCCAGACATACTAAGTAAAAGGCATATTTAATGGAATAGCAAATAACAAATAAGAAACATAGGAGGCTTTAAGAAATGAGATTACAGATACTATAGAGAGAAGTGATGAACATTTCCTGCCTGCTAAGAACAGGCTTACCGGAGCTGCTGCCTAATCCGATTCAAAGTCAAGACAGAACTCTTCCTACGAATCCGATGTGGGGTAGAGGTAGTTTCATCCAGAGTTTTTGGTTCTTCCGCCTCCCTGCAAGGTATCACAGCACGGTTACGAGACACAGTTTTGGGCACTAGGAATCAGCAGCAGGAATCTGACTGGCCCTACTGTTTTTACAGCCACTTGGGAAGGATATGGATTTGGAGGGGACTAATCACACTTGGCCAAAAAGTTTATAATTCAAGTCTGACTCAACACCAAAGATGAAGTTTGCCTGAAGCTTATCATTCCAATCAATCGACTTCACCAGCTAGAGACCAGAATGTACTCCGGCCAGGCAGAGCTTCTTGCTCTCTTTCATTTCTGAGGCATCAGTGGATTTACTGTCCAGGCTCAAGGCGGGCAGAAATGCAGCTATGTATTCAATACAAAGCCTTTACCAAGCAAGCCTATTACAGATTAGGTGCTGGAGTTTCTGAGCAGGAAACACAGCCATGTGTGATTTCTGTCTTATCATGATATTATCAGTGTAGCCCATTGTTTACAAACATTGTCTCATGTCAAACTGCAAAGTTTGTTCTAGATGCATTATCTTCTTGTCCTGTATGTATTTGAGAATGGTTTCCAGTCCCAAAAAAACAAAACGAAAAACAGACTAGGAAAGTGTTAACAAACAGCAAAGAGCCATAGCAGGACTATGAAGCAATCCAGGTTTGGGAAATTATCTCCTAGAGCAGGGATTCCAAAAGGACAGCTGAGTATATCAGAATCACCCAAAGAGCATTTCCAAATGCAGATTCCTGGGCCCAACACTCGGAGACTGATTTGTCTGGGAAGAGGCTCAGAAATGAGTATTTTGGAAAGGTTCCCTGGGTGATGCTACAATAGTCAGATCTGAGACCTGCTGCTTTAACTTGAGCAGCCGTGTCCCACACATTCCACACTACATCAAGAAGCTCAGCTTGCCCTGTGGAAGGCAGGGTAATGCTCAGTCACCTCTTTTTGATGCTTTCTGGTTTCAGAACCACGGGAGGCACTGCTGAGGATTTCCAGCCTCCCCTGAGAGGGGTAAGTGTTCTTTCCTCACTAATCTCTGTGTTTTTCAAAGCTGGGACTCGGGTTCTCAGAATCCTGTGACAGTCAGGTGATGCCTTCTTGTGATCCTTGGCACATGAGCTTTGAATCTCTCCAGTTTTCTGTGGGGCTTTCAGAGCTGGAGACGAGGTATGAAGTCCATCAGGCTGAGATCTCTTCGTAGGTGAGGTGATCTCAGAGAAGGCCACTTTTCGTTTACTTCTTCCAGGAGAATCCAACAAGGCCCCTGAATTCTGCTGGGAAATCCTAGCGCTGGGGGTCCTAGGGATACCTAATCCCAAGAGAAATCACCACAATGTATTAATTTTATAATGAGCGCTATGCACAACCTTAATCTCATTATGGCTAAATTCATTCACTGAAGTTACACAAAGACATGAATTGCTCATAAATATATAAAAAAAAAAAAAAAAAAAAGGAATGCTGCTTTATTGTATTCTAGGGCCACTTTATTATTTTTTTTTTAGGGAGAGACAGCATATATATGTGAGCTGGGAGGAGGGGCACAGGGAAAGGGAGAGAGAATCTTAAGCAGGCTCCACACTCAGCATGGAACCCAATGCAGGACTGGACCCTGAGATCATGACCTGAGCCGAAATCAAGAGTCAGATGCTCAACTGACTGAGTCACCCAGGCTCCCCATGAGTTGCCCATATTTTTAATTAATCCATACTTTCTTTCCCCAGGCTAGCTAGCATTTTTTATTTTTCATCTCTCCTAAACTCTAGGGTGATTTTCCTAGTTAGAGCCATAAGTCAATTGTTAAATCAGCTTTTGTGGATAAATGTTCAACTATTTCCCTGAAGTAATCTACCAAAGGAGTGCTTCTTTACCAGAGATAATACTGCAAGCCCTCAACCCCCACTCAACAGCATCTGAAAGAATTTGTATCAGTAGCCCCTCTGAGAAACAAGACCTAGCTTTTTCTTAACTCTGATTCTATCTACCGTTAGAGAGGAGCGGGATCCCCGGGGACAATCAAATGGGTTCCATGACTACACAGACCCAGATCTGGATTTGCCCCTCACCATGACCAAAGGCACCAAGAATCCAGCCATTCATTCAGATATCAATGTAAGGCTGTAAAAATGGCAAGGTATGTTCCAGATGATAGGAGAACACCAAGAACTGGATGAGACTCAATCCCAGTCCCGATCCCTAAGACACTCTAGTCTAACAGGGGAGATGATACACATCAATGTCTACAATATGAAGTAAAATTGTCCTAAAGCACCTAAGTATTTAGTAAGTATGGCTTTTGAGATAGACCTTGAAAAAAAGGCAAGATTCCACTAGAGCTGAAAGGAGAGGAAGTGTAGAGGGAGAATAGAGATTGACGTGAGTGAGGGCAACAAGGCAGGGAAGCCCTGGGCATGGGGGTGTTTGCTTTTATCCCAGCACATGGTTACTCTGGGACTAGCTGCAGAGAAGGTGAAGAAAGTCACCTAGCAGCTGCATGGTGAATATGAGGGTAACTCATGCCTAGATTAATATAAAAATGTCCCAATGTCCTGGTCTCCCTCATATCTCATTTCCCCCTTTCTGTTAAAAACAATCAATCCAGGGACGCCTGGGTGGCTCAGTCAGTTAAGTGACTGCCTTCTGCTTGGGTCATGATCCCAGGGTCCTGGAATCAAGTCCCACATCAGGCTCCTTGCTCAGCGGGGAGCCTGCTTCTCCCTCTGCCTCTGCCTGCTTGTGTGCACACTCTCTTTCTCTGACAAATAAATAAATAAGTAAAATCTTAAAAACAAAAAACAATTAATCCAAAACATTTTCATCATATTCTCTCTTCTCTAGTTATATAAATATGTTAAGTCCAGATTTCTTACCTTATCCAGGTCCTGTAAAATCAACAGTCAAAAAATACTGCCATTTATTTCTAAATGGTGATGTTGCCAATTATTTCCTTAGTAATCTTTTGCCATTTCCCAAAATGTTTTATATGTTTAGATTCAGCTCCTAAATACAGATTATACAAAGGAGCTATCAAGAACACAGATAACTTATACCCAACGAACTTGGTACATACACAAAGAATTGAGGATTAATGACATATGATAGGGTGAGGATGAACTCTCCGAACTGCCATGGAGTGGCTTCAAAAAAGTAAGATGAGAAGGATATATCCAGTATGCTACTCTATTGGATAAGAAAGAAAAATATAAAATTATATGCATGTTTGTGCATACATACGTGTGTGTATACACATATATCTGCTTGTTTTTTTTACAAAAAAAACACAGAAAAAAATAAACCAGAAATTAATAAAACTGATTACTTACAAAAGATGGAATGGAAACAGGGTACAAGGGCAAAGGCCTACACTGTTGGTGGGAATGCAAGCTGGGCCAGACACTCTGGAAAAGAGTATGGAGGTTCCTCAAAAAGTTGAAAATAGAGCTACCCTATGACCCTGCAATCGCACTACTGGGTATTTACCCTAAAGATACAAATGTAGTGATCAGAAGGGGCACGTGCACCTGAATGTTTATAGCAGCAATGTCCACAATAGCCAAACTATGGAAAGGCCCTAGATGTCCATCAACAGAAAGAAGCTACAGCTATGGAATATGGGAAGGGGGTGGGGAAGAACCCTGTGGTACAGATTAGAAGTATTGGTATAAGTTTAAGAGTTTTAAAATATTTATTTCTTATCTCTTCCACTAAGATCTAAAAGCAATGTCACCTTAGTAGCAAAGCTTTAGAAGTTATAGTTAATCGTTCTGGTTGAATCCTGTAACTTCTAAAGCTTTGCTACTGTGGAAAACAGTATGGAAGCTTCTCAAAACATTTACCAGAGGGGCGCCTGCGTGGCTCAGTCATTAAGCGTCTGCCTTTGGCTCCAGTCATGATCCCAGGGTCCTGGGACTGAGTCTCGCATCAGGCTCCCTGCTCAGCAGGAAGCCTGCTTCTTCCTCTCCCACTCCCCCTGCTTGTGTTCCCTCTCTCGCTCTCTCTCTCTCTGTCAAATAAATAAATAAAATCTTTAGAACTATATTATACAATCCACAATTCTACTTTTCTGTAGTTATCCAAAGAAAATGAAAACACTAACTTGAAAAGATATGTGCACCCGCACGTAGCATTATACACAATACTCAAATATGGAAACAACTTGAAGTGTCTATTAATGAATGAATGGAATAAAGATACACACACATACACAAAGGAATATTTTTCAGCCAAACACGGAATAAAATCCTACCATTTGCACAACATGGATGGATTCTGAGGGCATTACACTAAGTTAAATAAGTCAAATAGCGAAAGACAAATACTGTATAATCTCAATTATGGAACTGAAATCTAAATGTGGAATCTAAATTTTAAAAATTTTATTTATCTCCGTGAGAGAGAGAGAGAGAGAGCACACACAAGCAGGGGGAACAGCAGGCAGAGGGAAAAGCAGGCTTCCCTGCTGAGCCTAATTTGGGACTAGATCCCAGGACCCTAAGATTATTACCTAAGCCAAAGGCAGATTTTTTTTTTTTTAAAGATTTTATTTATTTATTTGACAGAGAGAGAGACCACAAGTGGCAGAGAGGCAGACAGAGAGGAGGAAGCAGGCTCCCTGCCGACCAGAGAGCCTGATTCAGGGCTCAATCCCAAGACTCTGAGATCATGACCTGAGCCGAAGGCAGAAGCTTAACCCACTGAGCCATCCAGGTGCCCCTGGAATCTAAATTTTAAGGACTTATTTATTTTTATTTTATTTTATTTATTTATTTGTCAGAGAGAGGCAGAAAGAGCGCAAGCAGGGGGAGGAGCAGGCAGAGCGAGAGGGAAAAGCAGTCTCCCTGCTGAGCAGGGAGCCCAATGTGGGGCTCAATCCCAGGATCCTGGGATCATGACCTGAGCCAAAGGCAGACGCTTAACTGGCGGGGCCACCCAGGCATCCCTCTAAACTTTAAGAAAACAAAAACACAAGCTCATAGATACTGAGAACAACCACCCAGTCAAGGTGTGGGTGAAATGGATGAAAGAGGTAAGTCATGAGGATACAGTGTGCATGGAAATATAATGGCAACTATAAAGAATCCTGTCATTGCATATCTGAAAGTTGCTCAGAGAGTAAATCCCAGACGTTCTCACCTCAAGAAAAAAATATCTGTAACCATGTAGGGTGACAGATAACAACAGCTTATTACGTTATATATCTGAAACTAATATAATGCTATACGTTTATTATACCTCTCAATTTTTTTAAAAAAAGGAAATCTTGACACCTACTCCAACATGGATGGTCCCTGATGACACTGTGCTAACTTAAACCAGTCAGAAAAGGATAAATACTACATGATACCACTTAAGTGAGGTATCTAGAGTAGCCAAATTCAGGAAAACAGAATTGTGGCGGTTGCCCAGGGATGGGAGATGGGGAAATGGGAAGCTCTGGTCTAACGGCTACAGAGTTTCCATTTCAGAAGATGGGGATGGCTGTACAAAAATGTAAACGTATTTAATGCCACCTAACTGTACACTTAAAAATGACTAAAATGGTAAATATTATGTGTATTTCAACACGTGTCCACTGGTACCTGGCCCACTGGGGTACTAACTTGATGCTATAGCACAAGTCAGTATTTTATCATTTTCCTTTATTTAAAGATTTAATTTATTTATTTGACAGAGAGGAGAGAGATCACAAGTAGGCAGAGAGGCAGGCAGAGAGAGAAGGGGAAGCAGGCTCCCCGCTGAGCAGAGAGCCCTATGCGGGGCTCGATCCCAGGACCCTGAGATCATGACCTGAGCCGAAGGCAGAGGCTTTAACTCACTGAACCACCCAGGCACCCCTATCATTTTCCTTTAGTCTCAATATTGCCCACTGTGTCCCATCTCACACTTACCGCTGAGCTCCAATCTCTTCTTTGCCTTTGGGGTGACAGGATGGGAAGGAGTTCGGCGAGATTTGGAGGTAGAGTGCCTTGATTCAATCCTTTTGATCGCATGCTCTGCTGTGGGCCAAGAAGGGCTTCCTAGGCCCTTAGTCTTGGCTCCCATAGGCTTCTGGCACCTAGGACTGCTTTCTTGTGGCTGATCAAACTCTGCAAATAGTTCTGGGGATAGTGGTCTGAATGTCTTCTCATTCCAAGATAGTTTCACAAAGAGTATCTTCTCATTTCTCAGATCCACAGGGATAACTTCATCTGGGCCTAAAGCTACTACCTGAACAAGAAGAAATGAGAACCAAATGAGCCAGGGGATGCTTCATGAGAGCTATGATTAAAAAGCATTTACATATGCATCCTTACCTGGGATGTCCGTCTTCCAAACTAAAGAGGCACAGACATGACATATTTCCAGACTCCCACCTATGGAGTATGATATCCATACCCCATGTTGCTTTCTTTCCCAGTCCAATCTATCCGCTCATGCCAAATTTCCCCACAACTTTTCTAAGCATGCTCCCCTGCACAAGTCTATAATGGTTCCTTGTTACAGCAAGATCTGATTATCACCCTGGTTTTTGGTGCTTTCTAAAATCTGGCCCCATGTTACTTCCTGAGTGCTCAGTACTCTTCCAGATGGCCTTCCATCACTATTTGAGATTGGCTTGTCACAGTCCTGCTTATTTCCCCATCAAGCTCCTGCCTAAAAACCCTTCTTCGCTCTCTGCCTTTCTTTTCTTTTTTTTTTTTTTTGCTCTCTGCCTTTCTAAATCGACCCACTTTGCTGCTTCAACTCCTATATTTGCCTTTTGCTCCTTCACTCTTTTAACTCAGAGACAAATTGTCTTGAGGCATATGTTATGCTGGACTCACAGACTGGAAAAATCTGACTGGTCATGACAGACCCAAGTCTCTCTGCCCAACCATTGAACCAAATTTGGGACCACACTTCATATCATATAATCCCCTATTTGGGGGCCTGAAGTAGCTCAAGAAATAACCTGTATCTTAGTCTCCAAACCAGTGTCTCCATTCATCCTACAGCTCACTGGAGCCAGACTTATCACAAAATCCCATAATAAAAGTTTGCTCTTAGCAACTAACACCCTTTGTACTGACCCACTTAAATGAGGTAAAGTCCTCATTTAAGCAAGCGTATCCAGCGTCACACTGCTTTGTGCCTGCCACAATCACAGCTAAATATAATTTCCCACTGAGATTCATTTGCTAATTCCTGCTTACCCCTTGGGTCATAACCTAAATGTCACTTCCTCCAGGAGGCTCCTAACACATGGTAAGTGCTCTCGATAAATATTTGTTGAAGTAGGCAGCAAGCAGAAAAGACGACAAACAGGGAAAAATTCATTTCCGTGGGGTAAATTAGAGCCAGGAATGTTTTTGAGGTCATGCAGTTTTAAGAGGCAGCCAGAAATAAGCTTCAAGATAGAACCCAAGTATCAAGGCATCACCTACCTGCACGTGGTCAATGATGGTCTCAGCACTAATGTTGCTGTTACAGGCAGGGTAATCGTACCAGAATATCTCCTGTGCAGCAGGCTTCCGGCCCAGCAGATGTCGTTTACTGACAGGAACTTCACAGAACCGGATAAACCACTGTACTCGAGCACGTTTCTTAGAATGAGGTTCAGCATCTAGAAGGGATAGGTGAAAGAGAGAGGTGTAAGAAAATGCAAGAACATTTGTTAAACACTTCCTGTGTGCCACACACTGTGCTAAGCACCTGATAATACTTTATTAACATATCATTTTTTTCTTAAAGATTTTATTTATTTGACAAAGAGAGAGAGACAGCAAGAGAGGGAACACAAGCAGGGGAGTGGGAGGGAGGAGCAGGCTTCCCGCCGAGCAGGGAGCCCAACACGGGGCTCGATCCCAGGACCCTGGGATCACGACCCAAGCCAAAGGCAGATGCCTAACAACTGAGCCACCCAGGCGCCCTAATGAACGTATTATTTTTAATCTGCACATTAACCCTACAAGGTAGGTACTGTGGCTATCTCCCTTTAACAGACAAAGTAATCAAGTTACAGGGACCTTAAAAAATTTGTCAAAGGTCACAGGACCAACCAGCAGCAATCTGACTCCACCCAGCACCCGTGTCCTTCTCATGTGGCTCCACTTCCTAATGAGGCTATCAGTCATCAAAGAAATTACAAAAAGCATTTGAGAGGAGAAATTCTAATCAGAGGCACTGAACAAATCTTGCAAATCAGTGACTATAAAGAAGCCACCAAAAAGCAGCAAAACAAAAGTCCTGGCAAAAATTAGAGCATCAGTCACTGAGGTGACTTCTGACAAACATACGCTTGCTAGTTTTAGCTTTATCTTTACAACAGACCATTAACAACACTCATCATCAGGTCCAAGTGAAAGGACATACACCCACTAGTGCCACCATCATCATCACCGCTTCCCTTCCCCAGCTCTCTTCAGAGAAAGACTGAAGCCATCCAAAGGAGCACCACACAAGGACTCCCAAGACTATACACAAAGGCCCCTACCTCAAATACAAAAGCCCACAGTGCTGATGTGCTCCCCCTGGTGGATGTTCCTTTGATGAGATTTTCCTCCCTACTTGTCAAATATCCTTCCTGTCTCTGTAATGTAAAACTTGTCTTCATCCTCTCACCCTATCAGGTCCTTCTTCTAGGCATACAAACTGCCACAGGAGTAACTGCCAAGGCATTCCCCTCCTAACTTTTGGAAGACACAGCTTTGTGTAGTTTCCATGATTTCCATTTCTTCTTAATCCTCCTTTTAGAGCACTGTCCCATTCCCACCTTCCTGTACTCTTCTCTGCTTTGCAGAGAGTTAAAAGCTCAGAAAATCAGCTGAGGGCTGTGAGGGCAGACGTGCAGGCTCTGCCTTCCCTTTTGTTCCTCCAGCCTTAGGGGCAGTAATGGCTTGCTGCACTTATTGACCTCCTGGAAACACCGCCTTTTGTTGTCTGGCCTTTTCAACACCATACACAGGTCCTTGTGGGTAAAATACCTGAAGTGTTTTTGTGTTCCTGACCGAACACCAAACGAACATCTTCCCAATCCAGCTTACCTCCCACCTTATGAAAAAGTTACACTTGCGAAATTTATCACTAACTTCCTCATGTTAAAATTAAAAGACAAGTCTGGGGGCGTTAGGTGGCTCAGTCAGTTAAGCATCTGCCTTCGGCTCGGGTCCTGGGATCGAGCCCCCCATAGGGCTCCTTCCTCAGCAGAGAGTCTGTTTTTTCTCCCTCTGACCCTCTCCCCCAACTCGTTCTCTCTCTCAAATAAGTAAATAAAATCTTAAAAAAAAAATGTCTGTATTATAGTGCAAATAACCTATTTTCCCCAACTTCCTTATGCTAAAATTAAAAGACAAGTCTGTATGATAGTGCAAATCACCTATTTTTTTTTCTTCCCCCTTCTTCTTGAACTCATCCTTGGTCCATTCCAAAAATCCTGACTTAATGACCATTTTAACCCACTCCTAAAAACAATGAAAAAGGTAAATTCTTGAACCGCTCCCCCAATCCCATTTTTACCCAATACTGCTCTAATGAGTAGAGAAGTTTACTAGCTGTAAAATGGTACAGCCGGGGCTTAAATGACCCCACCTCAGAAATCTAGGCCTCACACCCTATATAATACCATGAGCAGAGAAATCAGCAAAAATCTTGCAGCTCCCAATTGTTCACGATAAGGAATAGTTTTCATTCTAGGCCCAAACTTACCGTCTTCAAACAACTCAACCAATTTAGCAACATATGGATTTTCATCATCATCCCCTTCAATCAATACGAACTGTCCAACTTGGATATGAATCTCAGTCAGACCACCTTCTATCTTGACACTCATTTCTCTAGGAAGGAGAGAAACATGTTAGGATATCACTTAGGGTGGGCCAAGGTCTTCACACCCTCTAGGCAGATGAAAGTGCTTTCCAGATGGAAAATCTCCTAGTTTCTCTCTGATAACCAAGTATCCTACTAGGAAACCAATTCGTCATATGCAAGAAGAAATGAAATGGGTTGAATGAGTTGTTTTAGTATGAATGGTTAATCCAGAGGCCTTAATATGAACGTTAACCTCTCTTAGCTATTGACAAAGAACAAAAGCTTCCCAAAGCATGAAACCTGCCCAATAACAGTATCAAAATTACCAGAGACCTCTAGGGCTGAGAGGACAGAGCAACAACAGCGAATCCTACCCTGTTATCATGCAGAAATACAAAGAACCCACTTTAAATAAATAAATACAGCATCATCACACATACCAAGTTTTATCAACTTGACATGTCTTCCTCTATCACTGCTGTATTTATGCTATCATCTTATATCAAATAAAACCCCTCCTTATAATCCATTCATATTTACTGTCCCTCAATTCTCAATCTGTAGTAACTAGAACAGGCTGGATATAAGTTAACAGTTTAGTGTGGAGAAGCTATTATTTCCAGGACAACCAACAGAGTCCAAACTCACTTGTAGGTGTGGTAGCGTAGTTTTTGGTCCAACAACGGCTTGCCAACCCATGAATAAGTTTGTCTGGTCTTCAGCCTTGTGGGGTAGTACGCCATGGTTCCTGTGTGGAAGTCACTAATTCTGAGTTAACATAACAATGCTTTGATGGATTCTAGCACACAGTCCTGCCTTCAATGAGTTCAGCCTTCTCTTTTTGCTCCCGTTACATTCCCGCAGATTTTAGAAAACATCTTCTTTGAGAAAAGTCAAACTTCATTAAGACTGAACATAGAAAATATAGTATCATCTAAATATATCTTGTACTATGCCTTACCTATTCTTATGCATGGGCAATATGTAGAAAAGAAACTAAGTTTTTAGAAGTACCTACTAGCTACAAGGCACAACGATAGGTATTAAATATCTAACAACTTGAAACTAAAAGATAGTGATACACTGTTGTTAGTATCTTCATAACACTTATAATCAAGATAGGGATAAAATATAAATGCACTAATGGACAGCTAATATTGTGAAGAGCCAAGAGGTGAAGCCAGAGAGACTACTGCAAGTCAGAGGACCAGATTTTGTAGCTCTTCAGGTAACAAAGGCTTCCTATAGGGGTTTTCTGAACTGAATATTGAAGAGTAAATAGCTATTCATAACATTTTTTTTTCTTTAAGGGTTTATTTCAGAGAGAGAAAGAAAAAGAGCACAAGCAGTGGGAGCAGCAGGCAGAGGGAGAGGAAGAAGCAGACTCCCTGCTGAGCAAGGAGCCCGAAGCGAGGCTTAATCCCAGGATCCTGGGATCATGACCTGAGCCGAAGGCAGATGCTTAAACCACTGAGCCACCCAGGCGTCCCTGATAAGATTAAGTGAGGAATTTCAAGGGATAGGCACAGAAACATGCAAGAGGCATTTAAGGGAACAGCAACGTGCTTTATTAAGTATATCATTACACTTACATTAAAGACAAAAACAAAACCATCTGGCAGTTGAAAGGGGTATTTCCTTTGCAGCTGACAGGCCCTAGCTGTCTGTAGTTATGAACAGCTAAAAAGAAATGCTTGTATTAAAGTATATGGGGAAAAAAAGAGACACTGTTACTGACAAAAACAGAAATGTAAATGAAAAATCCAAGCATATCTGACAATCCTCTTTATAATTTGAAAACTGCAGTCTATTAGTCCTAATAATGCCAATCTATTATCTCAAGTTTAAGTAATTAAGATAATAAATTTTTCCTCTAAATTAACTGTTTTTATGGGAGCTAAAATTTGACAAAGCCAGGTTTAAAGAATTTTTTTCTTTAATCTGTTTGACAGAATTACTCTGAATTACTGATAGATGGACAAAAATTTCAGTCTGTGTTGAGAACAACAGAATTTTAATAGCATATTGATATTCTGATTAAACAACCTTGTTTCCTAAAGTTCAGTAGCATTATGTCTTATTCTCTACTTGCAAACATTCTGACTTACAAGATTTTCTGCCTTTGGGGTGCCTGGGTGGCTCAGTGGGTTAAAGACTCTGCCTTCAGCTCAGGTCATGATCTCAGGGTCCTGGGACTTAGCCCCGCGTCAGGCTCCCTGCTCAGCGGGGAGCCTGCTTCCCCCCCTCTCTCTGCCTGCCTCTCTGCCTACTTGTGATCTCTCTCCTCTCTGTCAAATAAATAAATAAAATCTTAAAAAAAGAAAAAAAAAAAAGATTTTCTGCTTTTAAAAGAGGTATTTTTTTAATATACTTTGAGTAAACTAATTAGCAAAAAGAAGATACTAAGTCATTAGTAAATATACAGCTTACAAATGATGCCTGATGGGGCCCCTGGGTGGCTCAGTCATTAAGCGTCTGCCTTCGGCTCAGGTCATGATCCCGGACTCCTGGGATCAAGCCCCGCATCGGGCTCCTTGCTAGGCAGGAAGCCTGCTTCTCCCGCTACCACTCCCTCTGCTTGTATTCCCTCTCTAGCTGTGTTTCTCTCTGTCAAATAAATAAAATCTTAAAAAAAAAAAAAAAAAAAAAAATGATGCCTGAATGATTGCTTTAAAGAACATTAAGAGTACTATATAATTCACAACATGGTAGTATTAAAATCAGTCTAATTTTAATTAACTACATCACAGAAATAAACAAGAGCAAAGACTCATGTCAAGTAAATACTGAATTTGGATTCTTTTTTCCAATAAGCTTTTGGTAAAACTTAGGAAAAGTGTTTGAATCTCAGTAAGTGTTCGAGGAAATACATAACACTAACTTACCTTACAATAGATATTCCTTTTAATGGATGATCTGTCAAAAGTAAACTTGGAACTTTTCACCTTTTCACAATGCAATCAGGCAAAATAGGCTACTGAGAGAACAAAAGATGCAAATCAATTACAGTTCTCACTAAACTCTGCCATTAAAAACAAACAGGGGTGCCTGGGTGGCTCAGTCGTTAAGCTTCTGCCTTCGGCCCAGGTCAGATTCCAGGGACCTGGGATCGAGCCCTGCATTGGGCTCTCTGCTCTGCAGGAAGCCTGCTTCTCCTGCTACCATTCCCTCTGCTTGTGTTCCCTCTCTCGCTGTGTTTCTGTCAAATAAATAAAATCTCTAAAAAAAAAAAAACAAACAAACAACCCTGGAATATCACTGAGAGTGCTCTGTAGCAAACTGGTTATCTCCCAAAAAATGATCTACAATTCCCGAATAATCTAATTATAGGATAAATGCCTGATTTGTCACTTTGACTATGATACTTGACTACATTGAAACAATAATCTCATTTTTTCAAACCCCAAATTGGCAAACAGAAGGACCAACGCCATACCTATAAGATTCTCATGTATATCTAAGAAAATCAAATCCATGCTTTCAACTCTTAAATCGAGATGATATTTAAGCTTACTAAAGCAGGTATCCTCCTTCAAAAACCAATCCAAGATAAAATTTAACATTCCCTTTCTAGGAGATTGTGCACTGTGTTCAATGTGACCAGCACATGGACATATATGTACAAGAGTGGGTGATTTACTCTAGGCTGAACAAGTAGGGATATTGCAAGAAAGACTATCTGGGCTTGGACATAAAACCTGCCTCACCCTGGTCTTTCACTCTGCTCCAGGCCTGCTTTTCCAAACCTCAAGCAGACCAAGGTTGTTGTGCCCTCAGACTCATTACACCATTGCTATTCTCTCTTCTTGCATATCTTTTCAGGGATGGCTCAGGTCTCAGCCCCAACAAAACTTTCTCAGACAGGCCTTTACTGATACTCAATGGAAATTTACCCTCGCATCACCTTATACTGTCCCCAGGGTCATATTCCATTATACCACCCTACGATCAAAGCGATAACCATTACTTTCTTATTATTCCTACACTAGAATGTTAACTTCCAAAAGCATGGATCTTGGGACCTTATCTATCTTGTTTGTAACCGCATTCCCAGAGCTTAGGTTACGACTTGGCATAAAATAAGTGAACGAATGAATCAATGAAGGAAAAACAAATTGGTTTTAAAAATCATTAGAACAGTACCAAGTGTGGTAAGGACATAGAACAACCAGAATCCTCATACACTGCTGGAAGGCATTTAAATTGGTAAAACCACTTTGAAAAATGGGCAGTATCTACTGAAGCTAAACATACGCATATGCTGTGACTCAGCAATTTCAACACAATATACCCAACAGAAAAACATACATACCATCAAAAGACATGAACCAAAATATTCATAGCACAGCACTATACAGTAATGAAATTAAACCAAATACAAATGCACACGTGGGGAAAATTTCACAAAATAACAATAAGCTAAAGAAATCATACTATATTGATTCCATTCATATAAAGCTTAAAAATGGTTAAAAGTAACACAAGGTGTTAGAAGTCAGAACAGAAGGTAACCTAAGTGACTGAAAGAGCGAACGGTGAGGAAGGGACATGTTTCTGGGATGCCGGTCATGATTCTTGATCTGGAAGCTGGTTGCACAGGTATGTTCTCTTCAAGAAAATTCACTGACCAGTACGTGAGAGTTCAAAAAATTAACCAAGAATCCTATAGAGGCAGCATAAGAGCGTCAAGCCTCTTTGTACTGTTACCCCACTTTCTTACTTTAGGACCCAGACACCCACCATTAGCAGAGAGATTACCCAAGAGGGATGTTGAATGGGGTGGAAAGGCAGGCCTGACTTGGTGGAGCAAAGGCTTTGGCTTCTACGAGATAACCACCACAGGCTCTCAATTTTTGCAGATACCAGAAATCTGGAACATACACACCATCCAGTGCAGGGTGCCACACCCAAGGAAAATGTAAGGGAGTTTCGGTAAAAATGATAGCAAGTATGTATTGAGCCAATATGACAGAAAGTGGAGCCAAAACTCTATATATCTCATTTAATCCTCAACATAATCCTAGTACAATGCTATTACATACTAAGTGCAAAATAGACTCTCAATAATAAATATTTGCTGAATGAAAGTTAAGTGCTATGAGCACTTCAAAATGATTAACTTGTCCCAATGTTACACAGGATGACACAGTCTTAATTCGAACACTGAGCAGCCAGATTCCAATGACCCTAAACCACTTCACCTTACAACACCTGTGCAAAAGCGGATAATGTTAATATATGCCTGAGAGAACATGCTTCTGGTGAGCTTACTACAATAAGTTAGGCTTCCCAACCACTAACTGGGAAGTCAAATGGACCTCAATTTCCTTATCCACAAAATGGGGATAATAATAGAACCTTCCTTTTATTCAACCAATATATATTAACCACACATTGTGTGCCAGGCACCAGTCTTGGATTAAGTGAGAAAATGCAAAATGGCAAATTCACTTCCCAACTCCCTTAATTCCTTGCATTTATTTGTAAGAGGTCGCGGATTTTTTTTTTAAAGATTTTATTTATTTATTTGACAGAGAGAGAGATCACAAGTAGGCAGAGAGGCAGGCGGGGGCGGGGGGGGGAAGCAGGCTCCCCGCTGAGCAGAGCCCTATGCGGGGCTCGATCCCAGGACCCCAAGTTCATGACCTGAGCCGAAGGCAGGGGCTTTAACCCACTGAGCCACCCAGGTGCCCCGAGGCCGTGGATCTTAAAAAAAAAAAAAAAAAAAAGAATTTGAGGAATGTTAGGACTAACTCACATACAATTCAGACAAAATTTTGCACTTAATTTCAGGGATTCAAAACCGTCTAACCACATATTGCCCTCTGTTACGTTAAAAACCATTGCAGAAAGACTTGGTTAAAAAAAAAAAGAAAGAAAGACTTGGTAAACCATGCTCTCACATTAGAAACCTCTGTTGTCATTCACAAGTAAATAGCAGGGAAGAGGGTATTTACAGAACTAAAATCGAAAACTGACATATCTAATCATTGCAGTTTCACAGACAGTAGCCCAGGATAAGAATCTCATATCTCACGTCTCAAGTCTAGTGCTTTTTCCAACTACGAAAATTAAAAGGCGCTTCTGCTCTGGGGTTAGAGTAAAGGAAGTAGAAAACATGCCTTTAGACTTCTCTCCTAGAAAGAAGGTGTATGAGAGTCCCGCAATTAAGGGAGCTCACTTGGGGGTAAGGTGGGGGGAGACTTGGGTGGGAGCCAGGCCTCTTACAAAAAACGACCTTGGTAAGTCTCTCTGGGTTCAATTGCTACATCTGTAAAATAGGGTAATAACTTCTGTTCTGCCTTCCCTGTGGTGCTTGGTTCACGACACTTGGTTCACGACGCTTCAAAGGAGAAAAAGATGGAAAAGCTTCACAAGGGCAAAGCAGTTAGGGGGGACGGTTAAGATCATGAATGAGAATCTCAGGGAGCTGGGGCAGGAATGCTCACGCTTCTCTGCTGTTGGCTTCCGGTTTCCCCAACTGCAAACTCTCAGACCCGGGCGAAGCGGGAAGTCTTTTACCAATCGGTATGTGGACAAGAAAAATGCTCCTAATGGGCTCAGAACAGCGTCTAGCACTTAACAGGGGCTTAGTAAATATCTGCTGAGTGAATCAATCAATGACTTAAGTCCACGGAGAACTTTTCCAGTCTCCCCGGCTCAGATTCTCCTGCAGCCCCGGAATGCCACACTCACCGGGCGCCGAAGTCCTCTGCTCCCACGGTCTCAGCTCCAGGAGTTCGTGGAGCCGCAGCAACTCTAACCTACCCCAGCTGGACTCCTCTTTCAGCCACGGGCCGCACGCCGGAGCCCCAGCAGGCGCCTAGCTAGGAAAGAAGGTGGAGAAAAGAAAATTTCGCGCCAAACGTCGTGGCCCCGCCCTCAGGCTGTCCTCGCGTTTCGTCACCAACCAGCCCTTCAGCCCCGCCCACCCAGGAGGGGGATTCACGTCAGACGTCCGCCAACGTGTAGGGGCCATCATTGATTGGTCGGCGAAGTTCCTTTCCTTGCAGCATTTCCGGTACCAAGATGGCGGCCTGAGCTCATTAGAGCGACTTTCTCCACCCCTCTCAGTCTCTCTTAGATTTTAACCTGGACGTGACGCATTGAAGGACCCGACGGAAATAGAACTGAAGGCGTTCTAAAATGGCGAACCGTACGGTGAAGGATGCCCATAGTATCCACGGCACCAATCCTCAGTATCTGGTGGAGAAGATCATTCGGACGCGAATCTATGAGTCCAAGTACTGGAAAGAAGAGTGCTTTGGACTGACGGGTGAGCAGCAACGCGCGGGCCCTTCTCCCCCGCCTTGTGGCCCAGTTCTCCTGACTGGGAGCTGGTGGGACTGGCCCCCGGGCGTGAGACGAGGGCAATCTGTCAGTCATTCAGAAAAATCTGAGTACCTACCTTGTGCCTAGTTTTGTGTTGGGCTTTGGGGACACACATGAATCTGCTACTGCCTTATTCCGAAGGGTGTCTGTGTTGGGTTCTCTGGGGGTTTCCATGTTTAATGTAATCTGTTGAGTTCCCAAACACTGGTAAACTCAGGGACTCTGAAGTTCTTAAAGGAACTTTAACATACCCGAAACCCAATTCAGGGTCTTGCTATCCCTAAATCTGGACCATTGGCAGTATTTCCACGTTCGGGACCGAATACAAATATCAGTTCTTCAGAGAAAGCTTCCAGGTAGTCTTTCAATCTTTGAATTCTGGCTCCTCATTTTAGTAGCTCTGTTACCCAGTGAACCAAGTCTTCCTTTACTGTAAAACAAGTATCATAATGCCCATCCCAAAAGGTTTCTCTAAGGATTAAATGCCATAAAGTATAAAAAGTATTTGGTATATACATACCTGTGTATGTATATTTAAAAGTACTCAGCAGTTGTAGTGGTGGTGATAGGGTTACCACTGTTAACTACTCTGTGCCATTACTGCTGTTGCCACCACCATTATCTGTTGTGTCCATGGACACATCATATTGTTTTTCTCTAAGTCACTGTTAAATTTTAAAGTCATATAAATTTTGGGACCTTTTCTCATTACATAGTTCTCTCCTTGGATGACCGACACACTGCACTTATATCTTATATGTAGACGCCTTCAAATTTCTCTCTCCAGCCCAGATCTCTGAGATCTAAAGCTCTACTTCCAAGACAAACTCAGTGTGTCCAAAAGTGAACTCATGACCTTTTCCTCCAACACTAGATTATGTTCCCTTGATGTATAATCGTATTGCATTCTGCATCTTATTTCAACTATTTATCACACTTAAAAATTTCTTTCAATGCCTTCTGCCTTGCCAGACTGTAAACTCTGTAAGTGTAGTAATTTTGTCCTTCTTTATCCCTCTACTTACATCTCCTGTTTTTAGCATCTGGCTATAAGTTTGATCTCACTATAGCCCTGAAACTTTGTTCCTTTATTTAGATTTGAACTGACAGTCTAAAAAGGAAGTAAGGTAAAATGACTTGTCCTAAGTTCACACAGTTAGTGTTTACTTTTGAAAACAATTGTGGAAAGTTATTATCCCCTTATGTAGGTGACATTTGCCCAAGGTTATGAAGCTATTCAGTCTAGTTTGCTGTTACTGTTTCTTTAAACTCGGAATCTGGCTGTTTTTCTCCAAACATAATGGTGACAGGCATGGACTCTGAAGTTGAGACTGCTTACATGTAAATGCAGGTCCTGCTCCTCTCTGGTTGTGGACCCTGAGCAAGTCACTTAACCTTTCTTAGCTTTCATTTTCCTTAGCTGAAAACAGCCTCAGTGCAGGAACTTCATGGCTAATTATAAAGATTAAATGAGATAATACGACATGCTTAGCAGAGTACCTCTTTCAGTGTATACTGGCTGCTCTTATTACTATTAATACACAGTTGTTGTTCTAATATTAAATTGTTGATTAGTATCCGGGAGCACCAAACTTTGAACTAGCTTATCTCCATTTCAGACTGGGATAAGGTTGGCCCTAATGTGTTTGAGATGCCATTTTATTTGTTTTTGCTTTTTTTTAGCTGAACTTGTAGTCGATAAAGCCATGGAGTTGAGGTTTGTGGGTGGTGTCTATGGTGGCAACATAAAGCCAACTCCCTTTCTGTGTTTGACCTTGAAGATGCTTCAAATTCAGCCTGAGAAGGATATCATTGTAGAGTTTATAAAAAATGAAGATTTCAAGTGAGTAAAATGTTGATTCACTAATATAAAAGCTTCAATTTCAGTGCTCCAGAATTTTGCTTTGGTTAAGAGGAGTGAAAGCAATGTAGCTTGTTATTTTGTGTATTCTGATTGTATTGAACTTCTCTGTTACATTCTCAGTCCTGGTAACTACCCCTCGTCCCCAAAAAGTATTTCACAAATTCACTGGACATATATTAAACAGAAGTGAGTGCCTAGTATGTTGATAGCACTAGATGCTCAAAGATAAGAAAACTACATAACGTAGATAAGTGGGAAAACTTTGGTGTAGGTGAAGGTTCATGTCCAGTCATGTCCAGACTTAATGTGATCTTGGAGAAGTTACTACATTTTGTGAGCTTTACTTTACTTGTAAAATGGAGATGATAATACCAATTGAAGATTGATGTGAGGGTTAAAGAAGATAGTGCCGTATATCTCACAACACAGTGCCTGTTGCATGGTAAATACCGCCAAAATATCAGCTGCTCGTATTCTTTTATTATTTATTCTCAGGAGTTCACAGACAAGTACAGGAGACAAATATAGTAGAGATTATGTGCTACCCTCTAAGGGATTTACATGTAATAATTTAACCTTCACAACAACCCTGCAAAATTATTATCCCTGTTACACAGTGGAGGAAACTTAGGCACAGATTAAGTAATTTCCTCAAGGTCAACAGCTAGTAAGTGGCAAAGCTGGCTTTAGTGTTCAGATTCTTTTCTACTCCATTCTGTTTGTCATATAAAGAAACTGTTCAGTTTCAGATGTCTACTAGTTATTCCAAGTGGAGAATTTGAGTGGGTAGTTGGATATAGGAGAAAAGAAAGGAATCTTACAAAACATTAACTGCTAGAGAATAGCTTTTATTAGGCACTTACTGTGTACTGTATGCTGTGCTGAGCACTTTACACGCATTTCTTACTAAACCAAGCCAGCAAATTAGGCACTATTTTACAAGATTGAGAAAGCAAGTAACTTGCCTAATGTAACAAAGCCAGTAAGTAATGGAATCAGAATTGTAACCCGGAGGACTCTGACTTTTTTTTTTCCAGAACCAGCACTCTGTACCACCTAGCAACAGTTTATATATTCATACTATGTGTATTATTTCTTGTAGTGTTAACATTATCTTATATGTTATTGTTAAATTCAGTATCTCATTTGATTCTTACAGTAATCCTATGAGGTAAATAGGTTCTATCTTCATTTTATACGAGATACAATAGACTCTGAAAATTGAATAACATGTCCCAGGTTCCTGCAGCCAGTAAGTGGTAGAATGGGAACTTGTAACCCAGGTCTCCGTATTTTACCTTTCTGCTGCCCCATGTTGCCTCTAAAACTGCAGTTCTTTCATCTGCCAAAGAAGAAAAAGAACTTGTATATCTACTACTGTCATGAGAAAAGCCAGGTATGAAACTCAAGAACAAGAACTTTTTAGGATGGCTTATTGTTTCTCTGTCCTCCGTCAGATATGTCCGTATGTTGGGAGCACTTTACATGAGGCTGACAGGCACTGCAATTGATTGCTACAAGTACCTAGAGCCTCTCTACAATGACTATCGAAAAATCAAGAGCCAGAACCGAAATGGGGGTGAGTATAGTACCAAGTGTTTGGACCTTCCTCCCTGAACCAGTTTTTATTTTACCAATATCTCTGTCTTCACATTGAAACATACATTGTGAATGCTCTTTCTCCTTTTTGTTACTGTCTTCATTTCAGTTTCTCCACCTGCTGCATGAAGTACTCCATTAGACTCCTAGCTTCCTGTTAGTCTTACCCAGTCTACCCGTCTGCCTACCTTTCCAACTGCATCTTATGTCAATCCCAGCCTTGCCATTGTGTGCTCCCTCCACATGTGCTCCATCCCAAATGATCTGCCTCCAGAATGACCACTGAAAAAGCCTTCCCCAAACCTCCCAAAGTTAGTTTTCCATGTGTTACATCATCACGGTTATTTTTAATGGCCTTTTTTCTAGCGCTGTACTTCTCACCGTAGTATAGATTAAGTATATGCATACTTATGTAGAAATCCCACTGAAAACAGTATATCCAAAGGGAGCAGCTCCATACATTTTACAAAGAAATTTTATGGTAGAGAGGGATTCAGGGTAATGCAGTCAAAACCTTTTTCTTCTTACTTAGTGTCATAACAAAAGATTAGTAACATTTGTCTTTTACCTCTACATATAACATTAAGCAGGTCAAGAATTTGTTGTTTTACTGTAAACTTTTATTAACTTATTAACTTAAGTGTCAGTGTCATGCCAGGTACTGTGCTATGTACTGGAAATAAGATGGTGAACAAGATGGACATGGTCATGGCCATCATGGAATTACTTATGTTTATATTACGTTAAATTAAGATGGGGTTTTTCAGCCTATTGACAATTTGATCCAGATGATTCTTTGTTGTGAGGAGCTGTCCAGCCCATTGAAGGATATTGGCCATATCCCTAGCTTCTACCCACTAGATGCCAATAGGAACCCCACTAGTTGTGGGTGGCAAAGTTAACCCCTGTTTGAGAACCACTGAACTAAGGTAATGTTTACTATAAAATTTCTGAAAAGCTATTACTTCATTTGCCATATAAGATACATACTGTATATTTAGAAACACTGTGTGTTCACATGAGAAATTGTACTTGAGTTATAGGGTCTGTTCAAAAACATCACCCCTGGGTGCCTGGGTGGCTCAGTCAGTTAAGCGTCTGCCTTCGGCTCAGATCATGATCCCAGAGTCCTGGGATTGAGTCCTGCAGCAAGCTCTCTGCTCAGCAAGGAGTTTGCTGCTCCCTCTCTACTCCTCCCCGCTGCTCGTGTTCTCTCTCATGTGCTCTCAAATAAAATCTTTAAAAAAAAAAAAAGAAAAAAAAGAACATTACCCCTATACAATTCAGAACTGTTTGTGCTTACTTTTGTGTTGTGTCTCCTGCTAATTGGGACAGCTTCATTCATCCCTTTATCCCCATCTCCAAGAAGAGGCCTGGAATATAGATGGCCTCAGTAAAGGCGAGCTGAATGAATGAAGGTTAAGTGATGATGACAAGGCTATGAATGGCTGTAGTTTGAGCCCAGGTCTGTCAATAATCCCTTCTCTGTAACTGCCAGACTGAATGGCTTTACTAGTAAATATGTAGGGAAGAGAGGCTGCAGAGGATCACACTTCTATACCAAGTACTTTGTTTTTAGATTTTATTTATTTATTAGAGAGAGAGATCACAAGTAGGCAGAGAGGCAGGCAGAGAGAAAGGGAGAAGCAGGCTTCCTGCTGAGCAGAGAGCCCAATGTGAGGCTCAATCCCAGGAACCTGAGACAATGACCTGAGCCAAAGGCAGAGGCTTTAACCCACTGAGCCACCCAGGCGCCCCTATATCAAGTACTTTTTACATAAAGATATTTTACATAGAGTCTTATACTTCTTTTACTTGTTGGCTATATAAATGTATTTCCAAGTTGTCTGAGCTTATGATTGTTCTTCCAGAGTTTGAACTGATGCATGTCGATGAGTTTATTGATGAACTGCTGCACAGTGAAAGAGTCTGTGATATCATTCTGCCCCGGCTACAGGTAAGAGATAAAGGTCTCTTATCAGAGTTGCCCTTCTCTTCCCAAGACAGGGAGACAGACAAGTACACATATACAGTAAAACACTGAAGCCTATGGATCTCAGGGGTCTTCCCCCCCCACCACCCCAGGGGTCATCTTAATAAGTAGTCTTCTTACGTATGAAAAAGGGGATTGGGAGAGGAAAACAGATAAAGTATTTGAAGGGTAGGGCTTTAAAAGTGAGTAACACAGGAAGACTTTCTTGTTTAAAATGCTATATGAAGGAAATTGTAGCCTGTAAAACAGATAAAAGGGTCAGGAATAGTAGATGAGATCTTAACCCCTTAAATGTCACCTTTATAACCCTGCTCCTTTTCCCATGAAGCACCTTTAAGGAATGGGTGTTGCAGAGTATTATTTTAAAACTACTGTTGTAACATACAAAGAGAAAAAAGATACAGTAGGTTGCTTAAAGAGAAAGGGAATGATCTATAATGGAGAGATGGAGCAGGGAATTAGGAGATTAAGCTTCTGTTGCTGTAGCTGACTAGCTGTGGAACCTGGTTTTATTTTCCCATCTATAAAATGGGGAAATCAGGCTACTTCAGTGATCTTTAAACTACTCTGTGAGACTGTTTTAAGGCTGCTGAGAGGAATAAGAGGAGACAGCTCCACATATTCCAACCAGAGAAGCTCCTTTTTTCTCTAAATTATATATTGGGCTTAAGAGTGAGATTTCATTAGAACAAAGGTCTTTTTTTTTTTCTTTTAAATGGCTTTATTAAGGTGCAACTGACATACATAAACAACATGTATTTAAAGCGTGTACAATTTGGTAAGTTTTGCCATATGTATATAGCCTTGAAACTGTCCTCACAATCAAGAATAGTGAACATATCCATCACCCCAGAAGTTTCCTTTTTTCCTTTTGTGTAATCCCATTCCTCCTCTCTCACCCCTAAGCAACCACTGATATGCTGTCATAATAGATGTCTTTTGATATTAATACATGCTTTTTTTCTTCCTCCACTCAGTATAGTAATATATATTTCATGATAATTACTTCAAAGTAGGGAATAGAATGAATTGCAGATATCTGAATCTTTAAAAATTATATCTGATAAGTGGGTCAGATGAGGCAGCAAATCAACTGGATAAAAAGTAGTTGGTAGATGAGTATTCACAATTAAATGCAATGAATCAACTCTCCCTCCACAGTGACCCAGTTATAAGAATCTATAAAATAAAAATCCTGAAAATGAGTGTGGTATATCTTTTCTATTCTGTATTGGCTACTGTAGACTGTGTAGTGGAGAGAGAGATTTCAAAACTGAAAATCTGCTTTCAGGGCCCAGCTTTCACACTTCATTATGGTTGTGTTAACTGTCATTATTAGCTGCTCTTATTTTTAGAAATACTTTAAGAAATGGATTATTTTAAAACTGCAATCAAAAGCCCATTCAGCTTTAAGCAAGCCTATTGATGTAAATAAGATGGTCTGCATAGTCTAGAAGACCATAAAACATGCCTCACTCTAGAAATTGGTTCAAAATGCATGACTCTACTTGACAGTTCCCTAAATCCCAGGTCAGGTAGAGTTGGTGTTACTCCAGACCAGGACCCAAGGCACTCTTTAGCCCCCAAACTGGGCTGGGTCTCAGTGGGTCTCTTTGTACAGATTCTGCTCTGACCCTCTCTTCGAACTACCAGGCCCCAGAGTTACAGCTGTGAACTTATTGGCCCTGGTATATGAAGCTCCATTTTTTATTCAGGGCTACACCTATACTAATTGATATTTTAGTGACCTTAAGAGTAAAGGATCACAAAAGATAGAGCCTACAGAAAATGGAGTTGTTCCCTTCAACTTTGTATTTATCTATTTACAGGGGGATATAAGTGTAGATTCTAAGTATGTTAAATTTCTTAGGAAAATCTTGAACTGTCTAGGAGGTGTTTGAAATGAAATTGCCTCAACTGTTGCTCACTAGTTTTCCTGTCAGTCCCAGAGGCCCAGTGCTAGGGCTTCAGAACATAGAGAACAAGGCCCCCTGACTCTCATTATGCTTTCTATAGAAACGCTATGTGCTAGAGGAAGCTGAGCAGCTGGAGCCTCGGGTTAGCGCTCTAGAAGAGGACATGGATGATGTGGAGTCCAGTGAAGAGGAGGAAGAAGAAGATGAGAAGGTCAGGCACCTGGGAGCTTAAGGGCTGAAGGAGGGATAATTATGGAGAGAGGATGGGACAATGCTTCTTCCCTGTTTTGTTTTCAATTTAATTTTTAACTTTCTATAGCCAAAAAATACAGTATCAAGAGTAAAGGCATTAGAGTTAAATAGACTTTGTTTTGTATCTCAGCTCCCCATAATCTTGCACAAATTAATGTCAGTCTTTTCCGTTGTAAAGCAAGGAAAGTGATACCTTTCTGTTAGGATTATTATGATTATTAGAAGATATATATGAAACCCTTCACATAGCATTGGGACATTATAATTGACTCACAGTTGATAGCTATTAAAACAAATACTTGGAACAAAAACAATACTGTTCAGAGTTGAACCTATCCTAAGGAGTAGGCTTAGTTTAGGGCAGGGGGTGGGGGAACCTACTGCATGATCATGTTCTTTACTAGTTAAAATGCTGAAAAGTTGAAAGCAACCTAGCTGTCAGGGAGCAGTCAGGTAAACTATCATCAACTCAATAATTAGCCAGCCATTAAAGCTGTTATGAAAAGTATATGATAATGTGGAAATACTTTTGGTTAGAAAAGAAGGATCTGGAACTTTTATATGTATCCAAAAAGGCTAGGGGGAAATATAAGAAATGCTGGGTTTATAGATACTGAGTATAAATGGAAGTGTAGCTCTGAGCCATTAGGCTCCCTTCAAGGTGAGTACAAAAGGAAGCATAATCTTAGTTCATGAATTTAAAGCCAAGCAATGCTGAGGTGCTCTTCTCTGGTGAATGAACCAAAAGTAGGCATTCTGTTTTTCCTTTTTTTAATGGAAAATTTCAGTCACTAACCAAAGTGGAGAGAATGTGCCTCCATTTACCCATCATCTAGCCTCTATAACAACTCGACCATTTTACTTATTTCTGTACCAAACTGTCCCCACACCACAATTTTCTTGACTCAGATCACAACCATCATATATTGCATCCATATTTCAGAAAAGGCCTAAACAGATACTAGTCACCCCCATATCAACAGTAATTTCTTAAAATCAAATATTCAGTATTGAAACTAAAATTATACTGTTAACTAACTAGAATTTAAATAAAACTTGAAACAAGGAAAAGAATATTCACATTTCCCCAATTGTCCTATATTTTTTAATAGTTTGGTCCATAAATCAAGTCATATTATTCTGTTCAGACTTCAACAATTTGTATTTTTTTGATTGTGTCCCTATGAGGTCACTTAACATATTTGTTTATCCCTTGTTATCTTCTGTAAACTAATTCTTAGAGCTGGAGGCTTAACTGCATTTGTGGTTTTTGTAGGCTTTGAAATAGAACAGCACTACTTCTTAGGTACTGGTGTCTATTTTCTCCAGGGTGAACAAAGTCTTGCTGTCTCTCTTTTTGTCATCTTAGGAGCCACTGTACCTAGATGATCCCCACCGAGACCCATTAAGGGTTGTGAAATGGTGATATTCTAGTTGTTTTTTTCACCATTTGTTACCTATAACACTGCTATAAAGAGGAATCTCCTAAATCAGTATTTAGTTTATCATAGGCACAGTGGGTATAGAAAAGATACTGGATTATTGATTTCTCTTTATCAGTTTTAAAATAACGACTCCATAGTATCCTCCCAGTGTGATGAGTTTTTGTCTTTGATATCATAAACTCATGGATTTAAGCAAATTGGATGTGTTTTGATCATAGTCCTTGTTGATGCTGAAATTGTCTCCTGTTTGGCCAATGGAGGGGAGTCCCCAACTTGACTCATGAGACTGATAACAATCATTGTAGTCTCAGACGCCTCGTCTTCTAATATGTCCTGTTCATGTTTTGTAAGCTTCTGTCCCCAACCTGAAATTAGCCATTTTTCCAGGGAGCCCTTGATTTCACTTATGGGGAAAATGGTATTTAGATACCACGACCTGGGCAGTATAAATGCTCACTGATATGGTTTGGTCAGCATTTCTAGGTCTTTAGAGTTGGCAGACCCAGAGGAAAATTTTAAAATCAAAGTACATTATACACTTAATCTTACTGATCTTACATCTGTATCTCCTTTCACATTGGAAATCTAGCTTCTGAAGGAGAAATGTGTAACTTCTTAGCTCTCACTCCTCTCACATAGTCGCATTCTTCTCACATAGTCCCAGAATAATGGTACCAACACTAGAACAATAGTGGAATTATTGGAAATAGTTCAGTTTTCTTAATTTGGTAGTTCTTTTTGTCCTTAGGGTTATCTATGTATTTATTGTGTTTAAAGTCACTTGAAGGTAAAATTTGGGACAGGATAAGGAGGGGAGTGTATGTACTGTCCCTAAATGGTTCTCTGTAAGTCTGTGCTCATTGCTGACCTACTATCCATTTCTTTTCCAGTTGGAAAGAGTGCCATCACCTGATCACCGCCGGAGAAGCTACCGAGACTTAGACAAGCCCCGTCGTTCTCCCACACTGCGCTACAGGAGGAGTAGGAGCCGATCTCCTAGAAGGTAAGGCCTAGTCTTTGGCCTCTGTTTGCCCAGTGCAGCAATTGCTATAGAACAACAACCCACAAAACCTCCGTGTCAGACAATAACTGTTTATTTAGTTCATAAGTCTGCAGTCAGTGATTTAAGCTGGGGTTGGATAGGCAGTTTAAGTTTATTAACCTGATTTGTGATCAGCTATCTATTGGCTAGTATAGGATGGCTTTTAATGAGGATGACTAGGGCAACTCATCTCTTCCTTGTGTGTACGTGTGTCTCATTCTAGGCTGGGTTAAGCCTGGTCTCAGGGCAGTGGCAGAATTCAAGAGCGGGTGAGCTCAATCATGCAAATTTCCTTCCACTATCAAGTTTGTATCACACCTGCAAATACCCCACTGGCCAAAGCAGGTCACATGACCAATCCCAGACTCAGAGTGGGAGGGTGCTAATAAAAAGTTATAAGACAGAGGTCATGGATAAGATAAATGGGTGGAGAATTGGAGCAATTTTTGGAATCTACAACTGCAGTGCACCTACTAAGGTTCTTCCTCTTTTCTTTCTGTATAGGCGGAGTCGATCTCCTAAAAGGAGGAGGTAGGCCTTCAGTTGATCTGTAATGAAAGATGGGCTTTGGGAAGGGGGCTGTTGTGGTGAGTAATATCAGACAAAGGTATCTGACCAATCATTTCCACAGCCCCTCACCTCGCCGAGAAAGGCATCGGAGCAAAAGCCCAAGACGTCACCGCAGCAGATCTCGAGATAGACGGCACAGATCCCGCTCCAAGTCCCCAGGTATAGCATTTGGGCCTTTTGCTATCGCTGGTCTTAAAGAAACGTAGTTAAGTGCTTAGCTTCCTGCAGTACAATATGCTGGCTATATTACTGCTTAAAAGAAAAGGAAGTGAGAATAAGAGTTCACATCTTCACTTTCTCTTATAAGCTTTGCTGAAAGGAGGATGAGCTTCGGTTCTTTCATGTGAAATTACAGGAATAAGACCTTACATAGTGGTAAATACTCAACATGATGTTTGTGAAATTAGCCATAGCACTTGAATGCATATGAAGTGGGTTCAGTTCTTCTGACACTCCCCCATAAATACACACAGTTCTGAAAGGTGCTACCAAGAGGTGTGTCTAGCATCAGCCAAAATAATACTATGCCAATGAAAGGGATTGGGGGAAGAGACAATGACATCGGAGGAGTAGGTGGGTAGAATAACACTCATCCGGTGGCCTTTTCTTCCCCAGGTCATCACCGTAGTCACAGACACAGGAGCCACTCAAAGTCTCCTGAAAGGTATGGACTGACCTTTAAAAATTTTTTCATTATTCAGAAATCAAAGTCCTAATGACACAACTAAGTTAGGCCTGAAATTTTATTTTGATGGGGATATTTAGGAATTTTCCTTTTTTTTTTTTTTTTTAGGAATTTTCCTTTTTTACATTATAAAATTGGCCCATTGTCCTGAGAATTACTAGAATTAATGTATTTATTTTGTGTTTTTTTGTTTTTTCCTTATAGAATTGCAGCTTTGATAGTGGGCATGAGCTTTGGTCTCAGGAGACCTGTGGTTAAATCCCAACTTTAAACACTTAGCAGCTGGGTGACATTGAACAAATCATTTTCTTTTGATAAACTTTAATTAGAAATTATTGCTATTTGCTGTACACAGTTAGGTGCACTCTTAACCTCTCAGAGATCATTTCCTCAGTTGTAAATTTTGGATAGTAATATCTGACTCAGTGTTGCTCTAAGACATAACACCAAGCATACTTAATGAATGTTGGGTATCCTCTCTATCCCCATCACTATCAGCATACCCCGTCTTCCTCAAAAGTTCTTGCCTAGCTCCTTGAACAGCTGTTAAATTTATTATGGTTCATATGTGTTACCATTTCAGATCTAAGAAAAGCCACAAGAAGAGCCGGAGAGGGAATGAGTAATGGACTCAGTTTGGTTTTAGTCCCAATGGCCACCTGTGGATCTAAAGGCATCTATGTGGAAGGATTAAGATCTACACCCCAGGCAGCTATGAAAATATTTTAGCTCTTTTTAACCAAGTTTCTTCACTTTTTTTCCCTTAAATGAAAGAGGTGCTGAGTTTTGTATCTCTGAGTCATCTTCCACATTTGAGGGATAGTGCTTCCCAAGGGCTGATTTGGACCCTTTTGTGTAAGCAACCTTGACAGTACTCAAATTTATAAGGTTGGAAAGGATTTGAGGGGTGGAGAGGATGAATGACAAGGACAGGATGTGGCTGCCTATTGACCCTTTTGTTATTAAATTTTATACACCCATTTTCTATTTTTCTGTAGTTTTGTTTTGCTCCATGACGAGAACTGTTCTGAGAATCCTGAGATTTGTGCTGCTGCTATTATACTCAAAAACCAAATCAGTAAAAACCTATTACCTCCGTTTCCCCTTCTCCCCAGCAGGACCATGTAGTAATAATAACATGAAAACTGATGAGTTAGCAGCAGCTTTGTAAGAAGAAAAGAATACATTCAAATTTAAGACTTCTCTGGATCATTTAATCCAATTGCATCGAACAGTTCAACAATGAAACTTAATACCTTTTATACAACATTCTTAATATTTCTTCTTCCCCAGGAGCCTTGAATTCGAGGTTATGGTGCTCAGCCTTTATCTTGTAAGCACTGACATTATCCAAGTATAGTCAGTAGCAGTGGGGCAACAAGACTGAAAAGAAGAGGAAAGTATCTAATACCACTTGGGGTTTTGACCTGAATTGCTGGAAAATAATGCCATTCATTCACAAAGCTAAAATACAGCAGGAAGAGGCCAGGCTTTAGAGAGGCACGTGGTGAAAGTTGTGTTGGTAAAGAAGGTGATGCATTCAGTTTATCCTAAAGTGTAATTAGAGGCCGCTATGGTATAACTACATAAAGCCTACATTGTTAGAAATAGGAACTGGAGTTGAGCATAGTGATCTAACCCAGAATTGACAACATTTAGGTAATTATGAAGATGCAGATTTAATGGGATTGCCCAGGAACCGTTTATGTAAGAAAGCCAACAACAGAATTATTGGCAACACTACACTGGTGAGAGGAACCAGTGCAGTCAACCAACTGAAACTGGAAATAAACCATTAAGAAAGGTGGTAGAATTAGGAGACAGTATGGCAAAGAAGCTAAGGGTCTGAGGATTCAGAAGCAAAGTAAGAAATGGAAAGTATCAATGGGTACTGATAATGAAAAGGGTATTGGAATCTTTGCTAGAAGAGTTCAGTCTACCAGTACTTACCTTTCCTCCTTTAAAAAGGGAAAAGAAAAAAACAGGAGTGGGGAAGGAGAAGTGTTTTCACTTTCTGCAGCTCTGGACCCAGCAAGAATTATGAAGACCAAATGCCTCATAGGATCCAGTTTCTTGGTTCGCCAGATAAAACCACAAGTTTTATCTGGTCATATATTTTGCTTGCTATTGAACCGAAGGACTTTTGCAGCAATATTAAAGCACTTGGGGATATTTTGAGATTTCATAGTCTTCAGTGATTCCTCTCCTGATAATACTTGAGCTAATAAAAGTTGACCATAAGAGTTACTGTTATCCATTACACAACTATATATAGGACTGCCTTTAAGAATTAAATACAAACACCTCTGTTTGCATCTGTTATTGAGTCCTAGCAGTTATTTCTTTACCAAAGTGATTTAGATGGAAGAAAATGTCTTCTGGCTTAATGACCTATGCACCAACAAAGTTAGCATCCAGTATATTGTTAAAATAATTCACTTTATAAGATTTAAAAAATTAAAAAAAAAAAAACCAACAACTTTTAATAACAGAAATAAGCCTTCTCAAACTATAAACTTAATGCATACTTACTCAGGTATATCGTGAAATCTGAACCAAATTATAGTAACACAGCCAACCTACAGCAGGAACCAAATTATTCCCATTCTTTCATTACTTCAGAGAGCTAAGAGTTCTTGAGTGGGATATGTTGAACATCTCTCTAGAGACTGATTTACTAAATTACAGAATTGCAGAAGAGATGGAGTTTAAGGACCAACTTCGCTGAGGACCATTTCTGTCATCTATGTGCTAGCATACTTGATGAGGCCCCACAACTGTAGCTTTTTAACTCTGACTAGCCAATATTAAAGAACATTTTACATTTTACCTCTGTACACATATATTCTGTAATTGAAACAAATTTCAGGGGAAAAAAGTTCCTTATGTAAAATGTATTCTGGTATTTCCTATACAGTATTCTTTTTAGTGTTTTTAATATTGGGTGTAGACCACTAAGTTTATTTCACTTCCCACAATTAATTTAGTAACTAAGTCTTCCAATATAACAACACAACTTTTAAAGCTCATTCCACTAGCACCTATCTGTTATCTCCATTATATAGACTGACCTATGTATGACCTCAGGTTAGGTAAACATTAATCAGAAAAGAATGATCACAAATGCGGGTAACTCCCTACAGAAAGTTAAAGTAACAAGTTCTCCACAGACTCAAAAAACACCATAACAGGGGCGCCTGGGTGGCTCAGTGGGTTAAAGCCATTGCCTTCGGCTCAGGTCATGACCTCAGGTCCTGGGATAGAGCCCCACATCGGGCTCTCTGCTCAGCGGGGAGCCTGCTTCCCCCTCTCTCTCTGCCTACTTGTGATCTCTGTCAAATTAAAAAAAAAAAAAATCTTTAAAAAAAAAACAAAAACCATAACAAAATGATTAAAAATGCAAAGTATGTAAGTTCAAAGATGATATTAAAAGGTGGGAGATTAAAAGGTAAATCTTCGTTTAAGATTTGAAAAACTGAAGAAATTAAAGCCTTATTAGAAAACAGTATAAAATAAAGCATAGAGAGAGGAAAATAAATAAATAAATCATAGAGAAAATAGGCTGGAGGAAATAAAAATGGAAGATAATAAACTTAAAAGCTACAAAGGTAATAAAACACATGAAATCCTACAAATGCGTAATTCCCATTCCTGAAGAAGAGCACTGAGTAAATTAAATGTTCAGATATAAGAAAATTTTCTTAGAGAATCTGTCAAGAAATATCCTGATGAATTTAAAATATAAAGGATTATAGGGACATATAAGCAGAGAAATCAAGTCCTATGTATGAGGGGGGAAAAAAAAATCAAGCTGGTCTCTTACAGTAAACTTCATAAGACAGTGAAGCAAAAAGGATTTAGAAGTCTGCGGAAAATAGTGACAGGAATTTTATACCTAGCTAAAGCTATTTTCTTTAAAATGTAGAGAACAGGCATACTAAAAAACTGCCTGATAATGAAATTCATCCAACAAGAATCAAATTAAGGACTCTGAAAAAAGAAGCAGTAAAAGGAGTGGTGCCAAACATTCTAAAATCCATTACTAATGGGAAATAATTTTAGGGCTCAACTTATATGTGAACATTGTAAGAAGTAAGAAGTATAAGCAAGAAGTAGAGGAACTAAGTATGCTGATTACATTTTTCATAACAGGAGTCATAAATGGTTTCTAGTTAAAACATACATGAGAACTAGGAAAAAATAACTCTAGCCTCTAATGTTTTCTGTAATTATCCTTAATTTTAAGAGAATTTTTTTGAACTACCATAGAAAAAAACTTTAAAAGTTGAGCATTTCTTTCACACTTTTAAGTACAAGTAAAATTAATTTGCTACATTTAGTAAACATAGCATATGAACCCACTTTTGTATGTATATGTGTCTATGTTTAAGAAAGATAGTTGGGCTGGGGCGTCTGGGTGGCTGAGTGGGTTAAAGCCTCTACCTTCAGCTCAGGTCATGATCTCAAGGTCCTGGGATCCAGCACTGCATCCTGCTTCCCCCGTCTCTCTGCCTGCCTCTACCTACTTGTGATCTCTCTCTCTCAAATAAATAAAATCTTTTTTAAAAAAAGAAAGATAGTCGAGGGTGGAGGGACGTGCCTGGCTGGCTCATTTGGAAGAGCGTGTGGCTCTTGATCTCAGGAGTTTGTACCCCACGCTGGATGTAAAGGTTACTTAAACATGTGGAATGAAGGAAATTCATCAGCTCTTAATAGTATTTATTTCTGGCTGAGGGGCTTTTGGGTGATTTTTATACTTTGATCTTTTATGTAATGTTCCTTTTTTAAAAATAAACACATTTAAATTATCCTTTACCAGAGAAAAAAAATGAATTGTTTGGGCTTTAAAGCTATTTTATAAGCTTACCAATACATTTTATATACTGTTTATTGGGACCGTAAAATAGTAACCATTTTCCTGGAGGGCAATTTAGCAATATATACCAGGAACCTTAGAATTTTTATGTTTACCTAATAATCCCATCTATGAATATAAATATAAATTCACCATACTAGAATAATATACACAAAAATAGCTTTATCCCATCATTTTACATATTTTTTTTTTTTTTTAAAGATTTTATTTATTTGACAGAGAGAAACACAGCGAGAGAGGGAACACAAGCAGGGGGAATGGTAGCGGGAGAAGCAGGCTCCCCGCTGAGCAGAGAGCCCGATGTGAGGCTCGATCCCAGGACCCTGGAATCACGACCTGAGCCGAAGGCAGACGCTTAACGACTGAGCCACCCAGGCGCCCCTACATATTTTTTTTTAAAGATTTTATTTATTTTTTTGACACAGAGATCACAAGTAGGCAGAGGCAGGGAGAGAGAGAAGAGGAAGCAGGCTCCCTGCTGAGCAGAGAGCCGGATGCAGGGCTAGATCCGAAGTCCCTGAGATCATGACCTGAGCCGAAGGCAGAGGCTTTAACCCACTGAGCCACCCAGGCGCCCTTTTTTACAATTTTTTTATGAAGGAGAAAAAAAGCAGAAATGTCCCATCTGTAGGGGACTAAACAAATAAATGGTACATCACTAATATTCACACTTTTGAATAATCTTTAATGACAATGAAAATATTAATCTCTCCATGTCATTAAACATTATACAAAATATGATTTTAAGTGTGGTGTATTTGTACTCTACGTAAAATTGATAATTTGGGCACTTCAATTGCTCTACAATGACTTTGATTCACAATCAAAAACTTTTAAGTTTACAACTTCTATGAGAAGTTTGCAAACTTCTAAAACAGGTTTAACCTACTACCATATAAACTACAAATTAAGAATATTCTATTTTTCCACTTGGTACAGTTTACAGTTTTGCCATTTACTGAGCACTGGTAATTGCTGAAAGAGAGATAAGTGAGATACTGAAAGTTACAACAGAGAACATTGTCATATAATTAAAACCTAGGTTACTAGGCTTTATTGCCCCCAAAGTACCTTTTGTCAGGTGGTATACTGCCTTCCTGTAGAAAATAAGGCTGAGCTGGGGGCAGTATCTTGTTTGAGATTTTTTTCCAATAAAAATTTCAAATATATACAAAAGAACAATAAAATAAGCATCCTATACACCTCATCCTCTGTTCTCCAAGACTTAAGTACTACAAGACTTGAAAAAAGATTAAATACATAAACACTAACTTTAAAAAGATCCTGACTCCTCCAAGTCATACAGGCATTCCTCGTTCTATTGCACTTCACAGATCATGATCATGATCATGAGTTTTGGCTGTTTGTTTTTTTAATAAATTGAAGGTTTATGGCTACCCTGCATCGAGCAAGTATATTGGTACCTTTTGTCTAATGGCATTTGACAACTTTGTGTCTCTATTACTTGGTAATTCTCACAGTATTTCAAACTTTTTAATTATTTAATTTGTCATGGTGATCTGAGCCATGGTTTGGGGTGGCACAAACCATGCCCATGTAAGACAGCAAACTAAATAAATATGTGTGTTCTGACTGCTCTACTGACCAGCCATTCTCCTGTCTCCCTCTTCTTGGACTTTCCTATTCCCTCAGTCACAATACTGAAATTAGGTTAATTTATAACCCTACAATGGCCCCAAGTGTTCAAGTGAAAGGAAAGTCAATCGAAGTGGCAAACTTCATTGTCTTATTTAAGAAATTGCCACAGCCACCCCAACCTTCAGCAACTACCACCCTGATCAGTCAGCACTCATCAACATCAAGACCCTCCACCAGCAAAAAGATTACAACTCCCTGAAGCTCAGCTGATGTTTAGCACTTTTTTAGCAATAAAATTATGTTTTAATTAGATGTACATTTTCAACATAATGCTACTGCACACTTTATCATTTACAGTATAGTGTAAACATAACTTTTATATGCACTGAAAAATAAAAAAAGGCGTTTGACTCACTTTATTGCGATACTCGCTTTATTGCGGTGACCTGGAACCTAACCTGCAGGGATTTCTGAGGTATGCCTATATTTTAACATAAAAGTATACACTGGGCCAGCTATCTCATTAACAAAACAAATGAATGAACTCCATCATTTAGTAGGATTCTGAAAAATACTGAAGTTTTAATATGAAAAACTAACAGTAAATACACCTAATCTTAACATTTAATAAATACCTTTTCAGGGCTGCAAATATGGCAGGAAAGCCCTCAACCTCCCGCAATAGATTTCAAGCATCTTCCAAGCTGGAAAATATGGCAAAAGCACAGGTAGTCTCCTATTTAAATAATGCATATCTGAGAAAGCAGAACAAAGATAATATACTGTCCTTAAAATACATTTGTATTTACTTATTCTTCAGATTTCCAAATCTAAAGGATCATTTTGTCCAAAATCCCTGGCAAACATGTAACTAGAGGTTTTAGACAAAATGACCTCAACCTCAATGTACCAAAATACCATCAATAACACAAGTTTTAATATCAACTATAATCAGTGATTACTGGTAAAAACCATGCTGGCAAGTGTGCATTGTGGGTAGTAACAACTCAAATTGGATAGCCTGGCACAGATTAGTACCCCAGTAAATAAATATCTTCCCTCCACTCTGTCAGTATCAGTCTCAGCGTTTAAAAACTCTCCTTCAAAAGATCTGTTTCAATTCCAACATATAAGTGTGCTACCTTGAATTTCACTTTATTGTTTCGCACCTCAGGTTTCTCAGTTATAGAATGGGGATAGCATATGTTTCTGTCAACTTCACTGGGTGCTGTGAAGATCCAGTAAAATAAAGGACAAAAAAAGATCCTTGGATCTCTAAAACTATGTCTGTAATTTAGAATATTCTGTTCATGGAGAGTAAAACAAATGTCCTAATTGTTACACTGTTTTTCCATGATCTAACAACCATATGAATTAACCAAATTTGACTCTTGTCAAAAAGATTTATTAACTTAAAATAGAATTACTTCAAATACAGACAAAAGCAACTTTCTGTTCAAGTTTGAATATTTTCAATATACAAGAATGTAAAAGAAAAATTCTGAATCTTCACGTTGTAGTTTTATTATTTTTTTTTTTTACCTTTTAAAAAGTTTTTGGCACTACAAGGTTCTGTAAAGAATAGAAGTGACAAATTTAAAACACATGAAAGTTTTTCCTAATTCTTAAGAACAATATATATAAAGTCTGAAGCAACCAAAGTATGAATACAGCTAATAGAAAATAAAGAATGTAATTTTTAAATTCTCTCTTTATACAATTCATCAAGATTAAACAAAACATAAAATTCCCTTAAAAATAGGGTAATAAAATAGATGAAATTTGTATCACTCAATTTGGTGATACTAGTAAAAACTATAGTTCATATTTATATACAAATAATACAGTCTTTAAAAACAGTCTTAGAATTTAAATAAGCTATCTAAACGTGTTAAAATTTTAAATCAGGACCTGATTTGTTTTGCTTTCCATTAAATGTCACTTTTTCTGCTGAATGTAACTGACATTGAGGTACGGATACCCTTGAGACAGCAGGATTGGCTGGTTGCTGTGCATCGGTAGACCAGCTGAAAGAAAATGGACTCGCATTACTCCGACACGTTTCCTCTTGGTGGGTGGGGACAACGCTCTCTACACCGACGGGTGGCACATCTGTCTGTTGGACACAACACAGACAGGAAACTGAAAGGCTTGTGCCTATTTATCTGACAACCCTTAGAATTTAATTTGTAGCTAGTTCTTTTTTTCTCTATTTATACAGTAAAGAGGAGATAAAGCATGTCAAAAACATTTAGCAGGGGAAGGAGGAGGACAGAAGGGAAATGTGGATATGTGAAAGAAGAAAGAAATGAAGGAGAGGAAACAACGGGAACAAATTCACCAGGGAAGAACTTCAGATCCAACGCCTCCCCCCCGCCACAATGCCACCGAACCCTAAAAGGGTTTTTATGACCAAAAGTAACTTTCCTCAACCCTAGTTCTTGAGTCAGAAGAATAAGCCCATCATATTTAATGTTCTGCCACTCTACAGTACAGGGATGCCCAAGCAGTACATGGGACAGTTTAGGAAGGCTTAAATGCAATCAAGCCTGAAACCCATACCAGGGGCTTCCCCTTAAAGTTATCATTTCATTCAGTCAACATTTCCTTAGTGCCTTTCTTTAATTTCTTGAGCTCCTAGTTTAAATGTAATAACTTTGAGTCTAGTTTTTAAATGCCTAGGTTAACTAAGAGCTGAGGGCCAGACTCAGACATTCCCTATTAGAACTGAAATAACTTTGAGGCAAGCAGGCTAGATAAAATGCTACAAGTACTCCTTAGCTTGTAATATTCATTACTTAGATCAAAGCCATTATTGGTACATAAGCGCCAACAAAATATAATGAATTCTAATGTCATTCAAGTCTTCGTTCAACAAAACAAATTTGACTATGTCATTACTCAATTCAAAAACTTCTATTAGAAAAAAAAAAACTTCTATTAGATCTCCATTTACTAAACTGAGTCCAAAAACTTCATAATATAGTGTCAGCCTATCTTCTCTAACCTCATCATGTACACATCCTTCCATTTACTTTATACGCTACTCCTTTTATTTTCTTTTTTTCTCATTATGCCAGGCAAGTACCATTGACTTTGCATATATTATTCCCTCAGCTAAGAACTCTCTTCACCTGTAATCTCTAAAAAATCTCCAGGGAGAAAAAAGTCCTATATCTCTTTCACAATCTAGTACAAATGTGAAAATCTTGTGTGAATTGATCTTTGGTGTCCCTATCTCCTGTTACCTCTGCTAGAATCTTTAAAACTAAGTCTGTAATTTAGAATACTCTAAGAGGGAACATTAATTCCCTCTAAGCGCCTATCCTTGTTTATTTTACATGTCTGGCTCTCCTAATAAAATGTGCATTAGATATACAGGTTTTACTTAATTCTTGCTTGAACAACAAGCACCTAGCACAGTGTGATACACAGTATGCTCCCTCAATAAATGTTTATCGAATGCATGAAGTTTCACTCCTTGTTCCTGGCCTTCACATAGCTTCCTCTGTCCCAGAACAAAACCCACCCAGCCTGTTAATGAATTTGTAAACAACAGTACCTTGAGTATAGAACGGTTTGTTGGGCTGAAATCTGGCATTTCCCTGATGCATGAAGTTTTGATGCAAACCATAAGGCCACGAAGCTGGGACAAGAGGGAAGTGGGGACGTGGTGCATGTTCCCAAGGAATTGGAGGATTTAGTCCTGGAAAGCCTGGCTCTGCATTTCAACAAGACAGGAAAGACATACTTTAAAACATCAGTTTGTTCATTTAAATATTCCTTCATTCCACATAGATTTATTGAGTACCTACCACTGAATAAGAACAATGCTAAATGCAGAGGATACCAATTTTTTTTTAAAGAATCAAACACTATAAATGTACTCAAATTATTCATAAAAGAGACATACAAGAAGACGACATACAATAATATGTGTGCACTGCTATAACAGATGGATGGAAGGTGTTATAAAGAAGGGGCTAATGCATTTGGTTCAAGGATAGAGAAGGTTTTCCTAAGATGATTACCTAAACTGAATTTTAAAGTACCAGGAACAAGTTAGGCAAAATGGGTCAAAGAGGGCACATTTTAGACAGAAGGAATAGCATGTACAACAGCTAGGAAACAGGAAAGCACAGCAAGTTTGGGAAGCTGCAAAATAATCAGCAATATAGAGAACAGAGTAAAGGCAGGTAGTGATAAGAAAAAAGTCTGGACAGGTAAGGTAGAATTTATATTTTGAAGAACTATAGTACATCATTAAGGGACTTACATTTTATCCTGAAAACAATGCCAACTATCCTAGAAACAATTATATCATGGCCTGGAAGGTGATTCTATTAGAAGCTAAAGCACTTGATGTAATGATTGAGAACTTGGGCTTTGGAGTCAACCAGGTTACACTCAAATCCCAGTTCCAAAAATTACTAAGGTTCAATTATGCACCTCAGGCTAATGTGAGGATTAAATTAGATAAAAAGTAACGTGGCTTACCCCAAGTTCTGGTATGTAAGTAGGAACTCAAAAAAATATAAGCGCTATTCTTTCTATAGCAAACCACCCCACAATCTATTTCCCTTTAAGATGTATCTGTAAGTACATCTTTCAAAGTACTTACAAAATCCTTTGGACCATTTTAGGTGGCTTTTCTCATTCAGGATCATAAGGTGGCAGGAAAAAATCTAAAAGACACTGTCCTCATTCACTAAACTTTCTAGCAGGAATGAAAATTAGGAGGTACTGAATAGGGAGCAGTACACAGCAAGAAAACTAAAACCCATTCTAGCCACATTCTTAACAAGTTCAGTTTTCTCAGGAGGTAACAGAAAAACAAAGCAGCTAGTTCATTGAAAGTTCATAAAATCAAGTTACAACTAAGAGCTGAAGCTATACTACCGGGTGTATTATTTTCTTTAAATGAGACTGGGTATACATATTGAGGTCCAGATCAATTGAGAAATGATGTTTTGACATAAAAGGGTACTTCTTAGAATATATTCTAATCTTCCTTGGCCATTTTTCACAAATATTTTCATAATACAAACATGGAAGAGAGAAAGGATAGCTAACACAACTGGAGGACAGAATCAACAAGAGTTAAAGGCATCCTGCAGAAAGTAAGCTAAATTTAAAAATGAGGGCGAGGGGGTAAATGAGTTAGCCAAGCTTTGGAGCAAAGCAAAAGGATGTGAGAGTAGACAAGAAAGATATAAGGGAGAGGACTTTCCAGGCAGATGGAACAAATTAAGTAAACAATTAGAGATAAGAGACAGTATGGTATGTTCATGGGATGTTAATTAGTTCATTAAGACAGAAAGAGGTCAACTAGTGGTGGTACAGAAAGGAACAAAAATATAAAAACTGAGCCACTATATCAAAGAGCAAGACAGAGTCTGTGTTCATAGTTATATAACTCAGTAACAATTGTGGTACATGTCATGGCATATATATAATAAACTTTTGTTGAATGACAAAAGCAGAGATCACATTAGAATGGCCATGTATGCCACATATCCTTTGACCCTGAAAGTCTAAATGATTTCCCACATTCTGGCATTTCTCCTCAGCAAAATACATTATCTGTATTGTCTCAAAAGAGTTCAGAGATACCTCCTCTATCATAGGCTCTAAGCAATAGCCTATTTTTGTTTAAAAAGTGCTAAAATTCTTTTGAAAATTGATAAAGGGAAAAGAATCAAGCTTAACCTACTTTTCCTATACAAACTCTATTTTAGGATAATCAAATAAAGTTAATAAGGAAAAGTTCTTTATAGAAGAATCACAAATAGTGAACAGAAAATCATTTTACAACCCTTAGTGAAATGCTTATCAGCAGTAATTATCAACAGCTACGACTATTATGTAAAAATTAACAAGGAACTTTATAATGGATAGCCAACTCACTGATCAATCTTAGTTCACTAAGAGAGTAACAGAAAGTGAGTTCTTTTTAAAATAAGGTAACAGGAAACATATAGCACCAACAAAAAAGTAAAATTCTTACCAAAAAATAACCTGAATCTAATCCAGACTCTGGACCTAACTAATTACCAATTTAGGAAATATGGGGACAGAGGTACATTTTAAACAATGTCACAAAAATAAAATTCAACCAACACTAGAATGTAGGAAGTTCTATGGTTTCTTTAATAAACAGTTTATATGGGAGAAAAGTAATGAGGGGAATTGTTATACATTAAAGGAGGTTTAAGAGATATAATAACCGCCTATAATATATAGGGCTTTGTCTGAATTCTGACTCAAAAAAATCAACAACAATTTTAGAAAAACAGGTAAAAATGAACAAGCACTGGGTATGGTAACAGCTTTGAGTGTTTAAGAAATACAAACAAGTTTATATAGAAATTTGACCCAATGCCTGAGATGTTATTAAATACTAAAGCCAAAAGCTTTTTTTAAATGAGGAAAAGGAGTGGGTCGCCTAAGTGACTCAGCCGATAAAGTGTCCAACTCTTGACTTCGGCTCAGGTCATGATCTTGCTTGAGTTTCCCAACCTCTCCCTCTGCTTCTAACGTCCCTCAAATAAATAAATAAATCTTAAAAAAAATAAAAGTAGTAAAGGAATCAAGGACTAGCAAATACTGGTAACTCTTAAAAGCTGGGTAATGGGGGGTAGGTTCATCATACTCTCTCTCCTGTATAATTTCAAATTTTCAATAACAGAGTTTTTAAAATAAAAATATTATTGGGGCGATTGGGTGTCGCAGTCAGTTAGGCATCTGACTCATGGTTTTGGCTCCAGTTGTGATGTGAGAGTCATGAGACCGAGCACCCAGTCGGGTTCTGTGCTCAGTGTGGAGTTCGCTTGAGATTCTCTCTCCCTCTCCCTCTGCCCCTCCCAATCATGCATGCTCTCTCTATAAAATAAATAAATAAATCTTTTAAAAAATTATCAATCAAAAAGCTGTGGATCTAAAACAAGACTTATGGTTTATCAAGCATTTTAATTATGCAAATATTTAAAAAATGACTGGATCATAAGACACCTAAATGTTACTTGGCAGTTATGTCTAAGAATTGAGAATATGGATTATTTATTATTCAAATCTTCTATAATGAAAATATATTTCTATAAACCAGGAAGAAACTACTACCTTTTAATGCTACAAAGTGCTACTAATACCTTTTTAAAGAACTGTTCCTTGAGCCTAGGGCAAAGAGCACAGGTTTTGAAGAAAGAAACTGGTTTAAGTCTTGGATCTACTCTGATTAATTATGAGATCCTGATAAGTTACTTAACCCTGCAATATCCTCAACTATAAAATTTGTTTTAATAATACCCTACACCAAGCTGGACTATAGTGAAATTTTAAAATAAGTAGCATTTATGTATATTACCTCATTTAATATTCACAACAATCCTGTGCATTAAATGCTATTAATATCCTTATTTATTTATTTATTTTTAATATCCTTATTTTAAGGATGAAACAAATGCACAAAGAAACTGAGCAACTCCTAATGCTACATAATAAATGGCATGGCTAGGATTCAAATCCAGACAGTGTGAATCCACAGCCTAATCCTATACTGCCGCTCATAAATATTGCTTGCCATTCTTTTCCTCATATTTATTTCCCCAAGTACAACCAATCATACCAATCACCCAACCTTTCTACAGACAGATGCAAAAGAAGAAAAGGAAGAGTTACCCGAATTCCCCACTGTACCATTGTTCACCAGGGAATTTGGAGCCACAGTACGAGGCCAGTGTCCATCATGAGAGGAGTTAGGGATCGCCACAGGTCTGGCAGCAGGCTGCGCAAAGATGATGCTGGGATCGTTCAGGCCAATACTGCTGGGGGCACTGCCTGGTGCAGAGTGGATCACTGGACCATGGATAGGCCAGGATGGGGCAGGGATCTGGAGAGGGTGCATTGGCAACAATCCCATATTGTGCATGGGAGAATACTGAGCTGGTGGTGACTGGGGAAAGTTATACATAGGCATCTGGACCTGATGGGGGGGCTGGGCTCCCTGCTGAGGTGGGCCAAGCTTGGGTTGGGATCCTGGCTGGGATGGAGACTGAGTAATGGCAGCTGATTGGGAAGAGTTCTGTGGAAACGGCTGGGGCTGAGGAGAATAAGATGGTGAATCAGACTGCAAAGAGAAAAAGATAACATTTTAAAATTAATTTAAAAACATGTTAATGTTATAAAAGCAGAGATTATCTAAATACAAAATTATGGAGTTATTTTATTAGAACATTATAAACACAACTCTATTATGTAAAAGCCTCATTTTACATGAAAATAGAATTTTCTCAGAGATCCTCAAACCCTCTCTGACATATGTATTACTCTATAAACTTTTTTACTGCCCAAAGAAGAGCCCAGATGTCATTTCTATGATGCAGAACTCACATTCCAACTGTAACTAGAAACTTGTATCTAAGTATCTCACAGGCACTTTGATTCAGTCCCTCAATAAGTTACTGAGTGTCAGTAATGTCTGGACATTGTTCTAGGTATTAAAAATACAATTATTAACATGTATGCCCTCATGAAACTTAAAGTTTACAGGGGAAAGGAGAAAGAGCAGATGAAGAGATTACATGAGCAATTACAGTGAAATATAATTTATTACTATGATAAATTTATTACTATGATAAATTATATGATAAAGAATGTATGATATACATTGCATAAGGAAATCCCAGAACAGGAATACCTAAACATACTTTGGGAGGAGAAAAGAATAAGATGAATGAAAGTGGAAATCAAGGAAAGCTTCCCAGAGAAGTAACCTTTAAGTTGAGACACAGGGTAAATAGCAATCAGTCTGATGAAAGAGGGCAGGGATAAGGGAAGGGGAAGAGTGTTTCATGCAGAGGGAACAACATGACTGAAGATCTATAGGCTCATGAACACCTACCTGACTTAAGAAATTGGATTTTTTTTTAAAGATTTATTTATTTATTTATTTGACAGAGAGAGAGAGAGAGAGAGATCACAAGTAGGCAGAGAGGCAGGCAGAGAGAGAAGAGGAAGCAGGCTCCCCACCCAGCAGACAGCCCGATGCGGGGCTTGATCCCAGGACCCTGAAATCATGACCTGAGCCAAAGGCAGAGGCTTTAACCCACTAAGCCACCCAGGTGCCCCAGAAATTGGATTCTGAAAGAAGTTTATTATTACTGGAGTATAATGGCAGGGGAATGGCAGAAATGAGGTTGAAGAACTAAAGAGGAACAAGATAATGAAGGATCCCATAGGTCTTGTATTAAGACTTTATCCTGAGGGCACAGGGAAACGACTGAAGGGTTTCAAACCAGTCAGGAACATGATCAATCTCTAGTTTATAAAATTATTCTGGCTTAAAGGTAATGAAATAGAGAATACGTGTGTGTGCGGGGGGGAGACTAATAAGAGTGATTAAAAGGCTAGCCCTGAGATGATGGTAACCTAGGCTAGGGAAATACAATATAGGGACAGGGAAGCAAATAGCTGCAAGCTATTTTTTATAGATAGAAATAACAGGAGTTGATGACTGACTGATGTGGGAGTTGAGGGAAAGGAAACTAGAGAGTAGGATCATTCAATGAGATGGAGAACGCAAGAGCCAAGAAGTGGTTATAAGTCTAGGAATTTAAAGTGAAGTATGTTACATTCCAGATATTTTGAGGCTAAAATGCCTTGTGAGACATCAGAACAACAATGTCCATTAGACAGACTCTGACCCATATCTCAGGTAAGAGGAAAGTGAGTGCTAAAGCAGAGGGTAAAAGTTAGAAGCAGCAAAAGAAAGTGGTTAGAGCATAGGTTTTGAAGACAGGGCCTGAGGGTTCAAATTCTAGTTCCAAGTATGTGCTGACGTTGGCAAGAAACTTAAATCTCAGTTTTTTCACCTGTAATGTATAAATAATAAAAAGAATCTATCTCATAGGTTTCTGTGTAGGTACGTAGCTATGTAGATTAACTAAGCAATACATGTGGAAAATATAAACACCAAATTCAGGACTTAGATACATTTTAGTAGCTAGAAAGGGATGGTAGGAAGGTTTTAAGATGGGAACAGCATCAAAAAGGAATACATAGGGATTACTGACTATGGGTTAATTTTTAATAAAGGTAATAAATATCAAGAATTGTTAAAGCCTGGTGGTACTACATGGATGTTTATTACTTTCTGTACTTTTTCAATATTTTATTACAAGAAACAGGAGAAATGATATATATGGCACACAGCAATCAACAATGTTAGCTAACATTATTGTTGTTTTATAACATTTATGAAAATGTCAGGCCCATAGTATGTATTCAAAAATTACAGGTGGGGTTAGTGGGCTCCTAAACATTGTTCCCAAGACTCTCCCTATATTGATCTATGAATCCTTTGAGAATTTTTTCTAAAACAAAGATCATACCAGATTTAGCATGTTTAATAGCTAACAGCTTTGAGGCTACCTATACCTGGGTTTGAATCTTTTAATTTCTCTTATTCTCAGCTTCCCAATTTGCAAAATTTGATCATATTAATACCTACCACTTGACATGCCACCCAAAGGATTAAGTGTGAAGCACCAAAGCATAGTATCAGGTTTAAAGTAAGGAAGCAATTCATATTGAATTAATTTAAGAAGTGCAGGGTGAATATAGATTTACACAAAGGTTAAGAGCAACTCAGCAAAGTTAATATGAAACTTGTGAATTCCAATTTAATTAATACTCTTCTTTCACAAGATGTATTTCATTAGGTATTCATATCAGCTATGAGAAGACACATAAAAACTTCAAGCAAGTCCAATGCCATTTATGTATTCCCCTAACATATTAAACCCCTAACACATCTCAATTTTGGGGTCTATTTTTATAAATGTTGCTGATATTCTGCCACTAGGCAAAGTCTGAAACCTCAATTACCTTATTTTAACCAACAAATATATTACATAGTTATCTTATTTTACAAATAAGAAGGCAAGCTCAATGAAGTTAAGTAGCTTGCCCAAAGATATAAACCCAGATCTACTTTACTCCAAAGGTAATGCTCATTCCACCTCATGTGCCTAGCAGAAACACCTATACAAAAGCACTGTTATTTGGATGACTATTTGCCAGTCTAAAAGATCAACCCAATCACCCATCAAAGATAGTACTATCTTCCTGCCAAAACTAATCCATCTGCAGGCAGAGTACTTACACATTCTGAGGACTGTCTAGTCCTGATGGACTGATCACCCTGTTGCTGGGTTGAACCAGCCACCTGTTGAGCATTTACAAGGTTGCGGACCAGCTGGGCTGCTAAGAGAAGACATTAGAAAGAAAATGAACAGATAAAGAAAACAACAGAGAAATGACAATCAATAAACTTCCTTCCTCTGTTAAAGAGTCTCAAATCCCTGTGAGATTTTATAAACTTGGACTTTTAAAGTATTATGTTTGTGAAGGACTTGTAACAACTAATTTTTTTTAAAGCTATTTCTCAATCTTGCAAATCACTAAAAAAATATACTGGTGCTAGAAACAAGAACAAAAAGACAAATACTCTTTCCTAAAGGAGACGATATATTTAAAAAAATATCTTCTGCAACAAGAATCTGAGTAACTGGAAATCATCACTTCTAAAACATTGGGTTTCTAATTCTTAAAATTACTTATGATTTATAACAGAAACAGCTCTCCTTCTCACATAAGAGAAATGGGAAGAGATATAATTTCTCCTGTATATGTTTCCCCCCCAAAAAATTTAACTTCTATTATCTTTTGATAGTGAAGGAATAAAAGAGGTAATTCAAATCCAAAGAATACTTAAAGGCAGTTTACTAAATACAGCAGACTGCTAAGACCTTAATAGTGAACATATCTGAGTACTGTTCAAAATAAAGGACTGGCTAAATTTTCTCTAAGAAATTATAAGGTCCAAAATCATACTGCTAACTTTGGAAAAGAGAGGAATTAGAGCCCTTAGAATGACATCAACACAAATGACCTTATTTCTACCAAAAACTATTTTTAGCCTTTTCTATTTACCTGCCACACTGCTATTCCTCTGACGGGCCAGCTTGACCTCTGGGCACTCCCTTCGTACATGTCCTGCATCTCCACATATAAAGCATCTGAGGTCTCTGGGGTCTCTAAACTCTCGAGTGTCGTGGAGGTCTCGGGGGTCAACAAGGTCTCGGGAATCTTTCTCCTCTTCATTCCCATCCTTCTCTTCTTCACTGTCTTTCTTCTTTAGTCTAAACAGTAAACTGCTGATACCAATAATGTGGGGCTAGGGACTTGTAAACTGAATGAGTCACAGAACAAACTAAACTACACAAAAGTCTCACAATAAAGGGATTAACATGCCAATTGGTTCATGCACCTTTTCTTAAGGGAAGGGAACTCACATTTAGAGCACACCTACTCCTATGGCAGAAACTGGGTATTCCAGGAGTTTTATAATACAATATCAAATTAGAAAAAATTTTTAATATTGAATTTTAATCTTAGAATTATCCTTAGAAGTTGATATTTATTATCTCCATTTTACAGAGGGAGAAGCTGATGCTAGAGAAAATGTCTTCTCTAAATTTAAGTCAGTATATAGCACTGATGGAATCTAGGAATTCATTCTGTCTGAAAAGTTCTAAGCCCTTTATATTAGGAAAGACTTAATAACTAAAGAAAGGATTTTTCCTGGCCTATTAAAAAAAGAGTATATAAAATACAGGAAAGTCTATTTCATAAATATATTTTTAGGGGTGTGGAGGGTGCCTAGTCCTCAAGGTATATATTACATAGGTATACCTCACAGTAAATATCTCAAAGATTCAGTTAATTACATTTTAATTACTGATTGGCAGGACTATGAGGTACTCAGCAAGAACCCCATGACTGGATCATTTTTTTTTCTTGGCTCCTGGCACAGTTCCCAATAGAGTAGGTGTCAATAAATGCTTCTTCAATTAAAACAAAACAAAACAAAACCTGAGTGAACAAATGAATATCACTGTGCCACAAATAAATCTCTCTCTTATTAACAAAATTCCTCCAATATACATTTTACCTAATGTCCAATTTAAAGACCTGAACCTTCTTACTTAAACATATATGAACACAGTTACAGCTACTATTGGCCTCACATTTATTTTCCCTGTAATGCTGATACATAATCATTTGCCAACCTTCTCCTTTTAGGGCAGTCTTTCATGTAGTGGCCTATTTTTCCACACACACGACAACATCGATCATTGGGAGCCAGTTCTCCATCTGTTAATACTCGGGAATCAAAGAAGTACTCCTAGGGAGAAAAGAAAACTTGACTAGAAAAAAAAAAAACAACAACAAAACCACTATGAATTGTGGAATCCAAATGGAAAGAAACCAAGTGTAAAAGTGGTTTTAAAAAAAAGGAAATAAATGGGACATCTGGTGGCTCAGGTGGTTAAGCATCTGCCTTTGGCTCAGGTCATGATCCCCGAGTCCTGGGATCCAGCCCTATGGAGGGCTCCTGGCTCAGCAGGGTGTCTAATTGTCTCTCTCCCCCTCTGCCCTACTTGTGCTCTCTCTCTCTCTCTCAGGCTCTTTCAAAATAATAAAATCTTAAAAAAAAAAAAAAAAAAGGAAATATCAAAAAACATTTCAATTTTATTAATTGAAATTAATTGTAATTAAAATCATGATATGAAAATAAGATTAAAAATTATCATCATCGGGGTGCCTGGTTAAGTGTCGGTTAAGTGTCTGCCTCTGGCTCAGGTCATGATCGCAGGGTCCTGGAATTGAGCCCTGAACCAGGATCCCTGCTGAATTAGGCTCCCTGCTCAGCAGATACCCTGCTTCTCTCTCTCCCTCTGCTGCTTCCCCTGCTTGGGTGCGCACTCTCTCTGTCAAATAAATTTTAAAAGTCTTTAAAAGAAAATTAGTATCATCACTGGGGCTCCTGGGTGGCTCAGATGGTTGAACATCCGGCTCTTGATTTCAGCTCAGGTCATGCTCTCAGGGGTCATGGGATCCAGATTCCAGTTGGTCTCTATGCTTAGCAGGCAGTCTGCTTCTCTCTCTCCTTCCCCCCCCACTCCTCCCCATACTCTCTCCAATAAATAAGGAAAAAAAAAGAATCATCATCAAGAATACCATAGTTGCTACCAGAGCTAACCACGTTACATCCACATTATTTCTTCATTTATCCGTGGCATCTTTGCATAATAACTCAATAAATACTATTTTCATCTTCATTTATAGATGAGCAACCAGAGGCTCAGAGACTGAGTCATTTGCCCATAGTAAAATTACCTAATAGGTAAGCAGGATTTAACGCTACATTGGTCTGACTACAAATCTCATGCTTTCTGCCTTATCAGGCTATTTCTAGAAAAAAATTATTCTCTTTACAAAAGACCTCTCTGCCAATAAAGCAATCCTCTGGTTTATTTTCTTTTCTTTTTTTTTTTTTTTTCAAGATTTTATTTATTTGACAGAGAGAAACACAGAGAGAGAGGGAACACAAGCAGAGGGAATGGTAGCGGGAGAAGCAGGCTTTCCGCCCAGCAGAAAGCCCGATGCGGGGCTCGATCCCAGGACCCTGGGATCATGACCCGAGCCAAAGGCAGACACTTAACGACTGAGCCACCCAGGCGCCCCAATCCTCTGGTTTATTTAAAATATGATTGGATTGGCATACAACCTTTCAAGAACATATAACATTTATTACATAAAGCAGGGTACAGCTAAAGAACGGACAGAGAACCAATACATAGTAAATCATTTTTCCAAGTTTTAGAAGTACCGGCATCATTTTTCCTTTACCCTACCACCTAGGGTACTCTTCTAAGATTTAGCTCAGTTTTGTTTTGCACTATCACAAAAACTAGTTTGCCCTAACAGTACCCACATCTCTGGTAGGCAAGATCTTCAATCTATCTAAAGTCAAAGATAAAAGTGTTAGAGACATACCTACTAGGATGGCTATCATAAAAAGAGAAAGGATGTAGATGAAATGGAACCCACACATATTGCTGGTGGGAAAGTAAAATAATACAGCTGCTTTATAACCCTCTCCAGCTAACCCCTTTCCCTTTGACCCCCTCCTGCTGATGCCCTATCCCCTTGACCTCCTCCTGCTGACCCCCTGCCGCTGACCCCTCCCTAAACTTACAGTGTTGTATTTCAATTATATGTCAAAAAAACTGGGGGGAAAGAATAGTTTGGCAAGACCTCCAGAAAGTTAAACGTAATGTCAAAATGAACCAGCAATTCTACTGATAGGTATATACCCAAAAGAAATGAAAGCATACATCCACACAAAAAATTGTGCATAAATATTCATAGCAGGATTACTCGTAAGAATGAAAAAGTATAAACAACTCAAATGACCAACAAAGATGATGAACGGATAAATAAAATATGATATATCCCATTTAATGGAATAATGTTCAACCATAAAAAGGAATGAAGTGGTGATACATGCTACAACATGAATAAACCCTGAGAACATTAGGCTAAATGAAAGCAGCCAGTCACAAAAGGCTACATATTTAATGATTCCATTTATTTGAAATGTCCACATGGGCAAACCTACCAAACAAAAAACAGATCAGTGGTTTGAGAAGTAGGAGAGAAGAGGAATGGGGAATGATTGCTAATACGGATAGGGGTTTCCTTCAGAGAGAAACAAAATGTTCTAAATTAGATTGGTGATGGCTGCAGAATCCTGTGAATATACTATAAACCAGTGAATGAACTGCTCATTGTATGTTTGTGAATTGTATACACTGTAAATTATTCAACAAAGCTGTATTGTTAAAAAAAAAAAAAAAAGATAATTCTTCACATTATTAAAGAAACCGATATAATTAATTAAAATCCTCATCACCATATTTTCTGCCAAGACAAAATAAAAGCTTTTGTCAACCTAGGAATCATCCTGAACTTGCTCTCCTTCACCCATTGCCTCTAATTAATCATGTTATAACCATTTTATCCCTGAATCTCTCTTTAATCTACTTTTCTCCATTCTATCAACCCAGTTAAAGTGGCCTAGAACTGAGGGTCAGCAAACTTTCTGTAAAGAGCCAGAGAGTAAATATTTTAGGTGTTGTGACAAAATGGAAGATACTATGTAATACTTATATAATAAGAGAAAACAAATTTCCACTAAATTTTTTATTCAAGAATTTCAAAATATACTACTAATAATAATTGAGTAAAATTTTTTTGTAATATAAGTTTACTGATTAGAAGAAAGCAAGGGCGCCTGGGTGGCTCAGTGGGTTAAAGCCTCTGCCTTTGACTCAGGTCATGATCTCAGGGTCCTGGGATCCAGCCCCGTGTCGGGCTCTCTGCTCAGCGGAAAGCCTGCTTCCTCCTCTCTCTATGCCTGTCTGTCTACTTGTGATCTCTCTCTGTCAAATAAATAAATAAAATCTTAAAAAAAAAAAGTTTTAGAAGAAAGGAATTTTTTTTTAAAGATTTTATTTATTTATTTGACAGAGAGAGATCACAAGTAGGCAGAGAGACAGGCGGTGGGGGGGCGGGATGGGGGGGTAGAAAGCAGGCTCCCTGCCAAGCAGAGAGAGCCCGATGCAGGGCTCGATCCCAGGACCCTGAGATCAATGTCCTGAGCCGAAGGCAGAGGCTTTAACCCACTGAGCCACTCAGGCACCCCGAAAGGAATTCTTTTTTTAAGATCTTACTTATTTATTTGACAAAGTGAGAGAGCACAAGCACAGGGAGCGGCAGAGAGGGAGAAGCAGACTCCCCGCTGAGCAGGGAGCCCCAGGGAATAATCCCAGGACCCTGGGGGATCATGACCCAAGCCAAAGGCAGTTGCTTAACTGACAGAGCCACCCAGGTGCCCCTAGAAGAAAGGTATTCATTCTGGGAGAGATATTTCACTTAACGGAGGTTCAAAATTAATGTTACCTATCATTAAAATTGATAGCAAATGTTCATCTGTTAATGTTAATCTGCAATTACATTTTACATATTTCATCTCCGAAAATGTTTTTCACATTTGAAAGATTGAAGATTCAAGGTAAGGAATTAGATCTCGAGTGCAAATGAAGGACTAGTCTCTGATAAAGAAAATGTATCTGTAGATGCAGGCAGATTTAAAGTGTTACAGAAAGTTGGGGGCACCTGGGTGGCTCAGTCGTTAAGCGGCTGCCTTCGGCTCAGGTCATGATCCCAGAGTCCTGGGATCGAGCCCGGCATCGGCATCGGGCTCCCTGCTCAGCGGGAGGCCTGCTTCTCCCGCTACCATTCCCTCTGCTTGTGTTCCCTCTCTCGCTGTGTTTCTCTTTGTCAAATAAATAAAATCTTTAAAAAAAAAATAAAAATAGGGGCGCCTGGGTGGCTCAGTCGTTAAGCGTCTGCCTTCGGCCCAGGTCAGATCCCAGGGTCCCGGGATCGAGCCCCGCATCGGGCTCCCTGCTCGGCAGGAAACCTGCTTCTCCCGCTACCATTCCCTCTGCTTGTGTTCCCTCTCTCGCTGTGTTTCTCTCTGTCAAATAAATAAAATCTTAAAAAATAAATAAATAAATAAATAATAAAAATAAAGTGTTACAGAAAGTTGAAGGAATATCTGATACTATCTTTGTCTCAACCAAACAAAAAAACAAAAAAACAAACAAAAAAAACAAAGTAGGAATCCAATAAATATGTGTTGAAAGAATATATTTTACTATAGAAAGTATAAGTATGAAAGACTTTAAAGGATATTTTCTAGTGCTCGCTTCGGCAGCACATATACTGAAGGATATTTTCTACAATATCAGTTATAACATTGATATAATAAAAACAATCTAAACGTCCATCAAAGGACAAGAGCTAAAGTAGTATATAAACAAGCCATAGAACACTATTTGACTTTTAAAAGAGAAAAAAGTATATCAAAATAATGGTTAGCAGACTCACAGGCCCCTTCAGATAGGCCTCAAACTGATGTTTGGCTCTTATACCAAATGAAACTCAAGACTCTAAACTGACATCTACTAGGACTACTTATGCTGAGTTACTAAAAGTTACTAAAATTTTGTATTCATAGACTAAAATTAGCACATTTTCAGTTTACTAGGAATTCTAATATTCTACTAAAAAGTCTGACAACATGAAATTGCTAGGTTCCTATAGAACATATGCACATATACACACTAATAGCTGGAATTCCCACAATTTTCAGGTAAAATGTTTTATCAGTGCATCATCAAATTTTTTTTTATCTGACTGTGCTCTCTTCATTTATTGTTTTTTTAATTAGTATGTCAGTAAAATCATTGTTGGATTTTCCCTTTGTTTGACATTTTGTTCTTACACAACTTCTGTGTCATTTCAAATTTTACTATTATTTTCTTTTTCTCCATTATAATTATTACCACCCCCTCCCAAGAGGCAGGACAATAAAAAATGTCAAGAATCAGTGCTACAAGGGAAAAAAGCTGTAGATATTTCTGCTTTTCTTACCCTACATCCCAAAGAAAGAGTGCAGAAAATGTACTGAACAAGATCAAGGATATTTGTTATGCAATAGTAGAGAGAGTTTCTCTCTTGAGATTGCTTCTCTTTGAAGTTTCTTTCTCTGTGAAACTTAGACCTCCTCCCATTAGAAAGCAAGCAAAAAACAGAGTGAGACCAAGAGGAATGGGAAATACTATGCCACCCAGTTCAGGCAAAAGGAATCCTCCCAGTTCCATGCCATCAAATTCAGTTACCAGGGCTATACCAAAATTAGAGCGGAAGCCTCAACAAGTGAGAAAGTATTTCTTTGATGTTGTCCTCTCTGTTTATATCTTCATCAAGATTTCTAGAGATAGGGGCGCCTGGGTGGCTCAGTGGTTTAAAGCCTCTGCCTTTGGCTTGGGTCATCATCTCAGGGCCCTGGGATGGAGCCTCACATTGGCCTCTCTGCTCTGCAGGGAGCCTGCTCCCCTCTCTCTCTCTGCCTGCTTCTCTGCCTAGTTGTGATCTCTGTCAAATAAATAAAATCTTAAAAAAAAAATTTCTAGAGACAGATGAAGGGCAGTGGGCAGCACTTCAAATTCAAAATTTAAGGATACTGACTCTTGACTATCTACCTTCATTCATTCAACAAATGCTTATTTGGTACATCCAAAGAGCCATCTGAGTAGGTACTGGAGATACGACGATGAAGAGACATAATAGACCCTTATCCTCATGGAGCTATAGTCTAATGGGGGAAGACAGAATTAAACAAATAGATATACAAAATTTAGCAAATAGATAACTCATTATGAACTATGATAAGTACAATAAAAAATATATAGGGAATGTATAATCATCTGTTTCCGCTATTTCTAACACCAACTTGGAAATAGGATAAGGCTTCCTATACCACAAAAAAGGCAGTTCTATAAGAAAAAAGATTCAGAATCCAAATTATGTAAACTTACAGCTTCTCTGCCAATGAGTGGATAAAAGGGGGTACCAAAAAGCTTCCTTCCATTGATAAATGCCTTCATGATAAAATTGGTCACTATTGAAAAAAGAAGAAAAAAATAAAGATGCAGACCTTAATGTGTAAAAGCTTCAAAAACAGGGGAATTCTAAATTTAAAACTTACTTTTTCTAGAAACTCCAGCACCAAGGTTATGATTCAAGTCAAAAGGATCTAGAAATGAAATATTTATTTGTAATTAAGAATTTTGTTCACTATAACATAAAATATACATATGAGCCATAACAAGAGAGTAATACTATTTAACTCAGACCATTCAAGTCAGCAAATTATTCTTCTAAAGTTATAGATTAAAAAAGATAGAAATTGGAGGGGGAAGGTAAAAAATAATAAAAGTACAGAAACATAAAAATCAAGAGGAAGAATCTTCCAAATTCTAATGTGTTTTCAGTTTTCCCTTCTATCTCCCTGCCAAATGAAACTCTGGCTTTTTATTTCGTTTTGTTCCTCAGTTAATGTCAGCTAAATGATTACCTTCAATTGCAATGCATTTGGATGTCCACTGCTTCTCAAAAGTTGTCAACAGCTTTTTCTGCCGAATGCTAATTACATATTCCTTGAAATCAAACTCTTCAGTATAAAAGCGAAGCAGTCCCAACCAAAGCTCTCCTAATGTTTCTGTGTTCTTTCCAAGTGAAGGTAAACGCTTTTTCTATAGGTAAGAAAAAAGACGGAGAGAGATGTCTATATCTACTCAAAATATGGAACCCAAATATAAGTAAAATTATTAAATTATGCAAATCCCAACACATATCAGTAAGCATTCTATAACATAAAGACTATGAAAAAATTACCAGTTCTTCTGTTTTATCAAAGAAAAACGCATTCCATCCATCAACCATTCTCTGTGGAATCTGTTTTCCATCAAAGATCTGTAAAAATAATTTTATTATTAGATTTCAAATCCTCTAATGCAAACGCCTAAGCATCCTCTTTATCATTTTAGAATGTACCTGTAAGAGATACTGAGATATTTCTTTCCAAAAGGAACATGTCAGGATGGTACAATTTGTGCTAAGTTATTAATAAATGAAATGTATCTGGAAAATCAAAGCTGGGCAAGGATATCTTAAGAGCTTGAGACTCTCCAAATGACACATTTGATATTATCTATTTGGCCTGTCAAAACACATCCGGTCCAAGACTAATGAAGTAAAACAGGAAAAAAAAACAATGAAAACCACATTTTCATCAAAGGATCACAGAGGTAGAAATACATAATACCTATTGATTTGTACACAGAAAGGAAATCAATGGAACTGCTCATTTTGGGGAAAGGCTCTAATCAGTTATCTCTATCAGATGATGCTGAAAAGCCCCTGGGTATTGATTTCTTTAAATAGAAAATTAGATAGTTTTCCTGACATCTTGATAAAAACTGTAAAATCTTCACGATTATAAATAATAATCCACTGTCATGAGGAAAGGGAGGGAGAGTAATGCTACTTTACTAGAAGAAAAGTATCTCTTAAGATGAGTTCTTTAAAAAGTAAAAAGCTGCAACAAGTTCACAGTCAGCAGACCTCATTTCTAGTCTTAGTCCTGCCTGGTAGTGATTCTAAAGACCATTACCCTCCTAAACCCTTCACTGTTTTCCCAATGAAAATGAGAGATTATACAGTAATTAGGTCAGTTGTTTTCAAATTTCATTTTTCTTTTAAGCTGTAGAATCCTTTCCTAAAATGGAACCTTCCTGGAAACTTACGAGTAGATAAAAGCAGAGGTACTTTAATAGAATCCTAAGTGGAGAAAATACACCCTATTTTTTTCCTTATCTCACTTCTCACACATACTCTGAACCCCTACAACTTACCAGAAAATACTTTAAAACCATCAGATAAGGTGGTCCCCATCACCTCTTCCATTTTAGATGGCACAGTGATTTACAAAATTAACATGTCTGGTCCCTCTAATTTCACTCTCAGGTTTAAGTTCCTTGTAGAGTCACACTCTGGAAGCATGTTTACAAAAAAGAAAGTTTCCAGAAACTTAAGCTAAGAAGTTCCTTTTTTTTTTTAAGAGAGAGAGTGCATGCAAGCGCCCACGAAGGAGGGACAGAAGGAGAGAGGGAAAGAGAGACTCTCAAGCAGACTCCCACTCGGCATGGAACCCAACTCACTGCTCAATCTCACAACCGTAAGATCATGACCTGAGCCGAAATCCAGAGTCGGACACTTAACTGACTGAGCCACCAGACGCCCCAGTTGCTTTTATATTTATATGTAACTTAAATACAATTACCACTTATCTACCATAAATTCTGACACTTCACAAAACAAACAAGGGAGAACGTGGCAATTAGATATTGATACCTACAATATATCCTGCTCTGAAAAAAGAAACGAAGGTTATTAAAGAAACCAAAGTGTAATATTTTACCATTATAGAGTATTTGACCCTTATAGATACTATTACAGGTATTACATGGGAATAATATAAGCTACATTGTTAGACCTTGATTCTTTTTAATATAATTTTTATTTTGGACTAACATCTATGATCCAAACCCAATTATGTTGGCTGTTAACACAGTGAAGTGGACCCTGTGGGCCTTCAAAGGTATTTAAACACTGATTTGCCTATTTTTTTTTTTAATGAGCTCTCTTATTTCAATTTCTAACTTTCTGCAATTTCAGCCTTTAGAAGGATTACTGCTATCCCCCTTTCTCTTACACACACAAACACACACACACAATTTCTCTTTCCATTTCTCTCTCAATACCAATCATGCTCTACTAGAGTAGTGAGTTCTACTCAGTCCTCCCTAAAACCTTGTGAACAATCATATTTGTACAAGGAGTGACCCTGTATGTTTTCCATATTTACTTTCATATTTAATTGTAATATTTTAGTATCTGATGCTATATTTAAACTGAAATATTTAAATTTTTTAGTTGTAAAATGTACAAAACAAAAATTATTGTGGTGGTAAATTTTACAAGTGTTCAGTTCAGTGGCATTAAGTACACCCACATTGTTGTGCACCATTATCACCATCCATTCACAGTATTCTTTTCATCTTGCAAAAACGAAACTGACACTATTAAACAATAATTCCCCATTCCTCCCTCTCCTAGCCCCCCAAAACCACCATTCCACTTTCCATCTCTATGAGTTTGACTACCCTATATGAGTGAAATCATATATATTTAGCCTTTAATGACTGGTTTACTTCCTTTATGCTTGAGAGCATACTGCTCTCAAGATTCATCCATTCAGTTGCAATTTTTAAGCTAATATAAGCTAAGAAAACATAGAAGTTCATAATATCAAGTGTGATTAACACTGCCCAATCCTCTTAGTTTTTTTTTTGTCTTTTTGTATTTTTGCATGAAAATTTATTTTTACTTATGATTTTCTAGAATACAGCAAAATCATCCTGCTTAGGAAAGCTCCTTTTGACCTAAAGAACTTTATATCATTAACCATGAAAAATGCACTTAGTGGAGTCTTACTTATACCCCAGTCACTTCAAGCCTAGGTTCAATTACAATTGGAGTCAAAGATCAACAGCTTCATTAAACATATCCTTACCCTTAAAAGTTGATCGATGTCAATGACCAATACTTAAATGATGCCAGAGCAATGGACAATGGGGTCCCATATGACAAGCAAAAAAGCCAGAAGCAAAAATCCATATATCATCAGTTCATATGTATCACAAAGCCCCCCACAATCAGAGCTCATTATGATGGAAAACATTCCATGGACTGTCTCTCATTTCATCAAGCACTGTTAAGCAGATAATGGGAGAGTTCTTGAAGTTGGCTACCGCAGTCCTGCCTACATTTTTCCAATAATAATATTAATACAGCTGCTAATGGCAGTAGTAGTAATAATAATGATGATGATAAAGCAAGCACCATTTACGAACACCTACTTTAGCACCTACTATAATTCAAGGGCATTTGACTTCTCTGTTCCTTATATCAATATTGAAATAATACTATTAATACATTATTATCGTTGATGAAACTCAGACTAGTAGTAGTTGGGCATCTTAGTGAAGGCCACGATGTCAGAATTAGGATTCAGACCAGGTAAGCTCTACCTCCAAAATCATGCACCACTCTTTCCATTATATAGTACTGCCTGAATGGCTCCTCATTCATGGATAATATAATCAACCACAGACAAACCATCATGAAAACAAAATTTTAGTTAATCATAGTATTCTAAGTCACAGCAAATCATAGTAAATGGCTGCTACGATATTCCTGTGTAATAATGCATTTAAGACATCCAAATTTAAAACCCTAACAACAGTTAGACTAATGCAAAGAATGACCTTGGCCTTGCCAGGCCTCATTAATTCATGTTAAATTTTAAATATCCTACTATATACAACCTTGTTAAAAACCACATGACTCAACACAGATTCAGCAACTTAAAATTTTCTGCTAGGAAAGGATATTTGAAATTTTTGTTTCTTCTCCACTGTTAATTTAAAAGGGGAAATAAATGCTGCTATAAGTACATGGCATTCATTAGAACTTTTTAAAACTTACTAAGGCCATCTGACAACCACCATATGGCTTGCTTATTTTGTGATTTTCTTCTCTGCTGTAACTACTGGTTTGTGTAAAGTCAGAATATATGATTTGCCAAATAATTCTGATGCACCTCTCTTACCTCAAAATAATCATCTTTCTAAGAAATTAGAACTGGATTCTCCCTAATGCTTGCAAATACACTTTGTGCCAAGAATGAGGAGGAATAGATGGGATGATTAAGAACTTCTTTGAACCTATTTCACGGTATAAATTGGCTACAAAAAGGGAATCCATGAGTCACCAAATCTGAATGAATAGGACTATAATGATTCTTCTGATGTAAATTCTTATGCTTAATGCAATTAACATGACCTTACAGAGATGAGGAAGAATTTCCTTGGGTTTTCTCTCAACCAAAATTCACAAAGTTGACCAAAGTATACACAAGAATATACCAAAGTTCATTACCAGGCAGGAGCAGGGAGAATACTATGGACAGAAGAAACTCTATTTGCATCTGAGAGACTATAATGCATGAGTTCATGGATAGCTATAAGACTTTCATAATCATTTGCAGCATTCTAAGACTATCAAATACAAACACGCTACAAAAGATACTTAATAGTTTTGTTCATCTAAAATTCTTTTAGTAGTCTATATTCTCCCATAATGAATTTTTCAAAAAGATTCATTATGTGATTGTATCATTAAGGGAAGAAGAAAACTTAGGATGTCCATGCTGGGAAAATCCTTCATGACCACATAAACTAATCAAGATCTACTGTGTTTAGATTAATGTTTTCAAAAGAAACTCCTTTACAGTTTACACCTACCTCTTGTAGAACTGGGATAACAGGTGGTTTTCTCTGCTGCAGAAAGTACAGCACCATAAGGATATAAGCATATGAAGATAAACTTCCCCTGGAAGCATCTCCAATGTCACATCGCTAAAGAAACAAAACAGAGATTGAAATATAATTTCAGAATCTTATTTATCAAGTACTGATTACTCTGAGACACTATTTTTTTAACCCATTGAACTGTCAAATATCCAAAAGTTAAATAACAAACTATTATAAGAATGGGTAAACAGGCACTCTCATACATTACAGGTGACACTATAAATTAGCGTAAAATCTATGAATAATTTGATAATATCAAAATTACAAAAGCACATCTTACTTAACCTAGCAATTATAAGAATTTATCCTGCAAACAAACCAAACACCAAAAAAATGTGAAATAGGTAAACAAGCTTTTTTTTTTTTTAATCATAGCACTGTTTGAACAGCAAAAAACCAGAAACTCAAGACTCCTAAAATAAAACACAGGTTCTAAACAACTGATGACTATCTACACAATTGAATAGGGTGTAGCCATTAAAAAAGAACAAGGAAAAAAAAAAAAGAACAAGGAAGCTCTAGTATACTAATAGGAAGTAATTATTAGTATCTATTGATCAGTGAGAAAAGCAAAGTACAAAACACTGTTTTTAGTATATTTACACCTGTTATGAAAAGGAGATAGGAAATTTTTGTATTTGTTTATACTGGTATATTTCTGGGAGGATACAAAGGAACTTTTATTTTTATTTTATTTTTTTTTTAAGATTGTATTTATTTATTCGATAGGAGAGAGATCACAAGTAGGCAGAGAGGCAGGCAGAGAGAGAGAGAGAGGGAAGCAGACTCCCTGCTGAGCAGAGAGCCCAATGTGGGGCTCCATCCCAGGACCCTGAGATCATGACCTGAGCCGAAGGCAGAGGCCTTAACCCACTGAGCCACCAAGGCGCCCCTCAAAGGAACTTTTAATACCAGTTGAGTCACTGGTTGGCTAGGAGATAGGTGTGGAAGGGAGACTTTCCACCAGAAATCCCTGTAGACCTTTTGACTTCTGAACCACATGAATAAGTTGACTATTCCAAACAAAACTTTTAATTAAAAATAAATCCTGAAAGAATCCTCAGAGGCTTCCGCTGAGTAAGACTTTAGCTGATATTATATAAAAAGGGGAGGAATGATTTCTCTGACATAAAAGACTTTGTTTCATTACCACAACTCCACTAAGGTACAGAACCATTATGCTAAAGTTATTGTGAGGTGAATCTAGAAAAGTAGCCACATCAAATATAATTTGAGGCTGTGACTAAATACCACTCTTTTCTAAGATAACCTCTGTCCACAAAGACATGTATAGGAATATCTAAATAAGTATCGTCTCCCTGTTGTAGAAGAGTGGATTTAGTGAAATGAAAATGCAACCAAATCATTGGTTGGCTACTAGAAGCCTTCCACCAACACATTAAAAAAATTAACTATTTATTGAGCAGCTCCCATAAAGCAGGTACACTAAATTGGGGATACAGGTCTCCATCTTCATTGAGTTTACACATTTAGCTAAAAAAAGAAAACAGAATTCAGTATTATAAGTGTTGTAATAGGAGAAACACAAGGTTTTACTGGGATTTTTTGGTTTTCTTGGCCAGAAAAATTTATGACTAAACCCAAATCTCAGATGTCCTAACCCAGAGATTCTTAACTAGGATGATAGGACAATTCTCATACCTGGAACTGAAAATCTTTACTGCATTGAGAAATTTTCCTACTGAGAATTTACTCAAGTGTTACACATGGGAATAAAGCACATACAGGAAAAAACTAAGATACTACTCTAGTAAGTATAACTTAAATCATTTACTATTGAGTGCTTCCTTTAAAAAGTTCAGATAAACTAAACTGAGAAGATATTTTTCACAAGTCTGACATCAGTGTATTTCATTTTAACTATCATGAGTACTATAACAAAGGAGATCATAGGGGCGCCTGGGTGGCTCAGTCGTTAAGCGTCTGCCTTCGGCCCAGGTCATGATCCCAGGGTCCTGGGATCGAGCCCCGCATCGGGCTCCCTGCTCAGCGGGAAGCCTGCTTCTCCCACTACCATTCCCTCTCTGCTTGTGTTCCCTCTCTCGCTGTGTTTCTCTCTGTCAAATAAATAAAATAAAAAATCTTT
>CM053606.1:35387402-35442518 GCA_028646535.1 Procyon lotor
GTATCTGTTACCCAGACCCACACACAAATGTACAGAGCAAATTTATTTGTAACAACCAAAATTTAGAAACTAGTCAGCAGGTGAATGGTAAACAAATTGTGGCACATCCATATAATGAAACATGCTCAATAAAAATGCATGAAACATTTACACACATCACAACATGGATGAATATCAAAATAATTATGCTAAATGAAAGAAGCCAGGAGCCCACCTGAGAGAGAAAAAAAAAAAAAGAGTACATTCTATGTGATTCTATTTATATAGAATTTTAGAAAATGCACACTAGTTTATAGTGACTAAAAGCAGGTTAGTGGTTGCCTGGGAAGAAGCAGGAAAGGAAAGGATAGGGGGAAGGTATTATGATGGGGAACTAAATGTTATGACATCAGAAGTTGTATCTTATCTGGGACACAGCAAGTAATTTTAAAAAAAAGTCTCCTGAGTGAAGGTTTATCCCAGGTACACTATAAATGTTTGTTGGATAAAGGTATGCAAGGCTCTTCCCAAAATATTATAGCCTTATCTCCCTCTATTACCTTTCTTTGATTCTACCAAATCTAAGGCAATTCTCCCAAAGAAATTATATACCCTATGCTTTTGTGCATAATCTCCTAGATCTAAAAAAGATCCACTCCAGTTAAAATTGTGTTTGTACTACATTTTGTTTACCACTACTACAGCATGTAGTATATTCTGCTTCCAATTATGGCAATTTTCATACATATCATATATCCATCTAGACCAGAACTGTGCAAGAGCACTGCAATGATGGAAATGTTCTTCTGGACTGTTTAATTCAGCAGCCACATGTAACTACTGGCCACATGTAACTACTCAGTACTTGAGATGTGGCTATTAAAAATGAGGAAATTAGTTTTTAATTTTAATTAAATTTAAATAATGGCTACCATATTAGACAGCACAGATCCAGAGTCTAAGCTTTTTAAAAGCAACATGTAATATGGACTGTGTATTCCCATTCGCATTTACCACAGTGCTGTGCATTTAGTAAGTGTCTGTTGTTGGATATCTAAATTATTAAAAAAAAAAATCCTCTACCAAAACAAAGTGTAAGCAAACTGTTTTTAAATAAGAAAATAAATATTTAAAACCTAGGAAAAGAAGCTATTCAGAATAGCTCTAGTAATAGAAGACTTACCAAAACATCTTTTACATACTAAATCAAGTATTTCCCGAAATCGATTTGTCATTGGTGGTAGAGGTTTTAGATCAATTTTCCTGAAATCCTCTGGACAATCATTTTTTGAATGGCCATCTTTTTTGCAGATGCTGCATACTATCGTTGGTGGCTATACAAAGGTAAAAAAATAATCTAATAATCTAATAAACTATAGAGGGACTTCATCATCACTTAGAAAGCAGGTCCAAAAAGACTCTTTTATGTAACTCAATTCTGACAACCTGTGCTTCCAGGAGGTTTAAAAAAAAAAACAAAAGAGTATTAATTTAATGCAGTGTTAAAGTAAAAACCATATTTTAAGTCAACCACTTAAACTCTTCTTCCCCACTAAAATGATATTATCAAGATCAGATTTACCCAGAGATGTACAATACAGGAAATACTAGAAGATGCAATACATATGGGTTAATGCAAACATATCAGTCAGCTCCCAAGATGAACACATGCATTAATTTAACCCACTAGTATCTTTAACATAACAAAGTAGATTATAAAGAAATTTCAAGTGGCACCTTTCATGTCACTCCATACATTATCTATCTTCATAGTCAATCAATTATAAAACCCTCACTGGGCTAATTGGTTCAATTTATTTCATTAGCATGGTACTCAATAAACCAAACTATAGGGCTGAACTCAAAAAATAACTTCACTTCATACAAGGAATAAGCCAAGGTTTTATCACTGCAAACCACCATTTAAAATGTATTCCAATGGACTATCAGTTAGGTAGTTAAAACAGTAATGTATCCCAACTAGCTGAAAAAAATGTACGGTGAAGGAAGAGCATTATTCTTTTCTTTATTGTAAAATGCCTACATCCCAGAGAGCCTCATCCTCCAGGATTAGCTTAAACATTTACCTAGCCATGAACTCTGATGCAAATTATATACAGAAACCTCTACTTGTGAGCATGCTGTGCTATGAGCTAATTAACAATACCAAAGGAATTTTTATTAGCTTTTCAAAACTTTTTTTAAATGACATATTTAAATTCTAGAAAAGGAACTTCCAGGGGGAAAAAGTATAAAGAACAAAAAATGTACACTGCAGTTACATAATTATGAGGCTTTTCCAAAAACCTGCCATTTAATTCACCCTTTCAACAGTCGGTATGTCCTAAATACTGCAACCTAAAAAAAATGCAATAGATGTATCCTTACAAAGAATGAAGAAACACAGCTTAGTAATTAGATTAAAAATTTTAAAGCTTGTCAATAACTAGTTACTGATAAAACAATAAAACTGGATAACTTTCTAGGTTTTTAAAAAAATATTCTACTTGGTTTACACATGATCTATATAATCTTTTTTTCATCTTGGGTGCTGATGTATCAACTATGTACACTGCATTTGAAGCTATGTGACTTAGTTATAACTTTCTTTTATTAACAAAGTAGTTACTGCTTATTCTCTGTTACTGGGGTATTTTATTTTTCATAATTTATCAAGTTAAAGTTCAGACTACCTCACTTTAAAAATAGAAAATTTAAGACTGCATTAATTTATAAAGGATATGCCAATATCCAAAGAAAAGCTCAATGGCAGAGACAGAATCTGGGTTCTTCATATTTTTGGTTCGTGATCTTAGTTTCTGCTCATCTATCTTTATTAAATTTATATTCACTCACCCCATGTCAAAAAAACAAACAAAACTTTAAAGTAGAATACTATTAGAATTACAAACCTTGTATTCTTCTTTGTGGAAGAAAAAATAAACATAAACAAAAATTTAAAATATTTGCTGCCTCTGCCAAACTGATTTTCATAACATATCTGATGAATCCTTTTATATGAGAAAGTGAAATAAACCAACTAGTAATAGAGTGCTGAAACCTTTTGAGGTTTTATATACATTCTTTAAAGACAACTACAGGAAAAAATGTAAAAAGGAAAAGTGAAAATACACACCAAAATATAACAGCCTACCATCACAGAAGCTATTTTTACATTTCTGAATCTAAAAACTATAAACACAGTCATTAAAACACACACACACACACACACACACACACACACACACACACACACACACATACACACAATCTTACAGATTGTTTACAAACTATATCCTACCTTGCCAGAGGTTAAAATAAACTTATCAAACACATAATACAATTCCTGGGTGGGGTGGTTATCATCATCATTAAGGTCAGAAGCATCTTCTGTAACTTTGCAGTTGCAAGAGGTAGCAGATGTGTCAGTGCTCACAATGAGATGTGAACTCTCTGTTTCTATATTTGACCTGCAGTCTGTACCAACAGATTCATCTGGGTCAGGGGATTTATAATCAACGCAGTTACATTGGCTGACTTCCTTTTTTAAACAAGTTTCTGAAGGTGCTAAATCATCTTGTTTCTTATTTGATCTTGGCTCTAATTCACTGCCTTCACTGGTAGAAAGACAGGAAGATTCCTGTCTAAGTTCAGCCAAATCTAGTTCATTTACCAACAAACTGTCATTTTCGGTAATACATCTCTGTGATGTACATTCCATTTCCTCATATTTATCAGGTTGACCTCTTTCTGCATTTATTTTTTCTGTGCTTTCTCCAAGTAGAATGCAACAATTGGATGCCATATTGTCAAGTTTCACTGGTTTCTTATTGCTTATTTTCCCCTTCTCTTTTTTCATGGAATCCACTGTAGATTTATTTCCACCTTTCCTCTGAGGACAGGCAAAATATCGATAAGCTGCCCTGAATCTCTCCACAACATATTCATAAACAAGCTGGCTGTTTAAGCTCCGTGCAACATTCCTCTTGACTGAAAATGGATCTAGTAAGAAAAGAAATGGTGAGTTGCTAAGTATCTACTAACAAACTACAATTCCAGGCTTACCCAAACAGATCTGAACTGCTATACTGTCAGCAGAGTACATTTTCCAAAAGCTTTCCTAACCTAAGGTCTAAGTGGGAGTTCCTATAAATTGAGTAGGGGAAATACAATAGCAAATATCTTTTCCTTTGTTTCTGTCATAAAATAAAAATGCTAAGGGAAAAGAGAAAAAAATAATAATAAGGTAATTAATGAGAGGTTGGCCAATCACACCAACTCAGTAATTACAAAATTTCAATGATAAAATTGGTAGATAAAGGCATACTGTTATGCCTTCCTATACTGTCATTAGATGAAATTTTTCAAACCTCTAGGACCCATTCATCATTTTCATCTCTTGTCACAATATTCTTTAGCTACATACTTCTTGCAATTTAAGCTAATAAAATATAACCTAAAACTCTCAAAGCTTCAAGTTAAAAAATATGATTTTAACATTTAACTTCAGTGAAATCAGAAAATTAAAGGGAGAAATAAGGAGAAATAAAAAAGCAGGAAAAAAGACATCTAAGAAAGTAAAATTAAACAAAATTTAAATTTTGGTCCAGTTTAAAATGGGTATGCTAAAAAGGTTTATATCAACTACATCTTCATTATTAAGAAAATTATAAAAGGCCTTGAAAATACCTATAAAAAAAAGATACTTATAAAAAAACTTATAAAAAAATACTTATAAAAAAAAAACTCATATACTTATGAGTTTTTGGATTTTATAAGTCTTAAATACAAATATGCCCCAGGAAAAAAGAACAAATGGATGACACCCAAAAGACAATACACATTCTCTCTACTGAAAATCACTGAGTAAAAGGATTAATAGGTAGGCTTCAGATTATTAATATTTCGGTATCTGTTACTTTTCGCTGTTATCTAAGTCCACAGGTTTTTCTCTAAACCCAAAAGTTTTTCCTCTCCTTCTAGAAGAGGAAAAAGACAAGAAGACAAATTATGATAGCTACAAGCTTTAGAGCTCATTTGTTTACTGTATGTAAGTGTACAATATCTAAGTACATATTTAAGTGTGTTAAGAATATCTGTGGGTCTGCAGAAGGCCAACAGAGGACAGGGAACAGGACAATGTATTGTCTAAACAGACTACAATAATGGATAGATTCAATTCTCTATCTGTAAAAAGTGAAATGCTATATAATATAAATTTTCTAGAAACTATTCTACTACTTTGCATTCTAAAATATTAGTATTTTTGAGATTTGATGTGAAACTTTTTTGTCAACATCAATTTTTTTTCCAAGTCAATCTTTTTTCTCTTTAGCTTAGCCATTTTTAACAACTGAGATACTTTTTTAAAATGTTTCTGATGTATAGCTGACAATATTACATTATAGTTTCAGTTGTACAACATAGTGATTCAACAACTCTATAGTTATGCTATGCTCACCACAAGTGTAGCTACTACCATCTGTCACCATACGTTATAACACCACTGATTATGTTCTCTAAATACACTCCAGTGACTTACACATTCCATAGATGAGGTACTTTAGAAGACAATGGAAAAACTGCATTTTCAAATTATATTTTAACATAATTTTATGACAGAAACTTATAAGAATATTCTTAAGATTTTTTGAATAACTTCTCTATTTTTCTGTATTTTTGAAATTTTTCAAAAGAATTAAGAAAAATAAAGGCATGTAATAAGCTAATAACCCTAACCAATATATTCATAGATTTGAAACCTTAAAATTAGTATTAATCCTATAAAACTATCATGGACTTCATAAAGAATTTACCTGACATATATAATGACAATCTAGTGGCATATATAGTGCTACAAAGCCAAGGGATATAATTTATAACACTGTGTTAGAAACAAATGATGAGTAGCACAAAAAACATATTCTCCAAATATAACATATCACCTCACCTTCAATGGCTATTCGCCTTTTAGGCCAGTTTTTGTTTTCTCTTGTTAAAATATCTTGTATCCGTACACATATGACATATTCTTCCAAAGCAAAATCCAGTGTGTAAAATTTTAGCAGCTCTAACCACAACTGTCCCAAGGATACCTGATTTGGTGTTCCCAATGTTAAAGGAGACTAGAAAAGAAAAAATACTTTTCATTTAGGTTTCACAAAACTACAGAATCATTGAATTTTTGTTCAAAAAGACCTTAGAGATTACTTTTACAAAAACAGAGGCATAAAGAAGTAACTTACACAGCTGGGAACACAGTCCTAGTTTACTGACTTCTAGAATTTTATGTTTTTCCCACTAAACCAGTGATTCTTAACCTTGACTGCACATCAAATCATACTGGGAGCATTAAAATACACTAATACCACTCCATACCGTTCCTACCTCCCATACCCTTCCCAAGATTCTGATTTTAACTGATCTGGGCAATGGACTAGGCAATGGGATTTTTAAAGCCCCCTAAGTGATTCTCCAGTGCAGCCAAGGTTGCAAACCACTGCATAACAATTACTACAGCTCCTTGTTGTAGTAATTACTTTAAAAATCTAAGTAAATGCCCTGGGCTTTCAAAAGCTAATTCCTTCATTCAGCAAACATTTATTTAGAACCTACTATGTCCCTGGCACTGTGTTGGAGATATAAAAAAATAATGAGCATTCACACTTAAAACATAATGGTCACTATGCATCATTCATTCTTTTTAAGTGTTGCACATACAATAACTATTAATTCTAACAACTAACAAACAGATATTACAGGGCAAAGATATGACTCAGGACCACCTGGTTACTGAATTTTTATGCCTACCATATAAATGCACTATGCCTACCATACTGCCACTCAAATAAGGTGAGGTCCTACTTCACAGAGTATTAGAAGAAGAGACAATTTAACAATTACAGTAAAGACTATGTACTAAAATGGGCCTCTATAATTATGGGGGTTTTAACAAAACAGGTAATACCTGAATTCTAAATGAATTAGCTAGATAAAGACTGGCTAAAAGTGACCATTAAGGAGCACAAACAGTCATCCACTCATTCAATTCTATAACTATTCATCGAGTGCCTACTATGTGCCAGGCACTTGGGATATATCCGTAAAAAAAAACCTCGATATCCTTGCCTTAGTGGATCTTCCTTTCAAAGGGAAGAAGATAACAAAAAACAAGTAAATTAGCAAGTCAGAAAAAGCAAAGTGCTGTGGAAATGAAAAGAAGTTGAGCAGGTTTAGTTAAAAAGGAATAGGAGTATGGGAGTATGACATGGTTGCAGTGTTAAATAGTGTGGTCAGGATAGATCTTGTTAAAAAGGTATGATTTGAAGAAGAGGGAAAAGCGTTCTAGGAATAGGGAATAGATAGAGCAAACACACTAAATAGGAGTGTGACTAGCTTTAAAAAGAAAACCAGGAAAGCTAGTATGGTAGAGAAAGGGGGAGAAGAGAAGAGAAAAACATAGAGCTAGACAGAACTCCTCAGTTTGTGTTCTAAATTAAATGAGGAGCAGCTGAAGCATTTTGAGTGTGGAGAGGAGGAAGGACATGATATGACTTAGGTTTCTGAAGAACTGTTTTGATTGTTGTGCTGAGAACAAACTATAGTTGACTCCTGAACAATACAGGGGTTATGGGTACACCGACCCCTATGAGGTCAAAATCTGCATATAACTTTTGACTCCCTCAAAACTTAACCACTGATATATGCTGTTAACTAAAAGGCTTAATGATAACATAGTCAACCAATACATATTTTATATGTTATATTTATCATGTACTGTATTCTCACAATAAAGTAAGCTAGAGAAAAGAAAATGTTAAGAAAATTATAAGAGAAAAATACATTTATAGTACTAGACTATATTGAAAAAAAATTCACATAATTGGAACTGCACAGTTCAAATCCATGTTATTCAAGGGTCAACTGTATAAAGAACAATGGTAGATACAGGGAACCTCATTATGAGGCTACAGTAGTAATCCAAGTAATCCAAGCCAAAGATGATGGTGGCTAGGACCAGCACGTTAAGGGTGCAGGAAGTGAGAAGTGGTCAAATTCTAAATATATTTTGAAATAAAAATGACAGGATTTCCTGACAGACTTGATACAGGGTATAAAAGAGAGAAGTAAAGGATGATTCCAAGGCTTCTGACTGGGCATCCAAAAGGACAAAGTGCCATCACCTTAGATGTGAACACTGCATGTGGAGAAAGAGGAAGACCAGGAGTCCAGTTTTAGGCATGTTAAGTTTAAGACATCTATTAAGACACCTACGTAGAGACATTAAATAGGCAGTTGGATACAACTATAGAATTCAGGAGTGTGGTTTGGCTGAAGATTTAAACTTGGGAGTATTACACACATGGTATGTAAAACCCATGCAACTGGATAAGATCACCAAGGGAGTACAGATATAGAAGAAAGGGGAAGGGATCAGGGACTGAGCCCTGGAGCATGCCAACGTTAAGAGACTCAAGTGGAAAGGAGAAACCAGCCATGGGTGTGCTATCCTAAAAGTAAAGAATTTTTTTAGAGAAGAAAATAATCCACTGGTAAATATGCTGATACATCAAAAATATAAAAATTGATAAGTGACAATTGGATTTAGCAATGTGGAAGATAAATGATATTGATAATACAAGTTTTGGTAGGTTGGTAAGGGTCAAAACCTGATTACAGTGAGTTAAGAGGAAACAGATATCAGAAATAGTGAATATGGACAATTCTTTCAAGAAGTTTTACTGCAAAAGGGTGCAAAGGAATAGCTGGGAAGGGAAATGATATCCATATTTTTATTTAAAATGGGAGAAATAAAACCATGTTTGCTTATTGAATTAAAAATTGCTAACTTAGGAAGGAAAGAGAAGAACTGCTAGAGCAGTGTTCTAGAAAAAAAAGAATGGATGGGATTAAATATCCAAGTGGAGAAAATTGGCCACTTGGGAAGTTCCTTTATGAAAGCAGGCATCAAGGCAGGCTATGTGAGTGCAGATAGCAGCAGGTGATGGTGGGAGTATGTAGAAGTTCTCTTTTGCTTTCTTCAGTTTTCTCAGTGAAATAATAAGCAAAATCATTAGCTGAGTATTGGTGGTTTGAGAGGAGAGGAAAAAGAAGTCTAGGAAAGTGGGAGAGTTGAAGGGACAAAGAATGAATGTTCAGGGAACTACATATAATTCAATATAGCTAGAGCAATCATTTCAGTAATGCTTTTATTTCTGTAATAATATGCCTATTTCAGACTACATACTTCTGGAGGACACAATCCATGGATATTCATCTTTGGTTCCTTAGCCCTCAAGATAATGTCTGGCACATAGCAGATCCTTAATAAATGAATGTTGAATGATTAAATAAGCAAGCCACCCCTTAATGGAGGAAAAGGCCTTTATATTTTTCCACCAATCTGGCAATATAATTCCCATATGCTAAAGTTTTGATCACAGCCCAACTCCTGAAGGAAATTTTCCTTGTCTAAATGAAAAAGATACAAAGAATTACCATGACATGATTCAAACAATACACATTTTCCAAAACAAGTTATAAATTCATTAGGGAACCTCAGTACTGAAAAACTAAACCAGATCAACCCCTCACTTTACAGATGAGGAAAATGAGGCCAAGAGGCTTATGCAAAATCCGTCAATCCACTATTAAAGAGCTTCAATAGAAGGCATCACAAATTCTACAGATAGAAAAGCCAAAAACAAAAACAAAAAAAGCTTACTTTGCCATGTTTTTCCTTCATGGCATTACTTTGGTTGTCTGTGTCTGTCTTCTTGGTATCATCTTTTGGTTGGTCTGCCTTAGCTTTGTTTTCCTCAGCAATTGAGTTTTTCTCAGTTGCACTACTTGAATTATATTCCCACTTCACAAACTTCTCTTCTACTATGCCCTTCAGCTGAAAGTCATCCATTCTTTTTGGGTCAAAGCCTTCAATCTATATAAAAAGGCATTCCAAATTGGTAGTGGAAAAATTATTAAAAAAATAAAACAAAACAAAAAGATGGACAAACAAACAAACCAGAATTCCGCTTAAAATGTGTGAACAGAGTACTCTATCAGAGCAAACTACATATACACATGCACATATATGTCACAAATTCATGCTTACCCAACTTCCAAGTAAGCAAGGAAGAAGAGGGGGTTTTCTTTGTTGTAGAAAAAACATCACCATTAAAGCAAAACAGTAGGAAGGGATTCCACCATCAGTTTGGGAGTCAATATAGCATAACTGCAAAACAAAGGGGGAGAAAGTACTGCCATTAGCTTTAATTTTCTTTGTTACCCCTCATAAAATTTTTTTTTCCTACTATGATCACTCACCACTCTGAAGTAACTATTAGCATATTGGTGACAATCTTTCCATTCATTTCATTATTGCATATAAAGTCACATATATATTTTAATGGAATTAAAATGGAATAGAGTTAAATGGAATATCGTGCATAGTGCTTTTAGTGTGTACACATTTTTTTTTAGTGTGTACACATTTTTAAAATATTATTTTCTTACCTTGCTTCTACTTCTGCTTCAATGTTAATGATCGTCAATGAACTCTTTCATGCCTTTTTCTATACTCTAATAACCATATACAAATGTATTCCTATACATTTCTATTTTCCACATAAACGCAGGAAGGATTCTGTTTTACGTCATTCTCTTACCAAAACTGTGTATTATACACATCTGTGTATTATTCTTCTCCCTTAACAATATACCAACAAAGTTCCTCTACGTCAGTTAATACTGATCTAACACATATGTATGTATGTATTTATTTAATTTCCTGGCATTCTTTTGTTTGTTTGTATATTTATTTAAGATTTTATTTATCCATTTGACAGAAAGAGATCACAAGCAGGCAAAGAGGCAGGCAGAGGAAGAGGGGGAAGCAGGCTCCCTGCTGAGCAGAGAGCCCGTTGCGGGGCTCAATCCCAGGATCCCAAGATCATGGCCTGAGCCGAAGGCAGTGGCTCAACCCACTGAGCCACCCAGGCGCCCCTCTAACATTCTTTTAAATGCTTAAATTATAAGCTATAATCTGGATGGCTACTTAATAATCTCCCCACCCAAAGGCATTCACATTTTATTCCCAATTTTTTCCACTTTAAACAATGCTGTTTAGCCTTATATGTACTCCCTAATTACTGGTGCTTATTTACATGAGCTGTTATCCCAAGAATGCGTTTGCTGGATTTAAAAATGTGTGATAGAGGGGTGCCTGGGTGGCAGTCAGTTAAGCATGCATCTCTTAGCTTCAGCTCAGTTCATAGTCTCAGGGTCACGGAATCAAGCCCTTTGTTGATGTTTGTGCTTAGTGCTGAGTCTGCTTGGGTTTCTCTCTCCCTCTTTGCCTCTCCCCAACCCTGTGCTCGCTTGTACTCTCTCTCTAATAAATAAATCTTAAAAAAATAAATAAATAAATAAATAAAAATGTACGAAATATCTAATTTCTAATAAGAATGTTTTCCAAAATCACTACAAAAATTCCTTTTTTCACCAGTAACATGAATGTACACATAACACTTTTCAACACTAAGTATTACCACTTTAAAAAAAATGCCAGGTGCCTGGGTGGCTCAGTGGGTTGGGGCCTCTGCCTTCGGCTCGGGTAGTGATCTCAGGTCCTGGGATCAAGCCCCACATCCGGCTTTCTGCTTAGCAGCGAGCCTGCTTCCCCCATTCTCTTTCTGCCTGCCTCTCTGCCTACTTGTGATCTCTCTCTCTGTCAAATAAATAAAATCTTTGAAAAAACAAAAAAAAGAAAAAAAGAAATAAAATTTTTAAAAATGCCAATAGGGGGCGCCGAGGTGGCTCAGTTGGTTAAGTGACTGCCTTCCGTTCAGGTCACGATCCCAGAGTCCTGGGATCTGCCCCCATAGGCCAGCATCTGGCTCCCTGCTGGGCAGGGAGCATGCTTTTCCCTCTCTCTCTGCCATTTCCCATGCCTGTGCTCTCCTGCTGTCAAATAAATAAATAATCTTAAAAAAGAAAATGCCAATGTGAGATATAATTATCTAATAATTACTTCCATTTGCATGTCCTCAATGTTAAGAGATTACACAATTTTCATATGTTTACTAACCATTTACATTTGCTGTTTTCCAAACCACCTATTAAATCTTTTGCCAATTTTTCTATTTGTATACACTGCATATCAATTTACATCAGTTAAAAAAAACTTTACGTTATACTTAATAACCCTTTAAGTCTGATACATGTACTTGAACGATGTTATTTTTCCCAATCTGTTTTTATTTTGGCCTTATTTAAGGTACCTTTTATCACGTAAAATATATTATTATATTAATGTGTGTGTATATAGTTAAATACACTTTTGCTATATAGCTTATAGGTTTCCTATCCTGGTAAAAACGTTTCTCCAAACCACAGTACATATACATACTCCTAAATCTTCTCCTAAAATTTTGATTTTTCATTTAAGTAGAATTTATTTTGCATTTAGTGTCCTAAGGATTCAACAGTATTTTCTTCAAGAAATACACAGTTGTTCACGGAAACCAATAATACACTTTATACTAATCAACTGAATTTAAATAAAACAAAATTAAATTTAAAAAAATAGTTAAAAGAATAAAAACTTAAAAATATAGTTGGGACGTTACCATTTATCAAATAAACCAGTTTTATCACTGAAATGAAATATTTTATTTTTTTCATACATTAAAATTTCATTTATACTAGGATCTACCTCTGGACTTCTCTTCTGTTCCACAAATCTATTTGTCTATTCCTATGCCAAAGGCATATACTTGAGAAAGCAGTTTTACAGTTGCAAAGTAGGTCCCCTTCAGTAACGCTCTCTTTCTGAATTCTTCTGGGTACTCTCAAACATTCTTCTGTACTAATTTTAAGACGATTTTATCAAATTTTAAAAAACTGTTGGTAGGGGCACCTGGGTGGCTCAGTGGGTTAGAGCCTCTGTCTTCGGCTCACGTCATGATCTTAAGATCCTGGAACTGAGCCCCGCATTGGGCTCTCTGCTCAGCGGGGAGTCTGCTTCCCCACCCCCCCACCCCCACTCCCGCCTGCCTCTCTACCTACTTGTGATCTCTCTCTGTCAAATAAATAAATAAAATCTTTAAAAAACAACAAAAAAAAGAAACTGTTGGTAATTCTAATTGAAATTACTGTATATTTGAATATTAAGATGACTTTACATTTTAGGGGTACCATCTCCTTATCTAAGAACTTTGTATCTTTGCATTTTCCAAAAATTCAGGAGTTTTCATTAATTACCCACTTCCCTTAAACTCTTATAACCAGTATCTCTACAAGTTTTACCTCCAAAAGTGATCCCAAATCTGTCTACTATGCTTCATACCCATTCTAACCTAGCACAGACCATTATCAACTCTGGCTGATCTACTACAACAGCCTCATTAATGCGTTCCCTCCTTGTATTCTTTATCCCAGAAAGATCTTTTCAAAGCATAAGTCACATCAAGTCATACACCACTTTTAAAACTACTCTCTCACTGCAATTAAAATCCAAATTCCTGGGATGCCTGGGTGGCTCAGTCAGTTTAGCATCTGCCTGCAGCTCACGCAGCTCTGGGATGGAGTCCCGTATAGAGCTCCTGGCTCATCAGGGAGTCTGCTTCTTCCTCTGCTCCTTCCTCTCTCCCCCCTCCCCCATGCTCCCTCCTTCTCTCTCTCTCTCTGGCGAATAAATAAAATCTTTTTTAAAAATATCCAGAAACATTCCCTCTCACTTCATTCTAGCCACTCTTGCCTTTCTTTCTGTTCCTCACAAGCTCATTCGTACTTCAGAAGCTCTGTACTAGCTGTTTGTTGGATGCTATTCCGAGACTTTCAAGTGGCTGGTCGATGCTGGTCTGAGTTTACCTATCACTTCCTCAAAGAGACCTTCCCTAACCATCTGCTGTAATGCCACTCTTCTATCACACCATCTCATTTCTACAGCACTAAAATCTAAAAGATAAAAACTAACTAAACTAACTAAAAGATATTGTGTTACTTATATATTTATTTACTGGCTGATTCTTCCACAAGTATGTAAGCTTCATGACAGCATGACTCTATATGTCTTGTTAGATATTTCAAGCACCTACAACAGTGTCTGGCACATAGGAAGCATTTAAAAATGTTTGCTGAATAAATGAATTTGTTCAGATTTCATTTTTATCTTTCAGTAATACAATTTTCTTCCTGTACCTTTTTAAATTAAATTTATTCCTTAATGTTTTATAATTTGTGTCACTATCGCTAAGGAATATTTTTCCATTTCCACTCTACCAGGTTATTCCCATGTCAGAAAAAACCTACTGATTATTGTATGTTTATATTGTAATTTGTTATCTTACAAATTCATTTTTTAAATTCTCTTATTAATCCCAACAGTTTTCTTCCTAAAGTTGAATAGGTATACAATCATATCTTTAAAAAAAGTTATTGTTTCTCCAATATTTACATTATTTCATTTCATTTTCTTATTGTATGTTTAAATCTCCCAAAACAATGTACGACATTATTGGTGAACATCTCTGTAATATTCCTAATTCTAACACCTATTGTTTGAGTAGTTCACTGTTTAGAATGATTTGTTATTTTTTTAGTAAACAGTCTTCATCAATTTCCTTTACTAGTTTACTTAAGAGAGCTTTTATTTTTTAATGAAAACATGCCTTTTCAGCATCCGTGTTTTTTCTGCTTCATACTGTTAATATAATAAATTATGTTAACAGATTTCCTGATATTAAACCATTATTATACTCCTGAAAAAAATCCTGTATATAACCTTTTGATACACTAACATATTGCACTTGTTTATATTTCATTTAGAGTTTTGCATCTACGACTTTTGCATTTAAGACTAGTCTATACTTGGATTTTTAAAATTTTCGTTTTAATTTTTTATTTAGATAATAAAGATAATAATCACTAAAGTTTAATGACTTGGTAAATTTAAGAATACAGGGGCTCCTGGTTGGCTCAGTCAACAGAGTATGACTCTTGTACTTGGGGTTATGAGTTTAAGCCCCACGTTGTGCATAGAGCTTACTTGAAAAAAAAAATACAATTTAAAATGAAAGGATAAAAAACACTTATAAAAAGAGCTTCAATCTGTCCACTAGAATAAATTCCCATTTATCCAGAGTCCTAGGATAGGGGGTATGCTGCCTAATGACTAAGTCAAGTTAATTAGAAACTTTTTCATAACTGTAAGGAACTGTTCGTGTATGCTGTTAACACTACTGAACATCTCACAGAGTACTAACATTTAAAAGAGTTTTTAAAACACAAAGAGGGATCTCCTAGCCAAGCTGTTGAAACAACCTAAATGTCTATCAACAGATAAAGAGATAAAGAAAAGTCGGTACACAAATACAATGGTATCTTATTCAGCCTTAAAAAAGAGAATTCTCCCATTTGCAATAACATGGATAGACCTAGAGGACATTTTGCTTAGTGAAAGAAAACAGACACAGTAAGACAAATGCTAAACTCCGTTATGTAGAATCTAAAATAGTCAAACTCATATAAGCAGATGTTAAAATGGTAGTTACCAGAGGCTGGGGGAGAGGAAATGAACATATTTTGGTCAAGGGATTCAAAATTTCAGTTATATAAAATGAGTTGGTTATATAAATGAGTAAGTTCTGGTGATCTAATGTATATAGCGTGGTGACCACAGGTAACACTACTATACTATATACCTAAAATTTGCTAAGACAGTACATCCCAAGTGTTCTCACCACACACACAATAAAAGTAACTGTGTGAGGTAACACGTTAGTAATCATTTCACAATTAATAATACATGTATCAAATTATCAAGTTGTACACTATTTTTTTTTAAGATTTATTTATTTGTCAGCGAGTGCACAAGCAGGGGGAACCGCAGGCAGAAGGAGAAGCAGTTTCCCCGCTGAGCAAGGAGCCCTATGCAGGACTCAATCCCAGGACCCTCAGATCATAACCTGAGCCAAAGGCAGACACTTAACCAACTAAGCCACCCAGGCATTCCAAGTTTTATTTATACATACAATAAAAAATAAAAATTAAAAAGCCCAAGGATCTCTTTCTTCCTTGTATGATATTATGTTTTTTATTACCTGTCAGTTGGTCTGCAGAACTTTTTTAAGTATAATTGGCATACACTGTTACATTAGTTTCAGATATACAACATGACTCAACAACTCTATATGTCATGCTATGCTCACAAGTATACCTACCAACTGTTACCACAAATACTATTATAGTACTATTGACTATACTCCCTATGCTATACCATTCACTCATGTAACTTACTCATTCCATACCAGAAATCTGTACCTTCCACTCCTCTTCACCTATTTTGCCCATCACCCTACCCTTCTCTCCTCTGGCAACCAACAGTTTATTCTCTGTATTTGTCGATCTGTTCCTACCTTTTTGTTTTTTAGATTCCATGTAAATGAAATCACTTTGTTTGTCTTTCTCTAACTTATTTCACTTAGCATAATACTGTCTATGTCCACACATGTTGTCACAAACAGCAAGATCTCTATACACACTCTTTATCCATACATCTATCAATGGACACTTGGGTCACTTTCATATCTTGGCTTTTATAAATAATGCTGCATAAACATGGGGATGCATATATCTTTTCAAATTAGTGTTTTCTTTGGGTAACCACCCAGGAGTAGAATTACTGAATCAGATGTTATTTCTGTTAAATTTTTTGAGGAAGCTCCATACTATTTTCTACAGTAGCTACACCAATTTACATTCCTACTAATAAGAGGGTTTCTTTTACTCCATATCCTCACCAACACCTGCTATTTCTTATCTTTTTGATACTAGCCATTCTGGCCAGGTGTAAAGTGCTATCTCCCTGTGCTTTTGATGTGCATTTCCCTGATTAGTGATGTTGAGCATCTTTTCATCTGTCTGTTGGTCATCTATATGTCTTCTTTGGAAAATGTCTATTCAGGTCGTCTGTCCATTATTAGTCAGATTATTTGGTGTTTTGGTGTTGACCTGCAGAAGTTCTTCATATATTCTGGATATTAAGCACTTATCAAATATGTCATTTGCAAATATCTTCTCCCGTTCAGTAAGGTGGCCTTTTTGTCTTGTTGATGGTTTCCTTCACTGTATGAAAACTTTTTATTTTGATATAGTCCCAACAGTTTACTTTTGTTTTTATTTCCCTTGCCTGAGGAGACACATCTAGAAAAAGGTTGCTAAGGCCAAAGTCAAAGAGATTACTGCCTATGTTTTCTGGTTTTATGGTTTCAGGTCTCACATTTAGGTCTTTAGTTCTTTTTTAAAAGACTTTATTTTATTATATTTATGTATTATGTTTATTTTATTTATATTATTTATTTATTTATTTGACAGAGAGAGAGGGTGCATACATGCACAAGCAGGCGGAGCAGCAGGCAGAGGGGAAGGGAGAATCAGACACAGGAAGCCCAATACAGGACTCTATCCCAGGACCCTGGGATGATAACTTGAGCCAAAAGCAGATGTTTAACTGAATGAGCCACCCAGGCAGCCGGTCTTTAATCCATTTTGAGTTTGTTTTTGTATTTGGTGTAAGAAAGTGGTCCAGTTTAATTTTTTTGCATGTAGCTATCTCCAGGGATCTCTTTCAGATGTCAAAGACTGCTAAAAATTAATTCTTCTATTAACCACAAAAAGTGGCTCTCAGTCAGGAAACTTGACTATAAGAGACTGATAAGCCTAAAGTGTTTTGTTTTTTTTTAAGATTTTATTTGCTTATTTGACAGAGAAAGAGAGATCACAAGTAGGCAGAGAGGCAGGCAGAGAGAGAGGAGGAAGCAAGGAGGAAGCAGGCTCCCCACTGAGCAGAGAACCCAATGCGGGGCTCGATCCCAGGACCCTGAGATCATGACCCAAGCTGAAGGCAAAGGCTTAACCCACTGAGCCACCCAGGCGCCCAAGCCTAAAGTGTTTTAAGAAACTTAACTAAAAAACTATTTCCTATTACTGGAATGCTAAAAATATAGCTACTTAAGAGGAAGAGACAACCAGAGAATAGTCAATAGCAATCTTATTTATTAGTTACAAGAATAAATTATATTTATAAACTAGGATTTTTCTAAGGCCTCAAAGTTGTCGAAAATCCGTGCTTTATTACAAGATGTGCAATGTGGCTTAAAACTTCAAGATAAATAAAGCTGTTTTAAAAAATATCTTGAGAGGGGCACCTGGGTGGCTCAGTGGGTTAAAGCCTCTGCCTTCGGCTCAGGTCATGGTCTCAGCGTCCTGGGATCGAGCCGCACATCAGGCTCTCTGCTCGGCGGGAAGCCTGCTTCCTCCTCTCTCTCTCTATGCCTGCCTCTGCCTACTTGTGATCTCTGTCAAATAAATAAATAAAATCTTTAAAAAAAAAAAATATCCTTGAGGGATGCCTGGGTGGCTCAGTTGGTTGAGCATCTGCCTTCACCTTGGGTCATGATCCCAGGGTCCTCAGAGAGAGCCCTGCATTGGGCTCCCTGCTTAGCAGGGAACCTGCTTCTTCTGCCTGCTCTGCCTACAGCTCTCCCTGCTTATGCTCTCTCTCTCTCTGACAAATAAACAAAATCTTTTAAATAAATAAATCTTTGAGGGACTCCTGGGCGGCTCAGTCAGTTAAGCATCTGCCTTTGACTCAGGTCATGATCCCAGCGTCCTGGGATCAAGTCCCATATACTGGGCTCCTTGCTCAACAAGGGAGCCTGCTTCTCCCTCTGCCTGCCATTACCCCGGCTTATGCTCTCTCTCTCTCTGACAAATAAATAAACAGATTTTTAAGAAATAATAATAATAAAATTTTTATTTTAATTTTAAAAAATTTTTGAGGGGAAAAATATACCAGGAATTATTTCTAGGTTTCTTACAATAAATTCAAAATGAAAACCATAAAAAAAACTCTTTGCAACTAACACAACTGCCAAAAATCAGACACACTGTTCTGTTGGAAATAGGAAAAAACTACTCTGCAACCAGCTCTGTATGCATGTTTAGTGTTTTTCGTTGACTGATATGTTTAGAATCAATGTAAGTTTGAGCACTCTTTTCTAAAAGCCACTTCAGGAAAGAAAGGTTATAGACCACATTTTCCCCCCAAATGAAAATAACTTATTTGAATTTCATTAATATTCTTCTACCACAATCTACTTGCTTGAATAAAAGAATGTCTGTGAAAAAAAAAAAAAAAAAAAAAAAGAATGTCTGTGAGAAAACTGACACTATTTTATAACTAGAAAGTTAGGGCATAATTAAGAAATACCATCCAAGGGGCAACTGCTTATTCTTTCATCCCTTATGAAACCAATAACCTTCCCAGAGCTGATACACTGAATAACAGCTATGTTTCATGTACCAGTCTCATCCCACACTCTGAGATAACTTGGTTACTAGAGTTTTTGCACCAGTTCTTATTCCTGTTGGCTTACTGTTTAAATAATCTCAGTTGCCAATTTAAAAAACTGTGTAGTATTTTAGAGTCCAAAGTACATTCTCATGCATTATTTCATATAACCTTTGACGTAATTTCTCCAGGTGGAAAAACTGAGGCTCAAGTGAAATGTCTTGCTCAAAATCACATACCTATAAAAACTAGAGTTGGAATTGGTTTATTCCATCTCACAGCACTAAATTTCTATAGTATGCTAGGCACAAGGGATAATGAAATAAACAAGGAGAGGTACTCACTATCCCTCAGTCTGGTTCAGTGCTCCCAATCACTTCTAATGGCTAAAAAGCCCCTTTCCAAAGAAACTGGGCCATGCATGTATTGAATAAATACTTATTAAATGCATACCAAGTGCTGGGACAGTAAAATAAGAAGCATTGGGACCACCAGTGAATAAATAAAACAGAGTTTTCCTAAGTTCATAATTTTCATGGAAGAAAACAGATCACAAACAAATAAATACATATATGGCAAATGCTATGAAAAAAATAAAGCAGGGTAAAAGCAGGGAGAATGATGGAGGCAACGCTATTTCATATAAGGTGATTCAGGGAACTATGACAAAGTGAAATTTGAGCACAAACTTGAAAAAAATAAAAAAAAGTGACCATGCTGGAGATGTGAGGTAAGAACATTCTAGATAAAGGGAAGAGCAAACATGAAGGAAGCCCTTGAGTTGAAGAAGCACCAACCTTAGGATTTCTAACTGTTACTTACTTTTCAAGCTGTTCTTTACTCAACCAACCAGGCTGGGTCTACCCCAACACTGAGTTCAATCCTCTTATAAAGAGTCCAAACAAAAAATTCCAAAAAGGTTTCTCTAACAGTTTTTGCTCTCCTTTATCATTCCACCATTGTCCCTTAATCCATCCTCTTTGTATAAGACTGAAAATTTCCTCATCAGTAATACAACAAGTCATGAATAGTACACTGATAAGAACATACACAGAAAAGCTAAACTCTCTCTAGTCATTTGGATTGATAATAGTAATTACTTTATTGTTCCTCCTTACCTTCATACCAAAGAAATGACTACAAAGGGAACCAGAGCCTTTAGTAATTAACTCTAATTTAGGAAACAACTGATTCTCAGCAGTTATCCAATCAGAAAGTAATAATAATTTAGAGGAATTTTTTCTCTCCATAATTTAGAGGAAAGAGAATATTATTGTAAGACAGAGATGGGAAAAAAGATGCTAACAGAAAACCTTGCAAACCTATGCATTAACTTATACCTTACAACTTTCACTCACATTAAAAGTGAAAATTTGAGCCTCATTTACTATGTGAAAGAAAACATTTCTGTACTACATAAAAGGAGAAAAACAAATCAATTACTCTGTCTGTGAGACTACTTTATTTTCACGTCCATAATCAGAACCTGCCACAGCACTTTCTGTCTAGCACAGATAACCATTTTATCTCCAAATATTAAGATTTATGTTACATGTTAGTGCAGGAAAAAGCCTGAGTTTCCTTAAAGACGGGTACTTTTTTCTTCTGCTCCACTTACCTTAGCCCAGTAGCGAAAGGCTAACACCAAAGGAGTAAAGACGGGTTCCAACTTGCCAAGAGCAGCAAGTAAATCAGTAGTGAGGCATGCCATATCATTTCCTGCACTCACTCTACAAAGCAAACCACTGTGAATGAGAAAGAAACAAATTTCACTGTATTAATACCTTAAAAATCAGAGTATTCCAAACCCTATGGCTATCCTTTCTAGTTACCATAATTTTTTTGCATTTTTTTATTATGTTCAATTAGCCAGCATATAGAACATTACTGGTTTTTGATGTAGTGTTCAACAATTCATTAGTTACACAGAACACCCAGTGCTCATCACCACACATGCCCTCCTTAATACCTATTACTCGGTTACCCCATTCCCCCACCCCCTCTCTTCTGTAACCCTCAGTTTGTTTCCTGGAGTCCAGAGTCTCTCATGATTTGTCTCAGTCACCATATTTTAATACCTAGGAAGTCATAATAAAAATAAAAATTTTAATAAACTGAGTGCTAACTGAAAATTGTGATAATTTCCACTGCTAAAACAACGTATCTTCCCAGTTCATTCTTTTTGCTTTGCACAGGATAAAAAGAAAAAAATGAAATGCTAAACTGACTAGCTATAATTCTTGACTCTAATTTTTCCTATCCAAGCTTTCATGATTTTACTGCTACTTCCAGATTAGAAAGGATGTATGTATTAACCAACAGGTTTTTTTTTTTTTACTTGTACAATTTTAATTTTTATTCAAAATATGAGATATCATCATTAGCCCTTATCTTACTATTGAAAAATGGAGACAATTATACAGGAACAGAAGGGAAACAGGGCTATTAGTTTTTAAGCTCCAGTTTCAAAAATATTCAGATAAGGCAGGTAAAATGTAAATGAAAATAGGAGCTACCTTAAAGGGGTGACAGAATTATAGTAGAAATATTTTGGTGGCATGGAGAAGAATGTATCTGAGGTTCCACAAAGAGGCAATTTGATACAATGTGGTTACAAAACAAAAAAAACACTAGAAGTCAGAATACTTTCATTCCAATTCTGATTTTACTCTAAATGATGTGACTTTGATGAAATCATTTAGTTCCTTCAGGTCTCAATTTTCTAATTAGAAAACAACAAAGTTGAATTAGATTTCCATAGATCCTTCTAACTTGGAAGAAGAAAATATAGTACTCTTAAAATTTAAAATATATAGGTTATTTTTCAATAAAAGAACACTTAATTATTTCTGTATTGTTTCCATGTCTCCCACACTGATCTCAAACAGGATTATTTCAGAATTTTTCATAGGCACATTGCTCTCTCAGTCCTATAGACATCTGACTAGAAAGGCAAGATTAGTCTTCAATGACTCATTCAATTTTAGTGAACTAAAAACTAGATTCTAAAAAACTGTGAGCTCCTTTAGAAGAATGGATATTTCTTATTTATGTTTGTATCCCTACAGCAAAGCAGTACCTAACTTATAGTAAATGTTCAATACTGTTGGGTGAATAAACTTGAGGAAAAAAAATGAGAAGTTTTGCCTTATTGTGTTTTGCTCTTCACTGGTAATTCTATTTTTTGTTCACATGCTTTTAGTAATAAGCTTTTATTTTTAATAAATGGAAACTAGATTAGTTATATGAATCCAAAGAGAAATCTAAAACAAAATTTTCTGTCTTGGAAATGTTCACTATATACTTGGTTATTGCTGTTATTTTGAAAAATATTTTCTATTCATTGTTACCAACCTTTTCCGATCTTTGCATACCACAACAGGAACTTTGGCATGAAAATCAGATTCCACATCTATATATAATACTAATAAGGAAAAAAAAATAAGCCAAGTAAGATAATGTCAACATCTCTTAAATATTTACTCTATGGTAAACACTAAGCAATAGTGTCCTTCTAAAAATCACTTGCATTGCTTCTGTGATAATACACACTTCTCATTATGAGCATCAACCCAACAAAATCTCTTACCTTTCTTGGTGTCTTTCCTATATATCACAAACCACAGGTACAGTCCAAAATACTGTCCAAAAACTATAATCACCTTAAGAAGAAAGGACTTAACATCTCTAAAAGTTTGAATATTTCCTAGTAAGTATATAACCTAGTCAGTTATTAAACCTTGAAAAATAGGGCAAACAACAAACACCACTTGCTTCTATTTCCGCAGAAGTCATGAAATGAGAATCTACAATTCTGACAATTGAGTTCTTTTAAATTATCCATGCAAGTAAAAGGCTAACTCTGCTGGCCCCATGTCCTGTTAATATATGGAAAATCTGCCAAATCAAAGCTCTTAAGGAATAAGAGGGTAAAGCACACTTCCACTCGGAAGTCTTTCTCTACATCTCCCAGGTAGGCACCATGTAATAAATATTTAATCTAATAAAAGATGTTTTAATACTATTTCATTTAAGGTTTAAAGAATATCTCTTAGTAGTACTTGTTGGAATTATTAATTTATTAAAAAATCATGTGCTAGATATATGCCAGGAATTGCATTATGCATGGTGGATAAGACAATGAATAAGACACAAGGAACTCAATTAAGGATTTAGAAAACAAATATATAAACAAATCAATCCTGTAGATGATTGGATAGAAGTCTTAAAGGAGTAAAATGAAGGCATAAAGGCAACTGAGCAGTATTCCACTGTGAATATATATCTATACCACATCTTTATCCATTCATCGGGCACATGATGTAATAAGCACTGGGTATTACATGAAACTAATGAATCACTGAACTCTACCTCTGAAACAAATAATACACTGTAACTTCATTGAATTTAAATAAAAAAATAAACTAAAAAAATTTAGAAAGGAAAAAAGGCAGTAATAATTTTTTTTGGCAGTAATAATTTTTTAATCAAATTGAATTTTGTAAGCTATGTTACGTGACTTAAGATATCTAGTCATGTATTTAAAATACATCTGCGGGATGCCTGGGTGGCTCAATCAGTTACGCGTCTGCCTTCAGCTCAGATCATGATCCCAGAATCCTAAGAGCGAGTCCTACATACAGCTCCTTGCTCAGCAAGGAGTCTGCTTCTCCCTCTGCCTATCACCCACCCTGCTTGTGCTCTCTCTCTCTCAACCTCTCTCTGATAAATAAATAAAATCTTCTAAAAACACATTAAAAATGTTTGCTAAATTGATACTGTCCACTGATTCTAAAGAAGTAAAAGCTCTATGACTATCTGTATGTAATATGCTTCAGAGTTTTTATGCAATAACACATAATAAGAAAGAAAATGATACTGGGGCGCCTGGGTGGCTCAGTGGTTAAAGCCTCTGCCTTCGGCTCAGGTCATGATCCCAGGGTCCTCGGATAGAGCCCCGTATCGGGCTCTCTGCTCAGCAGGGAGCCTGCTTCCCCCTCTCTCTGCCTGCCTGTTTACCTGTGATCTCTCTCTGTCAAATAAATAAATGAAATCTGAAAGAAAAAGAAAGAGAGAGAGAGAGAGAGAGAGAAAGGAAAGAAAGAAAGAGAGAGAGAAAGAAAGAAAATGATACTATAATTCCCTTATGACATTAATTGGACCAAAAAGAAGTTTTGAGGACACACAAAAAAACAAAAACAAAACAAAAAACAAGGAAAACAGCTAACAAGAAGCTGACAAATAATCAAAAACTGACAGGGGGAAGAGAGAGAGAAAGAGAGAAAGGAAGTTTAGAACTATGAAGTCAATGACACTGCAAGGCTAAGGTCAATAAGCTATATCTCCTAAGCCAAATTGCAAATATTTCTGCCAGGTACTTAAGATTCATAAAAGTTAAGATCACAACAGCAAGACTTTAATAAGAAGTTATTGTAAACTAAGCACTTTTAAGCTGTGGCTTAGCCCATTTCATTCTCATAACAATCTTCTCATCAAAAAGATAGTAAAAAAAACTACAGCCATTTTACAGAGGAGGAAATTGAAATATTAACATTTAAATAATTTGTCAAAGGATACAAGCAATAAGTGGCAGAACTAAAATTTGAGCCCAGAAAGTCTGGCTCCAGATCCTGAGCTCTTAAGCTTTTACTTTTAACAAGAAAAGCAGTAAATAAAAAACAAAATAATATTCCACATTGTACTACATAACCTATAACCTGGTTTAAGACAAATATTATTTTTAAAAATTTTACTTTAAGAAGTATCTTTACCTGTATGAATGTTCATTTTACACCAGAAGCAAGCCAAACAGACAAGGCAGATAAGAAAAACTTTTAATAGGTATAATTTGGTTGATGTAATATAAATGATTAGATTAGTTTAATATTAAGTGGGGGGGAAACATACTTAATGCATGCACATATTTTTTCCCCACATCTCTCCATAAATCATCCTTCATCAAATGGCCTACTACTGATTGTAAGTTTTCTGTCTACACAAGAAATGCCCATAATATTCAAAGCTAACATTTTAAAATTACCCAAAAGAGAGTACTTTTTTACATATCGACTTTAAATATACTTTTGCTCTAATGACATATAAATTTTGTAGCACACATACTCAACAAATACATTAAGTAAATGTAATATAATGACTCAAATATGCTACGAGCATTATTTTAACTTGGTTAGCCATATATAAACAACACATTGCGTGTACCCATAAAGAATTTTCTTTAGAAAGACAAATTAAAAAAGAAACTCACCACTTTTTTTTAAAATCCCAAGCACTTGTATCAGAAGGTCTGGATGATTCATCTAAAAGATTTCAAATTAAATCAATATACTACTTTCATAGTTCAAGTTGCATACTTTAGAGAGAATTCAATTTCATTAAATATTTAAATAAAATCATGCTCTGTATCTTAAAATAATGAAAAAAGATGGAGTTTTATATTAACAAATCTTGTTCATAGCAGTAGAATCTAATAAATAATGTAGTGCTATTATTCCAGCAATATTCCTAGAATAAATTCTTAGTATGAGAAAAGATTCTGGAAGTTCACAGCAAAATAAATGGAAAAGAAATTAGTTTACTAAATAATTGTTAAAGAGAAGCTGTTGAGAGAGGAAATATAAGAGATACTGATACTGGCAGCATGGTCAAAAGGCTTAGATTAAATACTACTTTAACAAGCTTGTCAAATGCTTAGTTTAATATATACTTTGCTGCTAAAGTATTTAATAATCGAATGCTAATTTTAAGTAAATGACTGTATCAGATGAAAATTAAAACATCAAATTTTCACCTAAATCAAATCACTTTGAGCATTATTCAAAAAAAATCAGTAACACATGTCAACCGATCATTTTAAATGTTTCATAGGTCAATAAATAAGTAGTATTAGCAGAGCTAGTTACTACTTATTTAAAAAGTACCCACAATGTACCAGACACACCAGCCAAAAATACCTGATATATAGCATCTCATGTAATATAAAGTCATTATCCCTGTTTTGGAAATTTAAAAAACGAGTCTCAGAAAGGTCAAGTAACTTCCTCATTGCAGCCAAGATTTGAACACAGGTATGTGATTTCAAAGCTCTTTTCACTTTCTATACTGCTTACTACAAGCAATAACTATTCAACATAATCAAACATGTGTAAGAATTTTCCTTTTTTTACTGCATTCCCCTACTTTCCTTTCCTCTTCCTTATTTATTTATTCCACCTATGTCTAATACCTAATAGTTTCTAAAAGCAACCTTTAATTATGATAATAACACTTTACAAACCAGAGTTTTATAGTCCCCAAAAATACCACGTACTAGTAAGAATCACATAGAAAAAAGTTTTTCTAATTACTTACCCTGGGAGGAAATTTTATATCTATATTAACATCACTATTTTTCAGAGCAAACTTAGTCAGAGATGAGCCATATAACCTAAGTGAACACTCTGGAAATAAAGGAAAAAATATCAAAGCATGAAATAGAGTGCAAATAGGGGAAAATTCTTAAAATAATGGTAGGAAAAATGCATATATTTTAATTCAATGTCTTCAAATTCTAGTTACATTTATAGAAGAATGACATCCTTTCTAACTGATCTAACAAAATAATAAAAACGTTTCTCAATTACAGGGGTCAGGGACAAAGAAGGAAGAAATTATTATTATTATTATTATTATTATTATTATTATTATTTTAATTTGACAGAGAAAGAGAGATTACAAGTAGGCAGAGAGGCAGGCAGAAAGAGAGGGGGAAGCAGGCTCCCGCTGAGCAGAGAGCCCAATGCAGGACTCAATCCCAGGACCCTAAGATCATGACCTGAGCCTAAGGCAGAGGCTTAACCCACTGAGCCACCCTCGTGCCCCGAAGAAATTACTTCTAAAAGTCCAGTGTTTAAACAAAATTTTAGAATACTTCATTTAGGAATGACTAGATGTTAACATTTAATATGTAACACTAAAGAATGTACTAACCTAGGTATAGCTACTGTCATAGACTACATTTAATTTATTTTTAGGTATTTATATTTACGTAAGAGACAGCACTAACATGGTGAAGAGATCATAGACATTCAATGCCAACACTCTTTAAAAATACAAGCAGAAGCCTAGTCACTTGAACAACAACAAAAAAATCCTGAGGCTTGAAGAGTTCACAAAACAAAATATATAGGAATAATAACACATAACCTACATCTTTTTCAGACTGTCGAATATATTATTTCAAAAATCATACTAAGGCAAATTTTAAAAGGATCTCACCAGAGGGCAAGTTGAAAAATAACATGACTGGAACTATTCGGGCAGGCAGGTGCAGTTTCTTAGAAAAGGTGAGTTCATACTCATTCATATATATGAAAGTCTACTTTTCAAGTTCACAAAATGTCTGAAAGTCACTGAAGTCATTAAAATCATAAAAATTTCATTTCTATTTTTTAAATAGTAAATTATTCTTTTAAGCATCTTTTTTTTCAAGTTATTTAAGTAATCTCTACACCCTACATGGGGCTTTAACCCACAACCCTAAGATCTAGAGTCACACGTTCTTCCAACTGAGCCAGCCAGGTGCCCCAATACTAAGTTACTTCTGTATATAATTTAAACTAGTATTCAATGTTTTTTTGATAGAAAACCAGATTATTACAGAAATAATAAAGAGAAATGAAAATGTTTTCCATTTTTAAATTTCAATTTTACATTCTTTCTTATAAATCTCACAATGGCTCTCTACAAAACTATAATTTGTCAATATTGAACAATATCCCTTTGGTGGTAAGAAATGAGTCTTATTTAATAGATATTTATTTAAATTCAATTTTGATGCAAAAAACAGTAAGAGATGGGGCGCCTGGGTGGCTCAGTGGGTTAAACCCTCTGCCTTCAGCTCAGGTCATGATCTCAGGGTCCTGGGATCAAGCCCCGCATTGGGCTCTCTGCTCAGCAGGGAGCCTGCTTCCCCCCGACTGCCTGCTTCTCTGCCTACTTGTAATCTCTTTCTGTCAAATGGATAAATAAAATCTTAAAAAAAAAACAAAAACAAAAACCAGTAAGGGCTAAACAAATATAATCTTTACATAAATGTCTACAATAAACCTGGCACAAAATCTGCTTACACCAAAAACGTAAGATTTCTATAAAGAAAGAGCAGAGTCAAAAAGAAATAGAAGTGCAAATTTTACTTCAAATGACCCCACTTATATAAATTAATTTTTCCCCACCATCGGGGCAATAGGACTCTTATTCTGTGACTAGCTAGAATGTATATACTGAAAATAAGAGAATTAAAATATCCACTCAAAAGTCAGAAATACTGAAAATATTAAACATAAGACCGTTAAGAAATTTTCCTGAATCTGACATTGTAAAAATCTTTTTTATTACAAAAACTATGCTATGTCATAATTCCCCATTTTCCTCTCCTGAAATATTTCCAAAAAAAAATCACTTAAAAAATAATTAAATTCATCTGCTTTTTATATAGAGAAACAAAGAGAAAAGGAAAACATTAAGAAATTTACACTAAGTTCAACAGGAAGCAAGGGGAAGAGTTGTATGATTTTAAAAATTAAGCATAAAGTATATTTGTACCTGGTAAAAATGTTGTTATAACCTTTGACATTTCCTCCACGATTTCCTGACGGACTCTGAGGTCATCATCTGTTATTCCGTGTTCTTTTGCTAGTTCAATAACTGCAACACTTAAAGCAGCCAAGTGGCCAGGGGTAGGAGGTGGCAGAGAACGAAGCTCACTTTCTTCCTGTTTTTCCTGTTAGTGTAACATTTAACAACATTAAAAATCTTTTCTATTTTAATGTCCTTACATTTAGGATAGAAAGACTAAACAAACGTATTAACTCAATAAATATTCACCTTCTACATGCCTGATTCAAGACACCTGGGATAGGGAAGTGAACAAGACAGAAATCCGGGGCACCAGGGTAAATCAGTGGGTTAAAGCCTCTGCCTTCAGCTCAGGTCATGATCTCAAGGTCCTGGGATTGAGCCCCACATTGGGCTCTCTGTTCATCAGGGAGCCTGCCCCTGCCCTCCCTCCTCACCCCCTCCCCCTGCCCGCTCTGTCTGCCTCTCTGCCTACTTGTGATCTCTCTCTGTCAAATAAATAAATAAAATTTTAAAAAAGAAAAAAAAAAAAGACAGAAATCCCTTCCTTTGTAAGTATTGGAAGATTGAGGGGTGCTTTGGGGCAGGTTCCTATTAAACATTAAAAAAATAAAATTTGTTCTACTTTACTGTCTGCATAAATTCTGAAATATTACATCAAAGCCAAAATATCTTAAGTAACAACACTTAGCTGTTAATTTTGCAGATAATTTTATTAAAGCAAAGAGATTTAGATGTAGCAGAAAGTCTTGAATCCTCTCTGATCTGCATATTAAATGGTCACAGGAAAATATCCTAAACACTATCATCACATTTGTTATATTGCCTATCATTTAAAATTTATTTCTGTCATTTTATCCAATGCTATGCCAAATGTTCCCCAAAACCCTTAATTCTACTAAAAGTCTGAAAGCCAATTTAAACCCAACTCTAAAGAGGGACCAACTAGGGGCGCCTGGGTGGCTCAGTCGTTAAGCGTCTGCCTTCGGCCCAGGTCAGATCCCAGAGTCCTGGGATCGAGCCCCGCATCGGGCTCTCTGCTCTGCGGGAAGCCTGCTTCTCCCGCTACCATTCCCTCTGCTTGTGTTCCCTCTCTCACTGTGTTTCTCTCTGTCAAATAAATAAAATCTTAAAAAAAAAAAAAAAAAAGAGGGACCAACTAAATTTTATATACACAATTTTTAAAAATTAAGTTTTATTCTGATTTTTAAAAAAATACATGCTAATTCCAAAAGCTACATAAAACATTGGAAAATACAAAGAAAATCATCCACCATCATATTAACATCATATTATTTCCTTTACTTTCTTTTTTTTTAAGATTTTATTTATTTGAGAGAGAGAAAACAGGAGAGGAGAAGGGCAGAGGCAGAAACAGACTCCCCAGAGCCCGAGGTGGGGCTAAATCCCAGGACCCTGAGATCATGACTTGAGCCAAAATCAAAAGTCGGACACTTAACCAACTGAGCCATTCAGGCGCCCCTTCCTTTATTTTTTTACCATAACTGAGACCATACCATTTCTTTAATGTTATAATAATGGTATTTTCTATATCCACATTTTAGTCAAGAGACTTCGTCTTATTTTTTGAGACATGTAGCTCCCCTCACTTCTAAGAATCAAAAGTAGTTTATTCTCTCTTCTCTACTCCCCACGATATAGTTAAACAAAGACCAATCTATCTCTAATTTTATTTATTGTTACCATACTTAGTCTCAACATAAGTAAAGTTTACCTAAGATAATAGGTACACTATAGCAAACATAGGGGATAAGACAACTTCATTTTAATAAATTTTTGTGAATATTTCTGCAATCTTTTTTTTATTTTAAGATTTTTATTTATTTATTTGGCAGAGAGAGAGAGATCACAAGTAGGCAGAGAGGCAGGCAGAGAGAGAGGGGGAAGCAGGCTCCCCGCTGAGCAGAGAGCCCGATGCGGGGCTCAATCCCAAGACCCTGAGATCATGACCTGAGCCGAAGGCAGCGGCTTTAACCCACTGAGCTACCCAGGCTCCCCTATTTCTGCAATCTTAATTATAATCTAAATCTTGGGTAAGCGTCTAAAGTTTTCAGGTCTATTTATTTAGGATTCATCCAAGGTATTAATAGCTACACATATAATATCAGAAAATTCTCTGAATTATAATGCTTGATTGCCATGGAAATAAAAAGATAAAAGTGAATCAATGAACACACTTCTCTACCTATATTATTAATAAGCCTATCCTACTTCCTTTAGGATACTGTTCCATCTAATAGTCTCACTGATATCCTCCTATCATTGATCTCATGTATCCTGTCCTAAGTATGATCAATGAAGTCCCTCCCCTTTGTAACTTAACTCTAGTTAGAGAAAATAGACAACAGATAAATAAATGTATATTATCACGTCAGGTAAAGCTATGAAGAAAATGAAACAGGGTAAGACTACACACTGATGGGCAAGGGTTATTATTTTAGCATAGAGTGGACAAAGAAGGTCCCTCTAAACAGGTAATGTTTAGCAGAAACCAAAAAATGAAAGAGAGACATTTAAATTTCTGGGGGAAGAGCATTCCAGATACAGAGAACAGTAAATGCAGAAACTCGGAGGCAAGAAAGTACCTAATGTCATTTGAAGAGATCAATGTGGCTAAAAGGTTAACAAAAGGGTGATTAGAAGATGATGAAGTTGAAAAGTTAACTAGAAGCTAAATATCGTATGACCTTATGAAACTCGGTAAGGACTTATAAATTTTATTCTAAGTTGGAAAGCCAAAGAAAGGCTATGAGCAGGAAGTAACATGATATAATATATTTTAAAAGAGCAATTCTTGCTGAGAAATGAAGAATAATAGACTGTATGGGGGCAGGAGGGAGGGCTAAATTGGAAATAGTTAAGGTGAGAGATGGTGATAGCATAGACTAAAACAGAAAGAGTAGGAGGGTCTGGCCAGCTCAGTCGGTAGAACATGCAACTCTTGATCTCAAGGTCTTAAGTTTGAGGCCCACACTGGGCATAGAGATTACAAAAAAAAAGCCCAAACAGAAAGAGGAGTGTGTGTGACAAATGACTGAATTTGGAATACACAATGTTTTGAAGGTAAATTTATAGAATTTGTTAATGGTTTGAATATGGGGTGTAAATCAGAGAGATAAATCAAAGATGCTTGTCCCAAGCAACTGAATAAATAAATGGTTCTGCTGAGATGAGGTAAGTTCTGGAAACAGTCAATTTAGGCTAGGAAAATGTGCCCAAGAAGCAAGAGTCTCCTAATGAGTGTTCTATTTCTAGACTCTGGCCCTTCATCTGATTCTCCTTATTTCCACCAATTAATCTCCTACTTTAAAACTTTCAATAAATCCTCAACAGAATACCAGCAAACCAAATTTGGCAAAATATTAAATAGATTATACACCATGAGAAGTACAATTTATTCCTGGAATACAAGAATGGTATTCTTACAATAATACCAAGACTTACAATAATCAATTACAAGACTTACAATAATCAATGTAATCATCACCTTAACAGAAGGAGAGGAAAAAAATGATTTGATCATCTTGATCAATGCATAAAAGCATTCATCAAAATTTAACATCCTTTTGTGGTAAAAAACAAAACAAAACAAAAAAAACCAAACTAGGAATAAAAAGAAACTACTCAACATAATAAAGACATATTTGAAAAACTCACAGCTAACATTATGGTCAGTGGTTAAAGACTGTGAAAGTTTTTTTCTCTGTAAGATCAGTAACAAGTCAAGTAGTCAAGTAGTCAAGTCACCACTTCTACTCAACATATTAGAGAAGTGTTAGCCAGAAAGACATGAAAGGCAACTAACTTGGGACAGGAAGAAATAAAGTTGTCTTTGTTCACAGATAATAATCTAATACGTAAAAAACCCTAAAAATGCTACCAAAAAAATTAGTTACAACTAATGAATAAGTTCAGTAAAGTAGCAGGATACACATCAACACAAAAAACAGTTGCATTTCTATACACTAACAACAATCAATCTGAAATGGAAATTAAGAAAACAACTTCATTTGAAAGAGCCCCCAAAAGAATACTTAGAAATTAACATAAAGAGATGAATGACTTGTACACTGAAAACAACAAAACACTGCTGAAAGAAATGAAAGAAAAAAAAAGAAATGAAAGAAGACATGAACAAACAGAAAGACATCCCATATTCATGGATTGGCAAGCTTAATACTGTTAAGATATCAATACTACTCAAAGCAATCTAGAGATTCAATGTAATCCCATCAAAATTCCTTTTTTTTTTTTTGCAGAAATAGGAAAATTGATCCTAAAATTCACAGGGAATCCCAAGGGACCTAAAATAACCAAAACAATCTTGAAAAAGAACAATTAGAAATTTACATTTCCTGATTTTGAAACTTATCATGCAGAGCGATAGTAATCAAGACAGAATGGTACTGACATAAAGACAGATGTATAGGCCAAAAGAATAAAACACATAACCAAGAAACAGACACTCATATATGGTCAAATGATTTTTAATAAGGGTGTCAAAACCATTCAATGGTAAATGGACTGTCTTTTCAACAAATGGTGCTAGGAAAACTGGATACCCACATGCAAAATGGACCCTTATCTTACACCATATACAAAAATTAATTCAAAATGGATAAGACCTAAATGTAAGAGAAAAATCATCAACTTTTTTTTTTAAATTATAAACTCTTAGAAGAAAATAGAAGAAAAAAAAAAGAAAATGGAAGAGAAAAGCTTCGTGACACTAGATTTGGCAATGATTTATTAGGTATGAAACAAAAAACCCCACAAACAACAAAAGAAAAATCAGACAAATTGGAATTTATGAAAATTAAACTTTTGGGAGGCACTTGGGTTGCTCAATTGGTTAAGCGTCCAACTCTTTTTTTTTTTTTTTTTTTTTTTTTAAAGATTTTATTTATTTGACAGAGAGAAACACAGCGAGAGAGGGAACACAAGCAGAGGGAATGGTAGCAGGCTCCCCGCTGCGCAGAGAGCCCGATGTGGGGCTCGATCCCAGGACTCCAGGATCATGACCTGAGCCGAAGGCAGCCGCTTAACGACTGAGCCACCCAGGCGCCCCTAAGCGTCCAACTCTTGATTTCAGCTCAGATCATGATCTCAGGGTCATGGGATCAAGCCCCACATCAGGCTCTGAGCTTAGCTCAGAGTATGCCTGAGATTCTTTTTCCCTTTGCCCCTGCCCCTACTCACGCTTGCTCGTGCTCTCTTACTCTCTGATAAATAAATAAAATCTTAAAAAACATTAAACTTCTGTGCATCAAACAACACTATTAACAGAGTAAAAAGGCAACCCACAGAAAAGAAAAAAATATTTGCAAATCACATATATAATAAGAGATTAATATCCAGAACATAAAAAGAACTCCTCTAAAACTGAACTCAATTCAAAAGTGGTCAAAGGACCTGAATAGACATTTCTCCAAAGAAGATATAAATGGGCAGTAAGTACATGAAAAGGTATTCAAGCTCACTGATCACTGGGAAAACGCAAATCAAAAGGACAATGAGATACCAATTCAATTAAGATGACTATTATCAAAACAAAAGAGAAAAATGTAAGAGTTTTATAAATGTGGAGAAACTGAACCCTTGTGCATTGCTAGGAGAATGTAAAACAACGTAGCCACTGTGGAAAACAGCATGGCAATTCCTCAAAAAATTTAACATATTTACGATTTGGTCCAGCAATTCCACTTCTGGGTCTATACACAAAAGAAATGAAAGCAGAAAATCGAGCAAGGATTTCCTCTACCAATGTTGATACCAACATCATTCACAATACCCAAAAAGTAGAAACAACCTAAACATGAATGGATGGATGGATGAATATACAAAACATGGTATATACATAAGATGAGCTGTTATTCAACAGCTGTTATTAAAAAGAAGGAAATTCTGATACATGCTATAATATGGTTGAACTCTTGATCTTAGCTCAAGTCTTGACTTTAGGGTTGTGAGTTCAAGCCCCACGTTGGATTTGGATGTCACATTAAGAGTGTAGCCTACTTCAAAAAAAGTTGTTTTGTTTTTTTTTTTAAATTTGACAGGGAGAAAGATTACAAGTAGGCAGAGAGGCAGGCACAGAGAGAGGGGAAAGCAGGCTCCCCACTGAGCAGAGAGCCCGATGTGGGGCTCGATCCCAGGACTGAGTCCCAGGACTCCACTGAGCCAAAGGCAGAGGCTTTACCCCTCTGAGCCACCCAGGTGCCCCTCAAAAAAAGCTTTTTCAGCATCTACTGAAATGATTTTTTGGTTTAATATGATAAATTACATCAATTGGTTTTCTAAACCAACACTGTACTCCTGGAATAAAGCCCCACTTGACCATAATATATTTCTTCTTTAATTTTATTTTATTTATTTATTTTTTTAAAGATTTTATTTAGAGAGAGAGAGATCACAAGCAGGCACAGAGGCAGGCAGAGAGAGAGGGGGAAGCAGGCTCCCCGCTGAGCAGAGAGCCTGATGCGGGGCTCGATCCCAGGACCCTGAGATCATGACCTGAGCTGAAGGCAGAGGCCTTAATCCACTGAGCCAACCAGGCACCCCACTTCCTTAATTTCATTGTTAGATTCAATTTGCTAAAATAATATATAGAATTTTTGCATTAATGTTCATGACAGGGGCGCCTGGGTGGCTCAGTTGTTAGGCATCTGCCTTCAGCTCAGGTCATGATCCCAGGGTTCTGGGATCGAGCCCCGCATCAGGCTTCCTGCTCGGCAGGAAGCCTGCTTCTCCCGCTACCATTCCCTCTACTTGTGTTCCCTCTCTCTATTTCTCTCCGTCAAATAAATAAAATCTTTAAAAAAAAAAAAGTTCATGAGAAATACAGTCTGAAGTTTTCTTCTATTGTAATATCTTTTTCTGGTTTTGGTATGAGAGTAATATGGGACTCATGGACTGAAATTAGGAACCATTCCTCCTCTTCAGTGTCCTGGAATATGTGTAGAACTAACACACATATTATCAAAATTATCCCAGAGCTCAAAAGTGATCGTTTCTTTTTTTTCCAAGTTGTTTTTTTCTTTCCGTTTCATTTTGGATGGTTTCCACTGCTATACGTTCAGGTTCACTAACCTTTTCTTTTGTGAGATCTGATCTACCATTAGTCCTACTCAGTGTATTTTTCACCTCAGACACTGTAGTTTTCATTCCTGCAAGTTCAGTTTTAATCTTTTTTGTATCTTCCATGTCTCATTTCTGTCTAGTTTGGGAGTGTTTCCAAACTCTAGCCACCCTGGATTCTCTGGACTCAAGTTCATCTCAACTCTGGGAATATACTGGGTTCCCCTTCCTATAATGCAGTATGGAAACTCTCTCAAACTAGAGTAATGATTGGGCTAATCTCATTTGTTTTCCATTCACTACCTGAAAACCATTGTTAGCTATTTTTATCCTTTTTTTCCTCTGGTTTATTCAGGAGTAAGGTAAATCTAGTCCTTATTATTACAACTTCAGCAAAAGCAAAAATCTACTACAGGTGTTTTTAAGGTTTTGTAAGTTTTTTTGTAATGTCCTAAAATTTACTTATAATGTATATAATGTCCGCTGGCTTTTCTTCTAAGTTTCTTGTTTAGAATTCCCTGAGCTTCCTGGAATTAATGATTAGCATCATTCAACCTTTCTTGAATTTTCTCAGTTATTATCTCACAAATTACCAACTTTGTCTTTGTCCTATTAAATCTTCTGAAGCTCTAATTAAATCAAAGTAATACGCTGATAGGGCACCTGGGTGGCTCAGTTGGTTAAACAACTGCCTTAGGCTCAGGTCATGATCCTGGAATTCCAGGATCATGTCCCATATTGGGCTCCCTGCTCAGCAGGGAGTCTGCTTCTCCCTCTGACTCTCCCCCCATTCATGTTCTTTTTCTCTCATTCTCTCTTTCTCTCTCTCAAATAAATAAAATCTTTTAAAAATAATAATAACACACAGATAAAATTTTAATTTCTGGGGCAACTGGGTGGCTTAATCATTAAGCGTTTGCCTTCAGCTCAGGTCATGATCCCCGGGTCCTGAGATCGAACCCTGAATCAGGCTCCCTGCTCGGCGGGAAGCCTGCTTCTCCCTCTCCCACTACCCCTACTTGTGTTCCCTCTCTTGCTGTGTTTGTCAAATAAATAAATAAAAATCTATTTTAAAAAATTTAATTTCTTTTCCTTCTGAGTTCCTGATTTCCTTCAGTGCATTCGTTTTTTCAAGAAAGACATATTGAGCACCTACTGTGTGTCAGACATTGTCCTAAGCAATATAGAAACAAAAATAAATAAGAAATGAAACCTGCCCTCTAGAATACTGGATACTGAAGTCTAGAAGAAGAGAGAAAGCAGACATGAACAATACAACATATCCAGTTTTCTAATCAAGCACCTCTGCAAGCACAGAGAAGGAATATCTAACCCAGACTTGTTGGGAAGGTCAAGTCAAAGAATATTTCTCAGAGAAAATACACAAGCAGACACTCAGACATAAGTAGGAGATTATATAATATTACTAATACCACTTTTGAGGGGTGCCTGAGTGGCATAGTCAGTTCAGCATCCGATTCTCAGTTTTGCTCAGGCTGTGATCTCAGGATCATGGGATAGAGCTCTGTACTTGGTAGAGAGTCTCCTTGGGATTCTCTCTCCCTCTCCCTCTGCCCCTCCCACTTGTGCTCTCTCTCTAAAATAAATAAATATATCTTTTAAAAATATATATCAGCCTCATAAAAATATACGTATTGCCACTTTGAAAAGAAAAACTTAAATAGCTAAAATACTGATAATTTTTTTAAAAAACACTACGCACCTCTATGTCTATGAAATGTTCTAATAAAAATAACTGAAAAATTATGAATTCTGAAAGTCTAAAGATTATAAGGCCCTGCATGGTCTGGACTTCTCTAGATTCATCTCACATCATTTTCCCCCAATCTCTCTTTGCCCCAGTCATACTAGACTCTTTCTGTTCCTCATATGCCATGTCATCACTCACCTTTTTGCCTTTTTTTTAAAGATCTACCTATTCATTTTGAGACATAAGTGGACTGAGCGGCAAAGGGAGAAAATTTCAAGCAGACTCCCTACTGAGCGTAAAATTGACTCACACTCAATCCCACAACCCATGAAATCATGACCTGAGCTGAAACCAAGAGTTAGACACTTAACTGACTGAGCCACTCAGGCACCCACTTTTTGCCTTCATGTCAAATTACTACTTCAAAGTTCAACTCAAATTGTCACTTTCTCAGAGAAATGTCCCTGTTGCAGATTAAGAAAAATATCCTTGTATACTTCCTTAGCACATTTCTCCCTTTAGTAGAACTCAATATACTTAAGATTCTTTTTCAGTGTATGCCTTCAATGCCTTCACCAATATTTTAGAAACTCTGAGGGTAGGAACCACAACTATCTGCCCAGACCTAGTACATAAAAATTCAAGAAATATCAGTTGGACTGATTGTATTTGACGGTTTCTTTTTTTAATTAAGATTTTATTTATAAGTAATCTCTAAAACCAACATGTTCCTCAAACTTACAACCCAGAGATCAAGAATCATATGCTCTACCAATTGCATCTGACAGTTTTAACTTTGAGAATCAACATACTTTAGTACGAACAGACTGGTCTCTGAAAAGGTTCCCCTCCTGACCACCTAAGGTAAAAGAAGGGCAATCACAGCTTTTAAAACCATCACTCCAGTCACTAATGTAAGAAAGAACAAATATCCCATTTCTAGTTTCATAAGTATTTGATACAGTTTTGCCATTAGAAAAATAAAATATTTTGAAAAAGAACTCACCAAAATATTTTTCTTATGTCGTTTCTCCTTTATATGTTTATGAGCTCCCTGGATGTTTTCAATGTGAATTAAGCAAAGTTTGCATAGATATCGGCAATTGGTATATTCTGGTGAGCGCTGAAAAGTTAAAAAATGCATTTTTTCAGAAAACAGAGAAGTAAATATTTAACTATATATGTGAATGCTATAATTACATAAATATAAGAAACAAAAACAAGCATTAAAGGAATAGATTTTTAATAAACACATCAGCACTTATATCCCCTAAGAAATAGTTGTCCTTTTCAAAATACACATCGCAGGAGATCATATATTCATTTCAAACAACACCGTGATATTGCTAAATGTTTGGTACTTATCTAATATAATATAGTCCTTAGAATCCAATGTAGGATAAGAAAGGCAGTCTTACTAGTCTTATTCTAATGCTCTCCCCAAAACTGGTCCTAAACCTTGTCTTTTTGATTACTATAAAAAATAAAATCCACCATCAAATAGGAGATTTTAAAAGAATAGGAGTTGAAAATATGGAAAATTCCAAAAGCTGTTCCGAAAACATTCCACTCAATCACAATCTCCTGGGAATAAATGGATAATCTCTTGAGGCAACTACTCTAAAGGGAACAATTCTGACACACAAAAATTATAATAGTACTTTAGTCATACTTTATAATAATCTGCTCTTGAAATAATAAAAAAAACTTAACTAATTCCAAAGTGCTATTATGTGCTAGGTACTATGTTAGGTGCTTCATATACAATTTGTCTTTTTAATACCTCTAATAATCCAATTAGATTACTATTATCTTCATTCTCTACAAAGGCTCATACAGCCTGTAATTTTCACAGGATACAATATTAAGTAGGAGATGCTGAATTTAAATTCACGTATTATCTGAATCTGAAGCAAATTCTACCCATATGATTGCACAATGAAAAATTACAAAAGCATAATAAATACACATTGAATTTTAAAACATTATTTCTAGTGCCTTATACTGCAATTTCTGAAATTACAGCAATGCTTAAATTTTTATTTCAAATTGATCTTCAATAGCCTGCAACTCCTGAAAGATTCTCTGATTTCATAATAGTGATTTTCTTTAAATGGAAACCTGCCCCAAATTTAGCAAGAGTCCTACCACAGCCTAAAAATAAATAGAGCCATCATTTATAAAGTATGTATAACTTTACCACCTTAGAATGATTCCCCATTTTACTGGCAAAACAACTAAATATCAAAAATTAAATAATTTTGTCCAAAACAATAAGTAAAAAGGGAAATTCAGTTCAATCCAGTCATTTCAATTTGTAGTATAAAAATTCTTTCACCCTTTGCAACGACATGGATAGAGTTAGAGAATATTACGCTAAGTGAAATAGATCAGAGAAAGACAAATATAGTATGATTCCACTGAGATGTGGAACTTAAACAAATGAGCAAAGGGAAGAAAGAGAGAAAGAGAGGCAAACCAAGAAACCAAATTTATCAAGAGAACAAACTGATGGTTACTAGAAGATAGGTGGGTGAGGGGATGGGTTAAATAGTGATAGAGATCAAGGAGTACACTTGTTGGGGCACCTGGGTGGCTCAGTGGCTTAAAGCCTCTGCCTTCAGCTCAGGTCATGATCTAAGGGTCCTGGGATCAGCCCCACATCGGGCTCTCTGCTCAGCGGGGAGCCTGCTTCCCCCTCTCTCTCTGCCTGCCTCCCCGCCTACTTGTGATTTCTCTCTGTCAAATAAATAAATAAAACCTTTAAAAAAAAAGGAGTACACTTGTTGTGATAAGCACTTGGTGGTATACGGAAGTGTTCAAGTGCCCTACTATACACCTGAAACTAATACTATACTGTATATTAACTGGAATTTAAATAAAAATTTAAAAACAAAAAAAATAAACTCTTTCAAATCTGTCCTTATTGGGGAATGAATTAAGCCCTTACATAGACTCCTACCTCTTAGTTTCTAACCACAACTAGTACTTAATTCCCTAAATATTTTCTGAGCTCATACCAAATGTCAAACATTTGTCTAGGAGGTAGGGATATATAGCATAAACAAAACAAACCAAAATCTGTCCTCTAAATTTACTTCTAGTATACAGAGACATGTAATAAAGAAATGCACAGGAAAACAGGAATATGGTTGTAGGTGTGTTAACTACTTTTTAAAAAAGGGTCATCATTTAAAACCTTACTGATAAAATAATTGAAAGGAAGTGAAGGATTAAGCTATGTGGGTATTTGGAAAGAGACATTCCAAGTAGAAGGAAATGTTAATACTAAGGCCTTGAGGTAGGAATATGCTAATATGTCTCGGGAAACTGCAAAAAGCCTAATACATGACTGGCACTGAGTGGTAACGAGGGCCAGGTCACAGGGCCCCTTAAAAGGACTCTGGTTTTTATTCCAAGTGTGAGGGGAAGGCACGGAAGGTTTTTGAACAGAGAATTAAGTTTTAATCTATATTTTAAAAGGATCCTTGGCCTTCCTAATTCCTTTAAGAACAGAAGCAGGAAGAGCTTACTGCCATTATGAGCATACTGCAATGATCTAGAAAAGAGATGATGTTGGCTTGGTTCAAGAAGAGTAGTGAAAGTGGCAAGGGTCAGGATTCAGGAGTTGAAAACGTAAATACAGAACACCTAGAGCTATGAATATTGATGAGGTCACTAAGGGAGTCAAGAAATCACTCATCATATAAGGTTTTCAATTGTAAAATATTAGCAGACAAGGACTTGCCTGGATTCTTTTTTGTAAGAAAAGTTTGTTTTAACATGAATGGGGAGTCAGAAGGCTTGAGATGATGTCTCTATTGACCTTGGATAAAACCTCTAACACTGAACACTGCTTCTATAACCTTAAAATGAAATAATAAAAATTGCTCTATCTGATAAAATACTTCAATTCTACAAGTAGCTGATCTTTACCACTTAATACACACCAGACACTTTATGAAGAACTTTTACTTATTTTACCGTATTTAATCCTCATAACAGTCAATGAGCTACATGTTATTTTTATCAACTCGATTTTAATGATGAAGAAAATGATAAAGAGGTTACATAAATTATCTAATGTTATCCAACTAGTAAGTGACAGAGGTAGACTAAGAGACTCCAAAACTTATACACTTAACCACTAAGCAAACTACCTCTAATTATTAACAAACTACCACGTGCAAGGTACTATATTAAGCGCAATAGCAAATAGGACAAAAATATTCTCACGACATCATGAGATTCTAGTTTCATAGAAGAGACACATGAAAAAGGTTTTAAAATTTCTTCATTATATAGTTATATTTTATTTTACTATTAAACACAGACACCAATAAACCTTCTTTAAAGTTTCTGCAGACCAGCTAGAATAAAGATTGCTGGGCATGGAAATTCTAAGTATTTCCTAGTCAACATTTAACACTAAAGGGAAATTTACCCTTCTGATCTAATAGCTTGGATTCATTCCTTCTGTGGTAGAGTTTAAAAATCTACATCTTAAAAAAAAAAAAAATCTACATCTTTACTCATCAATCAGATAATGTATGGGTACACTGTGAACCCAAGTACTGATAAAATCAAAAGCAAATAGTTAAGAATACTCCTAATGAATGTCTAAAGTTGGTAAAGAAAAGGTTAATTAAGAGTACACTAAATTGGGTGCCTGGGTGGCTCATTCGGTTAAGTGTCTGCTTTTGGCTCAGGTCATGATCTCGGGGTCCTGGGATCAAGTCCCACGTCGGGCTCCCTGATCAGGGGGGAGCCTGCTTCTCCGTCTCCCTCCACCTGCTGCTACCATTGCTTGTGCTTTCTCTCTTAAATAAATAAACTATTAAAAAAAAAAAATAGAGGGGCGCCTGGGTGGCTCAGTGGGTTAAAGCTTCTGCCTTCGGCTCGGGTCATGATCTCAGGGTCCTGGGATCGAGCCCCGCATCGGGCTCTCTGCTCAACAGGGAGCCTGCTTCCCCCTCTCTCTCTGCCTGCCTCTCTGCCTACTTGTGATCTCTATCAAATAAATAAATAAAATCTTTAAAAAAAAAAAAAAAGAGTACACTAAATTGAAAATAAGTAGTTTTGGAAGACATGAGAAACAAAGAAGCGCCAGAAAGAAAAGAGATTATAGACATCTATGCTAGCTAGTACTGGCACACTCATTTTGTATCATTGCTGCTTAAACCCAAATAAATTCAAATAGCAAATGTTTTCCATGCTTCTAACCTTTTCTTTTACCCCCTGCCATTCTTTCCTACCACCATCAAATATCCATTCTACCCTAATTTCTTTCTTCTCCCAAGAATTGACCTTTCCTGCTCCATATCCTATCCAGTCCCCTACTTATCTTTCTTAAAACACATTTTTCACATTTCCTTCATACATGCCATATAATTCACCTGCACCAGACTTCCCCAATTCACTTAGTCAACTCCTACAGATACTCCTTCAAACTCAGTTCCAATGTCACCTCCTTATAAAGCATTCTCCAAATTGATGCCTCTATACCCCCCCGACTCAAGTTGGTCATTCTTTTGTCTAAGATTTCAAACAATACTGTTATTATTACTATTATTTCTTACATGTTTTCCTCTAATTAGTAAAACAGAAAAGTAGTAATGTGTTTTTAAAAATACCACACATGGGGTGCCTGGGTGGCTCAGTCGTTAAGCGACTGCCTTCGGCTCATGTCATGATCCCCAGGTCCTGGGATCAGGCCCCGCATTGGGAAAGCCTGCTTCTCCCTCTCTCACTTCCCCTGCTTATGTTCCCTTTCTTGCTGTCTCTATCAATTAAATAAATAAGATCTTTTAATTACACATGCCCCAATTCAACTTTTTATCATCAGATCATGGCACATGAAAAGCCTAAATATTTATCTTAACAATACACACATCCAGAATAGCTACTAACTCTAGACTTAGGGAAGAGAAAGTGAGGAAAGAGAGAACTAAGTAAAAGAACAAATTGCAAAAAAGACTTCCTTCTAACTAGCACCTTGGGAGGCTAGCTACACAACCTAAATTCTCCCTACAGTATGGGCCTCTACCCCTTGATATTCATTTCTATTTTCATAGGGTGACTACTCTGTCATAAGTTCTATTAATAACCCAGGATTGCCTCTTCAATTTAGATATGACCTCATTTTTCTAAACTCTACAAAACTATACCATTTCTTTCTTTCCTTTCTTATTTATCAAGAATAATGACCTATATTTCCCTGTATACATGCTCACAAATATCGCAAGTATCTATTTGTGAACAGACTGATTTATGATTCTTTCCTTCAATACCTAGCAATGTTTTTTATTAAGGCTTAGAATGTGTATTTCTAGGTTAAGAATTTAATTAGTACACAGGAACAAGATACTAATGGCTAGAACAATTCCTAATACATAAGAGATAATCAGTAAATACAGGAGACAGAAGAGGAAAAGGGAGGAGAAAACCAAGGAGAAAAGGAGAAAGTGAACTATCTAATATTTGCTCCTTTATTTCTGTCATTCCAAATGTACTGTTCACTTCTAATTCACCAACTGCCATTTACATCAATATATCCCAGTGCCCAGCATAGTACCTAGAACATAAAAGCACTCAGTATCTACTGATGAGTGAATAAATCAGAGGTCAGCAACTTCTGTAAAGGGACAAAATATTTTGGTAAATATTTTATGCTTTGGTAAACAGTAAATATTTTATAATGCTCTCTGGAGCAACTAACTACTCAATTCAACTCTGCCATGGTAGCATGAAAGCAGCCATAAACAATAGGTAAACAAATGGGCATTGCTATATACCAATACAATTTGGCTTACAAAAACAAGAGACTAGGTTTACTTTACACAATTCTAAAAACACAAAGCACACAAACAAAAGGCAAAAACAAGAAGATCGGCCATAGTTTGTTGACCCCTGGAATGAACGAATGAAATCAGACTCACAGATACAAGGATTTACTGAACAAAGGGAGGGAAGAAAAGAAAGATGGAGAGAAGAAAGGAAAGAGGGAAGTTAGGAAAAATGAATGCTATCTCTGCCTTAGCAATAAAAGAAGATAAATAAAAAGAGTTATAAAAAAGTTATAAAAAGTTATAAAACATGCATCATTCTCCAAATAACTAAAATGACAGTATACTTTCTCAAGTCGAAAGATGTGATCTCTTTCTAAGCGTTCTTCTGCTTGTTTCAAGCCTAGCCTCTGCTCAGGTGTCAATGCAGATTCATCTATGACAGTAGCATTTTCTAAATAGTCCATCTCTGAAGAGTTTTCTTTATTAGAGTCATCATTCTTCATTTTACCTAGAAAAGGAAGCAATCAGTTACCATAAGAACTGATAAATTTTTTTAAATTTCAGTGGGAAACAATCAATTTATACACATAACAGGAAAAATATTCTTTCCTTATACTTTCCTTAGTTGTACAAGTTGGTATACTTATGTAAAATACAAATAAGAGATATACATGGTGTCAGAATTCACAAAGAAAAATAAATCTATTGCATGGGTCAAATGCCTATCTTGTTCTTCCAACCTATCAAGAGACAAATATCAGACTCACTACATAAGGCTAACACAATATAACCATCTTATAAAATCTCTGAACTCTGAAATGTGATAAAAAGCTATTTTAAGTCCCAAAGATTAGGCACAAAAGTCATTTTAATGACTTCATCACTATATACTAGCAGTTAAAGAACATATATTCTCTGGACCACAAACCCACATCAAGCTCTGGCCTCTCTGCTTTCATGAACTCAGGGATATTACTATCACATCAGTATTTTTTTCTTTGCTTCTCTGCCTCCTAACGAGATTGCAAACTCTTCAATGAAACTTTGAAACAATGAAACTGGAAATTAAACTTTTCATTTCCAGTACCTAGCATTATACAGCTGGCATACGGCAGATTCCACTATCAGCATGATTTTTTAAAAATACAAATTGAATCATGTTATTCTCTTGCTTAAAATACTTAAATGACTTTTTTTTTGTTTAAGATCTTATTTACTTATTTGATAGAGAGAGAGTGATCACAAGTAGGCAAAGAGGCAGGCAGAGAGAGAAGGGGGAAGCAGGCTCCCTGCTAAGCAGACAGCCCAATGCGATGTGGGGCTTGATCCCAGGACCCTGAGATCATGACCTGAGCAGAAGCCAGAGGCTTTAACCCATTGAGCCATCTAGATGCCCCAAAATACTTAAAAGACTTTCAAAGAGTTCATGATAAATTCTCTAGCGTATTACATGCCATCCTTGCCTTCATAAAGGCAGTAAACAGAACAGTAATTCCAAGTTGTAATAAGTGCTATAAAGGAAAAAAGCAAGTAACTCGGAAGGAGACTAACTTCAGATATGGGAGTCAGGGAAGACTTCGCTCAGATTTTAGATCAAGACCTTAAAGAGGGGCACCTGGGTGGCTCAGTGGGTTAAGCATCTGCCTTCAGCTCAGGTCCTGATCCCACAGTCCTGGGATCAAGTCCCAAACGGGGGGTGTCCCTGCTCAGCAGGGAGCCTGCTTCTCCCTCTCCCTCTGCCTGCTGCTCCCCCCTGCTTGTCTTCTCTCTCTCCCCCTCTCTCTGTCTCTATCAAATAATCTTTTTTTTTAAAAAGAAAATGTTAAAAAAAAAAAGACCTTACGAAAGAGCGCTGAAGTATCTATATCTCTAACCTTATATCTTGCCATAACACTTTTCACTTTATTCATACCAAATGTGCTAAATAGAACGGATCACTGCTACTTCAAGTCTCAATGCGTTTTACATATGGTGTTCCTTTCATCATCAAAGTCATCCTCACTTCAGCTAGTAATATTTACCTGTCCTGCAAAATTTAGCTTAAGCTTACACTGTTTCAGAAGACAGTCTGATATTCTTTATACAAGTGACACTTGAATAATATTAGGGTCTGGGATGCCAAAAATCTGTGTACAACTTTTTAGTTGTATTTTAACTATTAATAGCTTATTGTTGCCAAAAGCCTTAATAATAACAGTAGACAGATACATATTTTGTATGTTATATATTATAATAAAGTAATTCTTTATAAAGAAAGTTATAAAGAAATTTCTTTATAAAGAAATTCTTACAGAGTTTTCCCTCTTCTTATAAGGCTTCAATCCTATGGATTAGGACCCCCCACCTTGTGACCTCATTTAACCTTAATTACCTCCTAAAAGCTCTAATCTCCAAATGCAATCACACTGGGAGTTAAGGCTTCAGCATAGGTAGTCTAAAGGGACACAATTCAGTCGATAGCATCAGTCTTAAAAAGGAAAGAAGTACTGATGAATATATACTATAACACAAATGAAGCTTGAAAACATGATTTTTGTTTGTTTTCTTAAGATTTTATTTATTTGACACACAGAGAGAGATTACAAGTAGGCAGAGAGGCAGGCAGAGAAAGAAGGGGAAGCAGGCTCCCTGCTGAGCAGAGAGCCCAATGCGGGGCTTGATGCCAGGACCCTGGGATCGTGACCTGAGCCGAAGGCAGAGGCTTTAACACACTGAGCCACCCAGGCACCCCAAAAACATGATGTTTAATGAAGGCAGCCAGACAGAAAAAAAAATCACACGTTATATGATTCCATTCCTATGAGATACCCAGAATTGGCAAATACATAGAAAAAGAATGCATATTAGTGGTTTTCAGAGGATGATGGAGGGAGGGAGAATGGGAATGAATCTTTTTTTTTTCCCCAAGACCTAAACTGAGATCAAGAGTCAGAACCTTAACCAAATGAACTATCCAGGTGTCCCAAGGGAATGAATCTTAATGGGTACAGGGTTTCCTTTTGGGGTGACGAAAAAGTTCTGCAATTAGATAGTGGTAATGGTTGTACAACACTATAAATGTACTTAATGCCACAGAATTATATACTTTATATATTTTTAAAGATTTTATTTATTTGAGAGGGAGACAGCATAAGCAGGGGTTGGGGCAGAGGGAAAGGAAGAAGCAGACTTCCCACTGAGCAGGGAGCCTGATGCAGGCCCAATCTCAGGACCCTGGGATCACGACCAGAGTCAAAGGCAAATGTTTAACCAACTGAACCACCTAGGTGCCCTAAATTAATATACTTTAAGATGATTAAGATAGTAGTTCTTATATGATTCAGCAATTGCACTCCTACACATATATCAAGAAGTGAAAACATACATCACACAAAAATGTTTAAATAAACGTTCATAGCAGCATTACTTCTAATAAACAAAAGATGAAAACAATTCAAACATCTATCAACTGATAAAAGGATAAATACAATGTGGTATATCCATACAATTGAATTTAGCAATAAAAAGGAATAAGGTACTAATACGTGCTACAACATGGGTGAATCTTGAAAATGTTGTGCTGGGCACCTGTTTGGCTCAATCAGTTAAGCATCCAACCTGATTTTGGCTCAGGTCATGATCTCAGGGTCATAAGATCAAGCCCCACATCAGGCTCTGTGCTGGGCATCCAGCACACCCCTCCACCTGCACCCCCCCACCCTCTCTGGGGGGGGGGGTCCTGGATGGCTCAGCTGGTTGGGCATCCAACTCTTGGTTTTGGCTCAGGTCATGATCTCAGGGTCACGGGACTGGGCCCTGCTTTGGGCTCTGAGCTCAGCACCAAGTCTGCTTGGGACTCTCCCTCTCCCCCACCCCCTGCCACTGCTCCTTCCCCTGCTCTAACGCACTCCCTAATTTAAAAAACAAACAAACAAAAAAACCATTGTGCTAAGTGAAAAAAAACAAACAGAAAAGGCCATATATTATATGATTCCCTTTATATAAAATAGGCAAATCTATAGAGACAGAAAGTTGATTAGTGACTTCTTTTTTTTAGGGAGAGGGGCAGTGAGAGAGGAAGAGAGAAAATCTGAAGCAGGTTCCACGCCCACCATGAAGTCCAACACAGTGCTGATCTCAAGACCTTGAGATCACAACCTAAACCAGAATCAAAATCAAGAGTCAAAGCCTCAACCACACAGGTGCCCCATGAGTAGTGACTTTAATGGGTACAGTTTCTTTTGCAGGTGATGAAAATTTTCAGGAACTAGTGATAATATCTACACAACTTTCTGAATATAGTACTAAAAACCACCAAACTGTATGTTTCTTTTCTTTTTTTGAGAGTGTGTGTGTATGCAAGTGGGTTGGGGGGTCGGGAGTGGTATGCATAAGGAGAGGGAGAGAATCTTAAGCAGAAACCATGCAGAACAAGGAACTCGATGTGGGGCTTGATGTCAAGAACCTGACATGATGACCTGAGCCAGAATCAAGAGCTGGATGCTTAACTGAATAAAGCTACCTAGATGCTCCTAAACTCTGTGCTTTTAAATGAGAAATTTTGGCCATGCGAATTACATCTCAATAAAACTATTACATAAAAAGGTAAGAGCACCTGAGTGGCTCAGCTGCTTGAGCATCTGACTCTTGATCTCAGCTCAGTCTTAATCTCAGGATCTGAGTCAAGCCCCACATTGAGCCCCCACAATGAGTGTGGAGCATACTTAAAAAAAGTAGTAATGGGGTGCCTGGGTGGTGCAGGCAGTTGGCAAACTGACTCTTTGGGCTCAGGTCATGATCTCAAGGTTGTGAAATATAGCCCTGTGTTGGGCTTCCCCACTCAGTGTGGACTCTTTTTTTTCTTTTAGATTTTTATTTGTTTATTTGACAGAGAGAGAGAGATCACAAGTAGGCAGAGAAACAGGCAGAGGAAGAGGAGGACGCAGGCTCCCCACTAAGCAGAGAGCCCAATGCTGGGCACGATCCCAGGACCCTGAGATCATGACCTGAGCCTAAGGCAGAGGCTTTAACCCACTGAGCCACCCAGGCGCCCCTTCAGTGTGGATTCTTCTTGAAATTCTCTTTCCTCTCTCCCTCTGCCCCTCCCACTTATGTGTGAGCATGGGAGTGCACTCTCTCTCTCTCTAACAAATAATCTTTTAAAAACAATAATAATTTTTGGGGTGCCTGGGTGGCTCAGTCATTAAGCATCTGCCTTTGGCTCAGGTCATGATCCCAGGGTCCTGGGATTGAGCCCCGCATTGGGCTCCCTGCTCGGCAGGAAGCCTGCTTCTCCTGCTACCATTCCCTCTGCTTGTGTTCCCTTTCTTCTGTGTTTCTCTCTGTCAAATAAATAAAATCTTTTTTTAAATAAATAAATAAATAATTTTTAAAAGGTAATAAAAATTTAAAATATGGCAGTGATAAAGACTAAGGAAAAAAATTAAACCAGTAAAAAGAGAAGGACTGTAAATTTTAGATAAGGGACCCAGCCAAACCCTCGCTGAGAAGGTGAAGGCAGGTAAGAGAGCAAACCATATGGACATCTTGGGGAAGAATGTTCCAGGCAGAGGAAAAAGCAAATGTGAAGGCCATCTTACATATTTGAGGAAATGCAAGGAAACCATGCACTTGGAGCAGAGAGGAAGAAAGCAAGAAGTAGATGAATGAAAGCAGAGAGTGGGATAGTGGCACAGATCACATAGGGCCTTACTGTTCACTGCAAGGACACTGTCACTCTAATGTATAGGAAATTACTAAAACATTTTGAAGAGTAGTAATATGATCTGAATAATTTTAACAGGATCATTCTGGCTGTTACACTGAAAATACAATGAGAAGTTATGTAAATGAAAATAAAGAGATAAGTTAGGTAATGCTGTTCAAAAGCATGATCCTAACCAGCAACATCAATCTTACTCAGAAGCTTGTTAGAAATCCACTATCTCCGGTCCCACTCTAGACTTTCAAAATCAAAAATTTCTAGAAAAGGAACCCAAGAATCTGCATTTTAATACAATTCCCAGGTAATTCACATACATATTAAAGTTTGGGGGGGAAAAAAAGAGTTTAAGAAGCCCAGATCTAGAATACTCACCCCTGAAATATTCACCATGCTCCCTCTCTTACCACTTTCCTTCAAGTATTTCTCTAATGTTACCTTCTCAGCAACAATTTAAATTTGAACCACGACCACCAGACACAATAGCATCATTCCCATCATTCCCTATGCTCTTTCCTATTTTCTCGTAAGATTTACTACCATCTAACTTATGACATACTTCTGTTATTCATTATAGATGTTGTTCCTCTCCTCCTACTAGAATATTAACTCTGTAAAAGCAATGTTGTCGGTTTTGTTCATTGCTCAATTCCTAGCAACTAAATTAGTACCTGGCCCATAGTAGACACCCATAAAAATATTTACTGGATGAATGGCAAAAGGAAAAGCTGAAAGTGCTAACTAGAAGCTAAAGTTACGCCTAATGAAGGAAGATTAAGCCACTAACCTCAGGTGGGCCTGAGATTAGAAAAATTTCTATAAAGTCTGTTAAGTCCAAATAGACAATGATCTATATATAAAGGTTTTATTCTATTTATTTATAAAGGGACACTCTCATGAGAAATCATTACTTTAAATATAATATGGAATTTTCATATGAGGAAAAAGTACTAAACAACTGTGCATGGATATGACTTCAAGGCAGATATTACACATACTGAAGAGAATTCTTTAATGAAAAATGATTGCTATACTATAAATTATTCTTCTGAATTTGTTAAACCAATTCTCCCAAAGGACCTCTACTTGGTCTAACTTCTTTAAACTAGTTCAACTTGTTCTCCATATTAACAAATAACAAAACAACATCTAATTAGAGAAATAATAATAATAAGGGATATTCATTCATTGCCACTGCATGCCTACCATGTCGGGTACTACATTATATTACTTCACTCAACCTTCATAAAATAGGCAGCAGCATCTTAACTTTTTTTTTTTTTTTTTAAATGAGGACTGATGGGCTGCCTGGGTGGCACAGTCAGTTAAACATCGACTACTGGTTTCAGCTCAGGTCATGACCTCAGGGTTGTGAGATAAAGCCCGAATCGGGCTCTGTGTTCAGCATGGAGTCCGCTTGAGATTTTCTCCCCTTCTCCTGCTCTTGTGTGTACTCTTTTTCTTTAAAGTAAATAAAGATTTATTTACTTTGGCTGTAAAGTGGCTCAGTCGTTAAGTATCTGCCTTCAGCTTGGGTCATGGGCCCCTGTGAGGCTCCCAGCTCAGCGGGAAGCCTACCTCTCCCTCTCCCACTCTCCCTGCTTGTGCTCCCTCTCTCATTCTGTCTCTGTGAAATAAACAAATAAAAGCTTTAAAAAAAAAATGAGGAAACTGAAAAATGTTTTAAAGTATAAGCTATGTTTACCTGATGTGTATCTAGAGGCATTATCCCTACCCATCCATTATTTATATCCATTATGTATATCAGTACATCTATTCATAAATATTATATACATTAAAAAAATAAATAAAGTATAAACAGCTTATCCAAGATTACAAACTTATTAGGTGGGGAAGATGGGATTCAAAACCTATGCAATTCTACTCTAGAGCCCACATTCTCAATCATATCACTTGTCACACTTCATTTATTTTCCCTTTTTTAAAAAAATAATCCTTGGAGGCACCTGCATGGCTCAGTCAATTAAACATCTGCCTTCAGCTGAGGGCATGATCTGGAGGTGCTGGGATTGAGCCCCACATCGGGTTCCCTGCTCAGTGGGGAGTCTGCTTCTCCCTCTCCTTCTGTACACTCTTTCTCTCTCAAATAAATAAAATCTTCAGAGAAATAATCCTTGAATCAGATTTTTCACTAACTCAAGCAATCAAACCCTTGTAACTGATCTTATGCACGACTATTTCCCAACTTCAATCATTCACGTACTATCATGTTCAGATTTGTCTTACCTAAACAGTAGTGTTATTTTTTGATACTATCTTTAAACTGACTTACTTTTGGCCTTCTCCTAAATTGTATTTTTAAAATTATGAAGTTGTGAAGAAATAAATAAACAAATAAAAATAAAATTATGAAGTTGGTATTTTTTCTTATACACATAAAGATATGTCTATTAAAGTTATAAAAATGGTCCATTAATATACTATCAAGTATTATCATCAGAAATAAAAGGAACTATTTTTAAACTCTTTACCAGAGTTTCTCAAAGTGTAATAAATAATGACTTAGAAATAGCTTTTTTTATTATTCATTTATCAAGGAAAGGTCTTATTTACCCAGCCACAGAAACGTGAGAAAAAAGACTGCCAAAAAAATCCGTTAAGTTAAACAAAACCAAGATTAAAGTACTCAAAAGACACAGGCAACATTTATAAGCTATTAAAGCTAAGATCAAAAATACCAAAAGAAATGAATTTTACACCGAGAAATCTTAAGTAAATTGCAAATGTCCTAACCAATCTCTGCTTCCTGTCAAAGAATTTGATGCGCTACAGTCCAATTAAAAACATGTATAAATACATGTGATCAATAGCACCACCTTGCTTAAAACTCTTCAATGGCTTCTCAAAACACTCATCATAAAATCGAAACTAGCATGTCCTAAAAGGTCCTTCATTCTCCAATTACTGTGTGTCTTTTCAGCTGATCATTTGCCACTTTCACCCCCAATTCTGTTCCAGTCATACTTAATCTCAGTTATACTCTTATACTCACATTTATGTCCTGCATGTTCTCAACCCAAAGACTAAATCCCTCAATTAAATCATGCACTCTCTCAACTTGAGTTTTTGCACTGAACTAAATTACCATTTTATTACTAAAAGCATCCTTGAAATTTGGCGCTGTATGTTTTGTTTTTCCATTGCAAACATGTGTGGCATATAAAAGGAACTCAATACACACAGGTTTGTTGAATGAATGAGCCACATATTACCAGGACCACTTAAAAAGTATGTATGTGTGTACATATACCTGTACATACAGACTACAGGAGCCACTAATTTCTATTTACACAGGCTTTTTACTTACTATTATAAAGGTTCTTTTTTAGCTTAAAAAGCCATATTATTGGGGCTTCTGGGTGGCTTAGTCATTAAGCATCTGCCTTCGGCTCTGGTCATGATCCCAGGGTCCTGGGTTCAAGCCCCACATCAGGCTCCCTGTTCAGCAGGAAAACTACTTCTCCCTCTCCCACTCCCCCTGTTTGTGTTCCCTCTCTTGCTGTGTCTCTCTCTGTCAAATAAATAAATAAAATCTTTTAAAAAAAGCCATATTATTAATGTTCTTTTTGAAAATCAAACTAAAGGTAATCTAAAGAACATTAATATAGGAAAATCTCTCCAAAAATGTGACCTGTAGAATAATCTAATTTGTACTTACTCAAATCATCCGATATGTCTTCAATTCCTGAAGCACTATCATCAGAATCACCAGTATTATCTGTACATGCTTGTTGCTTCTGAGATCCTGGTGAGTTTTCCAAAGCAGATTTTCCTCCCTCTACGTTAATATTCCCTTTGTCCAGAGAAGTAAAAGAGCTTGGAATTTTTTTTCCAATCTGCTGTAATTCTGCACGTCGCATATTTTCCTTCAACAGCAAACTGGGTGCCTTCTCTGGTTCTGCTGGTGAACCAGGGACCTTTTCTGATTTCATCTGAGAACTGGGTACTTTTTCCATTTTCCTCTGTGAACTAAGTGCCTTTTCTGTTGCTGTTGCCTGTGAGCTGGGTGTCTTTTCTGTTTTCACTGGTGAATTAGGGGACTTTGGTAATTTTTCTGCTTTTGCTTGTGAAACAGGTACCTTTTCTACTTTCACCGGTGAATTAGGTGATTTTTTTGTTTTGCAGTGACTTTGATCTCGAAGGACTAATCCCAAATCTTTAGAGCTTGTTATGTTGGCAGCATTTACTTTACATGATTTAACTTCTGTTTTTTCTATACAAATATCATTTTGCTTATTTTTTTTACTACTATTCTTATTTGGAGAGCTGGTCCCAATTTCTTTTAAGGATTTATCATTTCTAGCTTTCAAAGTTTGATTAGATATAACTTTAACTGCTTTGCTTTCTTCAGAAAGAGCCCAAGCATTCTTCTTTGGTTCATGATTTTCATTTTTAGAGGTCTTAAAGTCTTCCATTATTTGAAAACCTGCGTCTTTCCAATTGTGATACTGTAAAATGGCAGATTTCCAATAGCTGAATTGCTTCAAGTCCAGATTAGGCAAACAAACTATTGGGTTGAAAAAAAAAAAAGTGTTATTTAAAATGCAAAAGCCATTTTTAAAAAATTGGTGAGACTTTCAAAAACTTTCAAATTTGTTCTCAAAACTAAAGAAACTGTAAAAACTTAAAAAACTCCATTAACCATATAGAGAGTTTACCCACTTAGTAAATAACAGCCAAATAGTCATAAAGAAGGTTCTAATGTAATTATGGCAATATGACATCAAAATTTTAGAAGTAAAATTTGTTCTACATTACTTTTTTTTAAAAGATTTTATTGGGGCGCCTGGGTGGCTCAGTCGTTAAGCGTCTGCCTTCGGCCCAGGTCAGATCC
>CM053606.1:35443018-35472993 GCA_028646535.1 Procyon lotor
TCCTACTTTCCTCACAGTATGCAGTACTTAATACTTTTTTTAAAAGGTTTTATTTATGGATTTATTTATTTATTTTAGAGAGAGAGTGAGCAGGAGCAGGGGGAGGAGCAGATGGATAGGGAAAGGCAGACTCCGTGCTGAGTGAGGAGCCCCATATGGGGCTTGATCTCATGATCTCATGACCCTGAGATGATGACCTGAGCTGAAATTAAGAGTCAGATGCTTAACCAACTTAGCCACCCAGGCACGTAATTAACATTTTTTATGTGTTTATTTCTTATTTGTACTATAGGAACCTTTTTTTTCCAATTTGCTTTTCATAAAACAAATACATATACAGAATTCAAAAAGTCAACACTAATATAAGGCAAAACAGTATTTGTCCACCAACTACCCATCTTCCTCCTCAGAAGCAACTACTTCCAACTCTTTTAGCAGTTTCTTCTGAGGTATCTCCATATTTCTAAATTATATGCTTAAACTGATACTGATCTTAATTTGTTCTGGCTTTAGATAGGATCTACAGACTTCCTACTATGGAAGATAATAATTTAGCTGTCTCAAACATTCTCCCTAGAGACAAACAGAATTACACACACACATATGTTCCTATCCCACTCACATCCTCTGAAGATGATTTTAATAAGATATAACAGTATTATTCATGGCTGAGCCAAATATTATACTATAAAACTTTCTAAATGCCCCTCAAATTTTATTTTCTCCTTTTTCCCACACACATAGCTAGACTGTATTTCCCAACCTTCCTTACAGTTAGGTGTGTCCTTAAGATCAAGTTGTTACCTCCTCCATGCTCTCCTCGTATCACTGGATAAATTTCTCAATCATCTATCTTCAGTCATATAGCCAACAATTATGTTCTAATCCAGATCACTGAGTCTCAAATTTCTGTGCATCAGAATCAGCTAGTTCCAAAATGTAGGTTCTGATTCTAATTTTGAGGACTAACATTCTGTGTATCTAATAAGCCCAAGTAAAGTCAATGTTGCTAACCACTGGCCGTACTTTTGACTGGATAACATCATCAATGGAACTTGGGCCCCTGAGTAATCACACAGAACTACTCATCTGGATCAGGTGATCATTCACCTAGCAACTGTTATATGAGAAAAAAATAAAACTATTTGTAAGGCACTGAATTAATGGATTTCTTTGTCATGGTAGCCCAGCCTTTTTGACTTAACTAATATACATATACTATAATCATATTTCTCTTTGGTATATTTTTCAGTGTTACCTGGAATTAATCATTGCCTCATTTTTCTCAAGATTTTTTACGTATAATTCATCGACAGAACCATAAATCTCCTGTCAATATGATCAAACACACATCACATAGTCTATATGTTTTTGTTGCTGTTCTCTCCTTGAACATCCCTTGTCTAGCACTTCCTGTTTACTACTTGTCTTTTACCACAGCTGTCACCCTGAAACTTCCTTTCACTATCATCCCACCAATTCTCATCCACCCTCATTCTGACTTCTATTTTCTTCTTCCACAGCTTACTCCCTCTTTTTTGGTGGAGCACATCCTCCAGTAGCTAAGAAAGGAAATATGAAAGGTAGTGAAAAAAACCAATTATGCCCAATCAATTTCTGCGTTTCATTCTATGTAGACAGGCATCCATTATCATAACACTCTGGACTTCTTTCCACTCCCCTCAGCCATTCTTTTCCCGAGGACATGGAGTAACATATTTCATAGCGAGTTTGTGAAAATGATGTAGGCAAAACTTAACCAAAAAAAACACAACATTCCTCTTCACATCCAGCTGTTCACAGGGAAGAAAAGTCCACTTTCTCATTCATACCTTTTAAGACAAAAGAGATTATAAGAAACAAAGAGGACATTATATATTGATAAAAAGTTCAATCCAGGGGTGGCTGGGTGGCTCAACTGGTTAAGCATCTGCCTTTGGCTCAGGTCATGATCTCAGTGTCCCGGGATCAAGTCCTACACTGGGCTCCCTGCTCAGTGGGAAGCTTACTTGTCCCTCTGCCTCTGATCCTCCCCCTCTCTCAAATAAATAAGTAAAATCTTAAAAAAAAATAATTGGGGACTTCAATACCCTACTTTCAATAATAGATAGAGCAAGCAGACAGAAAATCAGTAAGAAAATAGAAGACTTCAACAACCCTAATACCAATTAGACCTAACACTCTGAAGCCTCTATGCAACATCAACAGAACACATTCTTCTCTACTGCATGTGGAACATTCTCCAGAACAGATCATCCTGCAAGGCCACAAGGCAAGTCTGAACAAACTTAAAAAGACTGAAATCATACAAAGTATCTTTTCTTATCACAATAGAATGAAATTAGATATCAAATCAATATAAAAACTGGAAATTTCATAAATATATAAAAACAATGCACTCAAATCAACCAATGGTCAAAGAAGAAATCACAAGGGAAATTAGAAAATACTTTGAGACAAATGAAAACAATGTACATTTTACCACATTTTCTAAAAATGGATATAAGAAGGATGTTTCACATAATTTTTAAAAATAAGGATTATAGGGTGCCTACGGTGCCAGCTAAGCTCTGCCTTAGGCTTGGATCATGATCCCAGGGTCCTGGGATCAAGCCCCACATCTGGCCCCTTGCCCAGCATGGAGTCTACTTCTCCCTTTTTGTCCCTCCCCCTGTTCATGCTCTCTCCTTCTCTAAAATGAAATCTTTCTAAAATTTTTTTAATTAAAAAAAATAAGGATTATAAATTAAGGAGTATAAAATTAAGGATTATAAGGATTGTAAAGAATACAATAAACAACTGTTTACCAACAAATTGGATAACCTAGATAGAATGGTCAAATTGTACATACAAACTATCAAAACAGAGTCAAGAACAAATAAAAAATCCAAATACACTTACAACAAATAAGTAGATAAAATTGGTAATCAAAAACCTCCCAACAACAAAAAGCCCAGAATCCAAAAGACTACAGTGGGGAGGTCTATTAAATATTTAAAGAAATGGGGCGCCCGGGTGGCTCAGTCGTTAAGCGTCTGCCTTCGGCTCGGGTCATGATCCCAGGGTCCTGGATCGAGCCCCGCATCGGGCTCCCTGCTCGGCGGGAAGCCTGCTTCTCCCGCTACCATTCCCTCTGCTTGTGTTCCCTCTCTCGCTGTGTTTCTCGCTGTCAAATAAATAAAATCTTAAAAAAAAAAAAAAAAATGCTTTAAAAAAAAAATATTTAAAGAATTAACACCAGTTCTTCTCAAACTCTTCTCAAAAAAATTGAAAGGGGGGGGCACTTCTTAACTCATCCTCTGAAGCCAGCATTACGCTAATATATGAACATATATTCAATCAGTCAGTCACCAAAATACTAGCAAACCAACTAATGAAGGATAGTTGGAAGAAGGCAGGCAGAACAAGGAACCCTACCCTAAGAGGAAACCACCCTTAAACACCACCACTGAAAGGAGACTCCATCCTTTTCCACCTGATAGGTATATGATAAAAACCTGATAGGGTGACGGGTATACCAAGGGTTAATCAGATTAAAAGAGCCTGCCAACAAGCCCATAAAAACCGCTAGACTTAGAAACTGCTGGCAACCCTCCTGGGTCCCCTCCCTCTTCAGGAGCTTTGTACTATTATTCAATAAACTTTGCTTTGCTGCCCACCACTCTTCATCTGGTCTACCTCTTCATTCTTTGAAGCAGCATGACCAAGAACCGCAGGCACTAACGGAAAAGAAATCCTGAAACATGAACAGCATATTAAAAGAGTTATACACTATAACCAAGTGAGAGTTAGCTCTAGAACGCAAGGGTGGTTCAACATACAAAAATCAATGTAACACACCATATTAACAGACTGAAGGGAAAGGAAAACATAATCAGTTTGACTGATGCAACAAAAAGCATCTGAAAAAATCCAGCAGCCTTTCTTGAACAAAAAACTTTCAATAAACTTATAATAGCAAGAAACTTCCTCAAAGTGATAAAAGCCATCTTACAAAACAAAGACACAGCTAACATCACACCCAATAGTTAAAGACTGAAACTGTTCCCCTACAAACAGGAATAAGACAAGGATGTCTGCTTTTTCCATTTCTATTTGACATAGTACTATTGGAAGTTACAGCTACAGCAATTAGGCAAGTAAAAGAAAAAAAAGGCAGCCAAATGGGAACAGAAGAATTAAAATTATCTTTTGCAGATGACATGACCTGATATGTAAGAAAACTCTTAAAAGTGCACACACACATACAAAATGCACCAAAAACAGTACTAAAAAACTAATTCAGCAAATTGCAGAATACAGAATCAACACAAAGATCAGATCTATGAAATTAAGAAAATAATTCCATTTACTTTAGCATCAAAAGGAATAAAATAATTAAGAATACACTGAACTAAGGGAACAAAAAAAATTCTACACAGAAAACTACAAAACAATACTGAAAGAGATTAGACTTAAACAAATGGTACAATATCCCAAGTTCATGGATCCCTTCCAATCTACTTTCTCTGTCTACCTCTTCCTTGCATTCTACTTTCAGATTCTAATCACTACCTTCAGGTAACTGAGGCCAGAAATCAGGAAGTATTTAAGTTCCTGTGACTTAGAGCCCCAAGGAGTAGAAACCTGGAAGACACACCTCTTACTTACAATGTTCAGCATTCACTTAAAAGGATTAAGCACTCCACCCCTTGCTTACTGTTATTAAGCTGAAAATCCCAAGAATGGTTTAGGCTTTTTCCCCATAGCCGCCAAAAGATGGAAACTGGGCAGAATTCATGATGTGCAGCCCACTATGTACTCACCCATTCATTTCCATTACTTATCACCAATAACTTATATTATTAACAATATTGTTAAAATGCCAATACTAGGGGTGCCTGGGTGGCTCAGTAGGTTAAAGCCTCTGCCTTCGGCTCAGGTCATGATCTCAGGGTCCTGGGATCGAGCCCCGCATCGGGCTCTCTGCTCAGCGGGGAGCCTGCTTCCCCCTCTCTGCCTGCCTCTCTGCCTACTTGTGATCTCTCTCTGTCAAATAAATAAAATCTTAAAAAAATTAAAAAAAAAAAATGCCAATACTACCCAAAGTGATCTACAGATTCAGTGCAATCACTATCAAAATCCCAAGGGTATTTTTTGCAGAAATAGAAAAACTCATCCTAAAATTCATATGGAATTTCAAGAAACTCTGAAGAGCCAAAACAATCTAGGAAAGGAAAAAAAAATGTTGGAGGACTCACACTTCCTGATTTCAAAACTTACTACAAAGCTACATTAATCAGACAGTATCATACTGGCATAGAAAAGACATAGATTAGAATAAAACAGAGTCTAGAAATAAACCCTCATATATGTGGTTAACGGATCTGACGATGATGCTAAGAGTATTCAATGGGGAAAGGATAATTTTTTCAACAAATGTGCTAGGAAAAACCAGATACCTACATTCAAAGGAATGAAGTTGGACCCTGACCTTATACCAGTTACAAATATTTACTCAAAATAGATCACAGAAGACTTACAATTAGTATGCTGTATAATTTATTAAAGCACTAATTGGGGGTGCCTGGGTGGCTCAGTCACTTAAGCGTCTGCCTTTGGTTCAGGTCATCATCTCAGGATCCTGGGGTCAAGCATCAGGCTCCCTGCTCAGTGGGAAATGTGGTTCTCCCTCTCCCTTTGCTCCCCCCTCCCCGCTTGTGCCCTCCCTCTCCTCTCTCTCTCTCTCAAAAATAAATAAAATCTTTTTTAGAAAGGCACTAATTGTAAATCAAAAAACTGGAAAAAAAACTCAAATGACCATCAATACCACATTAGTAGGGAAAACTATCAAAGAATCATAAAACATATTACTATGCAGCCATAAAACAGAATGAGGAAGTCTCTATTCTGCTATGGAGTGATAGTGAGGACCTTACTGTTAAATACACATAGAAATACACAGTTAAGTAATTCTGTGTAAGAAAAAAGAAAATAGGGCACTTGGCTGACTCAGTCAAGTCTGTGCATCTTGATCTCAGAGTTTGGGGTTCGAGCCCCACATTGAGGGTAGAGATTACTTAGAAATAAAATGTTAAAAAAAAATATATATATATATATGTACTTAATTTTTCAGAAATTAACAATGGGGGCACCTGGGTGGCACAGTCGGTTAAATGTTCCACTCTTGGTTTTGCCTGAGGTGGTGATCTCAGGATCCTAAGATAGAGCCCCTCCCTCATTGCCTCTGTGCTCAGCATGAAGTCTGCTTAAGACTCTCTCTTCCTTTCCTCTACCCCTCCCTCCCCCACCCACACACGCATTCTCTCTCTCAAGTAAATATTTTAAAAGAAAAGAAATATGGGCACCTGGGTGGCTCAGTCAGTTAAGTATCTGCCTTTGGCTCAGATCATGATCCCAGGGTACTGGGATCAAGCCCCAAGTCGGGCTCCTCATTCAGCAGGGAGTCTGCTTCTCCCTCTCCCCTTCCCCTGCTCTTGCTCTCTCTCTCTGTCAAAAAATTAATAAGGAAGGGGAAGGGGAAGGGGAAAGGGAAGGGAGGGGAAGGGAAGGGAAGGGAAGAAAAACAAAAACAATGGAAGCATAAAAACAAACAAAAGGGGCACCTGGTGGCTCAGTCAGTAAGCCCACTTAAGTTGGGCACTTAAGTGCCCAACTCTTGGTTTTGGGTCTGTCCTCAGAGCAGAGTCCTCGCTCTCCCTTGGGCTCTGTCCCTCCCCCTCCTCATGCACTCTCACTTTCACTCTCAAATAAATAAATAAATAAGATCTTTTTTTTAAAAGTTCCAAAGATGTAAATTTTAAAATTACACTAAAACGACACCTTGTATTTTATTTTATTTTTTTAAGTAATCTCTATACTCACTGTGGGGCTGAAACACACAACCACCAGATCAAGAGTCACATGCTCCACCAACTGAGCTAGCCAGGTACCCTACCTTATATTTTAACTTAGAAACACACACACAGACACACACATACTATAAAACTGGTAAATCTTCACAACCTTGGATCTGGCAACAGCTTCTTAAGTATAATATCAAATATAGACAATAGGTTCACCTCTCTTAAAAAAATAAAATCTTTTAACAAATTAAATTAAATTAAAAAGCTTCTGATGCGCCTAGGTGGTTCAGTCAGTTAAGTGCAGTGAGGTCTAAGGGTTATGAGACTGAGCCCTGGGTTGAGCTCCACACTCAGCAGGGAGTCTGCTTGAGATTCTCTCCCTCTCCCCACCACCCATGTGTGCACTCTCTCTAAAATAAATAGATAAATCTTTTTTTTTTAAAGATTTTATTTATTTATTTGACAGAGAGAGAGATCACAAGTAGGCAGAGAGGCAGGCAGATAGAGAGGGGGAAGCAGGTTCCCCATTGAACAGAGAGCCTGATGTGGGGCTTGATCCCAGGACCCTGAAACCATGACCTGAGCTGAAGGCGGAGGCTTCAACCCACTCAGCCACCCAGGCACCCCAATAGATAAATCTTTTAAAAAATTAAAAACGGGGCACGTGGGTGACTCAGTTAATCTGCCTTCCACTCTAAAAAAATCTGCAAATCATATATTTGATAAGGGTCTAGTATCCAGAATATACAGACTTCTATAACTTACCAACAAAAAGAAAAACCCACTTGAAGCGCCAGGATCCTGGGATCGAGCCCTGCATTGGGCTCCCTGCATAGTGGCAAGCCTGCTTTTCCTTCCCCCTCTGCCATTCCCCCTGCCTGTGCTCTCTGGCTCTCTCTAGCAAATAAACTAATTAATTAATTAATTAATTAATTAAATCTTTTTAAAAATAATAAAAAAATTTAAAAGTTTCTGTATAGCAAAATAAAAAGACAATCTACAAAATAGAAGAAAATAGATGCAAATCACATATCTGACAAGGGGTTAATACCCAAAATATGTGAAGAACTCATAGAACTCAATAGGTTAACAAAACAAAATCAGATTTTAAAATGGGCAGAGGACGTGAACACTTTCCAAAGAAGACATAAAAATTGCCAAAAGGACATGAAAAGTTGATCAACAACATTAAGCATCAGGAAAATATAAATCCAAACTATAATAAGATATCAACTCACACCTGTCAGAATGGCAATTATCAAAAAGACATAACAAGTACAGTCAAGGATGTGGAGAAAAAAATATCCTTGTGCACTGCTGGTGGTAATGTTAAACTGGTACAGCCACAATGTAAAACAGTATAAAGGTACTCAAAAAATTTTAAAAAACTACCAAATAACCTAGAAGTTCCCATTCTGGGCATTTAGGAAACAAAAAGATAACTCAAAAAGATATGTGCACTCCATGTTAACTGTAGTGTCATTTACAATAGCCAAGATATGGAAGCAACCTGTGTCAACATATGGATGAATGGATAAAAAAAATGTGGTGTGTATATATAATGTGATATTACTCAGCCATAAAAAAAGCAGAAAATCTTACCATTTATGACAACTTGGACAGACTCTGAGGGCATTATGCTGAGAGAGAGAGACAAATACTGTATAATCTCACTTATATGTAAACCCTAAAACAAACAAAATGAACTCATAGATATATAGAACAGATTGGTAGTGCCAGAGATTGGGCCTGGGAAGAAGGAAGTGGGCAAAATAGGTCAAAGTGGTCAAAAGGTAGAAACTTACAGTTATTAAAAAAAATGAGCTGGGGATATAATGTACAACATGGTAACCGTAATTAATAATACCAAATTGTATATTTCAAAGTTGCTGAGAGAGTAAATCTTGAAAGTTCATATCATAAGAAAAATAATTTGTAACTGTGTGGTGATGGATGTTAACTAGACTTATTGTGGTGATCATTTCACAATATATACAAATATCAAATCATTATGTTGTACACCTGAAACTAGTATCTTATATGTTAATTACATTTCAATAAAAAAATCAAAACATCTGTTCAGCAAGGACACTATCCAAAAAGTGAAAAAATAACCAACAAATGGGAGAAAAAAATCTGCAAATCATATATTTGATAAGGGTCTAGTATCCAGAATATACAGACTTCTATAACTTATGAGCAAAAAGAAAAACCCACTTGAAGCGCCTAGGTGGCTCAGTGAGTTAAGGCCTCTGCCTTGGGCTCAGGTCATGATCTCAGGGTCCTGGGATCGAGCCCCGCATCAGGCTCTCTGCTCAGCAGGGAGTCTGCCTTCCCACTCTCTCTCTGCTTGCTTCTCTGCCTACTTGTGATCTCTCTCTCTCTCTGTGTCAAATAAATAAATAAATAAAATCTTTAGAAAGAAAAACCCACTTAAAAAAATGGGCAAAAGACCTGAATAGACATTACTCCAAAGATAAATAAATGGTCAATAAGTACATGAAAAGATGCTCAACATCATTAGTCATCAGGTAAATGTAAATCAAAACTATAAAAAAAAGCCACTTCATACACATTAGGATTATCAAAAAAGCAAAAAATAACAAATATTGGTGAGGATATGGAGAGTATAAAATCCTCATGCAGGACGCTTGGGTGGCTCAGTCAGTTAGGCATCTGCCTCCAGCTCGGGTCATGATCCCATGGTTCTGGGATCAAGTCCCAAGTCCAGCTCTCTGCTCAGCCTGCTTCTCCCTCTCCCTCTGCCTCTCTCCCTGCTCCCGCTCTCTCTCTCTGCTCCTGCACTCTCTTTCTCTCCCGAATGCTTTCTCTCAAATAAATAAAAATAAAATCTTTGAAATCCTCGTGCAACTGCTGGTAAGAATAAAATGATGCAGCCAATGCAGAAAAGTTTGGTAGTTCCTCAAAACTTAAACATAGAATTACCACATGATCCAGCAATTCTACTCCTCAGTAGATATCCCAAAGAACTGAAAGCAGGGATTTGAACAGTATTTATTTGTATGTCCATGTTCACTGCAACATCATTCACAATAGCCAAAAGGTGGAAGCAATCCAAATAACTAATAGATGAATGGATAAACAAAATGTGGTATATACATACAATGGAATTTTACTCAGCCACTGAAAGAAATTCTGAAACATCCTACAGCATGGATGAAACTTGACAACATTGTTTTGTTTTGTTTTCAAAGATTTTATTTATTTGAGCGAGAGAGCCAGCATGAGCAGGGGGAGGGGCAGAGAGAGACAGGGATAAGCAGACTCCCCACTGAGTGGGGAACCTGGTGAGGGGCTCAATTCCAAGACCCTGAACCAAAGGCAGATGCCCCACCCTGAGCCAAAGGCAGACTGAGCCACCCAGACCCCCAAACCATGACAACACTGTTAATTGAATTGTCAATCACAAAAAGACAAATATTGTAGAACTCCGATTATAAGATATTTAGAATAAATAAGTTCACAGGAACAGAAAATAGAACAGCAGTTATCAGAGGCTACATGGAGAGAGGAATGGGAGATACTGTTCAATGGGTACAGAGTTTCTGTTTGGGATGATAAAAAAGTTCTGAAAATAGTGATGATGATACAACACTGTGAATGTACTGATGCCCTCAGTTGTACACTTAAATGGTTAAGTTTTATGTTAGTTATACTTTACAGTAAAAAAACTTAAAACTCAAGAAAAGTTTAATTAAAATAATGTGCACTGAGCATATATAAGGTATCATAGACCTCAAATTTTAAATGTTACTCTAAAATAGCTAGTTTAAAAAAATAAATTTTATACGGGTAAAATCAACTGACAGAATTTTTATGATCAACGGCAAGTGGAACTGTGCCCCCTTCTCTCAAAAAAGCCAGTTTTGTAAATAAACAGAATTTCCAAATTAATTACCTACATATTCACCCAAAGCCCCAATTATAATGCTTCCTGCATTAGTCAATCCTTTTTCTTCTTTATTCATCTGGTAAGCCTTCTGAGCCATCTTATTATATATTAGAATTTTTACCAGCAATTGACAAAAGAAATTTAAGTTATGCTTCTTTTCACAAGCAATTTGTTGGCCCAAGATCGTTAATTGTTTGAGGGTTCTTTTCCTAATGAGATGTGGAGATTACGTGTGTCCCCAAATTACTCAAGCCAGAAATTCCTTTTCATCCTTATAAATAATCAAGAACTAGCTCTATAGAATGAAGAGTTCTGGGGCGCCTGGGTGGCTCAGTGGGTTAAAGCCTCTGCCTTCGGCTCAGGTCATGATCTCTGGCTCCTGGGATTGAGCCCCGCATTGGGCTCTCTGCCCGGCAGGGAGCCTGCTTCCCCCTCTCTGCCTGCCTGCCTCTCTGCCTACTTGTTATCTCTCTCTGTCAAGTAAATAAATAAAATCTTAAAAAAAAAAAAAAAGAAAAGAAAAGAATGAAGAGTTCTGTGATGCAAGGTTGCATCTTGCATGCACATATGATCTGTGCAGTCACAAAGGACTCCCTGCTCTGAAAAGAAGACCCTGTGCTTGGTTTAAAATTGCTGTCATCAACTTGAAATTTTTAATCTTACCTATGAATTTGTGTTTTGTAGTGTTTTTCTTTTTAAGATTCTATCATTTGAGAAAGAGAGTGCACACAAGCACAAGTTGCAGGAAAGAACAGAGAGGGAGAGGGAGAAACAGACTCTCCCCTTAGAGGGAGCCCACATGGGTCTCCATCCCAGGACCCCGAGATCACAACTGGAGCTGAAGGCAGACACCTAACCCAGGTGGCCCTGTGTTTTAGCCGATGGGAAGAGAGGAGATACATGCAAAATGCATGTCTGACGTTCCTTTCCACTTCATTTTTATACAGCTTTGGTGATGCCCCATGAGCACAGAATTCCCATGGAGCCACCATATGTAGTTCAGCAGGATTCAAAGTGAGTAGTAGGCAAGCATGTTGTCTACAACCAAGCAAGCCAAGAAGCCCCATTTGCTACCGAACCATACCTTGCTTCAAACACAGAAGAAAAGCAATGGTATTCTAAGAAACATGACGAAAAAATCCAAAAAAACAAAAAACAAAAACATTTCTTTTTCTTATTTCTTATTCTTATTTCTTATTTCTTATTCATGTTATTTCCCTGAATTAACCCACCACATATGCTAAAAGTGATGACACAGAAGGAAAGGGAAAGATAGAACAAGCCACAGTTCCTTTTCCTTTCAGTCCTGCAAAGTCAAAGGAAGAACACGATGGGGTGCCTGGCAGGCTCAATTGGAAGAATGTGGGACTCTTGATCTCAGGGTCATGAGTTCAAGCCCCACCGCACTAAGTGTAGATATTACTTAAATAAAACTTACAAAAAAAAAAGGAAGATAAAAGTTGCTGGTGGAATGTACAAGTGTAAGAAGTGAAATAGGGGGGCACCTGGGTAGCTCAATCAGTTAAGCATCTGCCTTCAGCTCAGGTCATGATCCCAGGAGTCCAGAGATTGAGTCCCATACCAGGCTCCCGCTTCTTCCTCTCCTTCCCACTCATGCTCTCTCTCATACCTCTTCCTCTCTCAAATGGATGAATAAAATCTTAAAAAAAAAGAAAAAGTAAAATGGGGTGCCTGGGTGGTTCAGTTGGTTTAGTGTTTGCCTTCAGCTTAGGTCATGATCCCACCATCCTGGGACCGAGGCCCACATCAGGCTTCCTGCTGAGCGAGAAGCCAGCATCTCCCTCTCCCTCTCCCTATTGCTCCCCCTGCTTGTGTGCGCTCTGTCAAATAAAAAAGATCTTTAAAAAAATAAAAAGTGAAATAAAAATAGCTGAGTAAGTACTGTGCAATGTTTTCCCCCAGTTAAAAAATAATTTAAATGGGGGTGCCTGGGTGGCTCAGTGGGTTAAAGCCTCTGCCTTCGGCTCAGGTCATGATCTCAGGGTCCTGGGATAGAGCCCTACATCGGGGTTTCTGCTCAGCAGGGAGCCTCCTTCCCTCTCTCTCTCTCTGCCTGCCTCTCTGCCTACTTGTGATCTCTCTCCTCTCTGTCAAATAAATAAACAAAATCCTAAAAAAAAAAAAAAAAAAAAAAACTTTTATAAAAAAATTTAAAAAAATAATTTAAATGTACAAGAATATACAAGTATACAATGTACAAGTACGAGCTATGAAATACCAGCAATTCCACATAAGTTAAATGCTCTTATATATGCACTTAGAGGTGACACTGAACAATTTAAAGATGAACAGTAAAATTTATACTGAATTTAAAATTTTTAATTGTTCTAGGGGTGCCTGGGGGGCTTCGTCAGTTAAGTGTCTGACTTGGGCTCAGGGCTCAGATCATGATCCCAGGATCCTCAGATGAAATGCTGCATAGGGCTCCCTACTCAGCGAGGAAACCGTTTCTCCCTCTGCCTCTCCCCACATGCACACCCAGGCACACTTGCTCTTTTTGTCTTTCTTGCATGCACACGCATGCAGTCTCAAATAAATCTTTTTTAAAAGTAAAATATTTTTAACTGTTCTATATTTAGAATGACAATTAAAAGTAAATTAAAATAATAAAAGTAAATGTAGATATCCATAACATTGAGAAAAAGACCAAAGAAAGGAAAAAGCTTTATATTTTAGTAACTTTAACAGTACTTTTTTCCTACTTTTTGAGCAAGGTTCTTGTATCTTCATTTTGTACTTCATCTTGCAAATTATGGAGCTGGACCTGAAATTCATCTTAACAAAGATTATCTGTCAACATTCACATATAAAGTGTTAAGTGAAAAGCTGAAGATATAATGATAAATAATGGGCTCATGTGTAAAAGGGGAGACAGTCATAAAAACAAATAACAACAGTATATTACGTGACACACGTTATGGAAACCCTGTGGAAAGAGCCTTAGAAGATTTTATCATGGAAATAATAGTTGGGCTAAAAACTTTCCACTTAGAAGAGAGAGTGAGAAGGGATAGACCTAATAAGATTTGTATATACTAAACAAAATGTATTTATAAAATTTGGCAACCTTTTTAGGACGATAAAATAGCATGCACAATGGTGAATACTGGAGAGGAAGTGAGAATGTAAACTGGTGCACATATTTACATACCAAGTCAAGTTTATACTTTAAGCAAAAAGAAGGCATAGACTGATAAGCAGAAGAGTGGCACAATTTCTGTTTTAGATTAATTTCAGAAGAGTAAGAGAGTGGAGAGGAAAATGAGACAAGTCAGTAAGGTAATAGTAATAGTAATTATCAATAGTAGTAAAAACCACTAACTTATTTAGTTAGTTATAACAAGCAATTTAAGTAGAGTTGGGAAAGGGGAAAGGTTGTGTTAAAGTTAAGCGAGAGACGCCTGTGGGGCTCAGATGGTTAAGTGTCTGCCTTCAGCTCAGGTCACGATCTCTAGGTCTGGAGGGATCAAGCCCCACATCCAGCTCCCTGCTCAGCAGAGAGCCTGCTTCTCCCTCCCCCTCTGCCTCTCCCCCTGCTTGTGAGCATGTGCACTCGCGCTCTCTCTAATGAATAACTAAAAATCTTTAAATTAAAATAAATGAATAAAGTTAAATGAGTTTCTCTCCAGAACCTTTCAGACTCTTCAATATGCTAATAAGCACTGCAAATCTCCAAGAGAGAGATAATTTACAACATTTCCCAGATTTATTTGACTAAAGAAGCCTCTTTTGCCAGGTCCACATATCATCTCAAAGAACCGTGAAGAAAACATTTTAACAGTGTTCTACAAAAGAAAAGGCAGCACTGAGTGAGAAAAGCAGAGGGCAGTAGAGGGCTTAAGACAGGAGTAAAACAAGAGCAAATGTGAGGAAAAGAAAGAAATCTAACTGAAATTCTGGCAAGCTATGTAAAGGACCTAACTAAATATATAAATATAAAATATTTATATTTTATATATATATTAATATATAATATTAATATAATTATAATTAATATAATATATAATATTATTATATAATATTATATATAAATATAATTAATATAATATATAATATTATATATAAATATAATTAATATAATATATAATATTAATATTATATATTAAATATATAAAATATATAAATATAAAAATATAAAATAGCAGTCTACTAATTTATACAATTAGCAAATGCTTTTAATTCATACTGCGTAAGGGGCTGACAATGACTATTTCAAAAGAGTAAGGGAAAAAACAGTAATGGTATGAGCGGGGGGAAGGAATAAAGCAAAAAGCTGTTACATATAGAGATTAAGGATAGATTAGAAAACTAAAGAAATGAGAAAGATACACCTATAAATATTTTTGAGATTTTGGTCAGAAGCAGAACCATTTTTTTTTAACCATATGAGTAGGTGTGTCAAGGAATGTAGAACTGAGTACCACTGGAATACAGGAAAAATTTTTTTCCAAGATTTTATCCATTCATTTGTCAGAGAGAGAAAGAGAGTGTGCACATGCATGCACAAGCAGGGAGAGGGGCAGGTAGACAGAGAAGCAGGCTCCCTGCTGATCAAGGAACCCGATGCAGGACTCAATCCCAGGACCTAGGATCATGACCCCAGCTGAAGGCAGCCACTTAACCAACTGAGCCACCCAGGCATCCCAGGAATACAGAAATTAAGTAAAAATAAAGTTAAGGTGTTAGATGACCTTCAATGTCCAACTGCCAATATGATGTCAGGAATTACATCCAGTATCAGTGAATATAAGAGAATAATCCAGAGGTTCCTAGACTGAAATGCCAAGTCAGATAAGAAATACAGGCAGCAGGCGACCAGTCTTGAAGAGGAACTATAGACAAAGAAGAATAAATAGATAAGATGCAAAAAAATATGGGTCTGGTTTCCTGGCTTTGAGATATGAGGAAACTAAGCTACATCCCTTACAGGATTAGGATAAAGTAATGGTTCTCAATCTTTTGTTTTGTTTCGTTTTGTTTTGTTTTGTTTTGATACATCTGAGAAATAGAATATATATTCCCAACAGAAACGAAGAGGAACAAAAGAATGAGGAAGATGGATGATAACTGTGAATGGTTTCTAGTAACTACAAAATGCCTTCCTAAGGGAAGTGTAATTCTTATATATTGAAAATCACTGGTTTAAAGCTGGTACTATCACAGAAAACTTAAATATAAGTTCCAAAGACAAGCTAACATTTGTCTGTTTGTTTGTTTTTAATCTATGTAGAATTCAAGACACCATCACATAATACAAGTTCCTGCAAAAATATCCCTAGCTCTGACAAATATTTCAGTTTTAAAAAATTTTTGAAGATATACCATTAGCTAATACATTTCTAGTATGCTCATTTATCTTTACACATTTATGAAGTTAATACAGTCTTACAGTATTTCCATTTTAAAGATTTTGTTTATTTATTATTTGAGAGAACAGGCTGAGGGGAGAGGCAGAGCGAGAGGGAGAAGCAGGTTCCTTGCTAAGCAGGGAGCCTGGGCTCCATCCCAGGACCCTGAGATCACGACCTGAGCTGAAGGCAGAAGCTTAACCAACTGAGCCATCCAGGCACCCCAGTATTTCCATTTTATACACTAAGGAGGCACCTTAAGTTTGTGACTTGCCTATAGTGACACAAACAGGACTGGTTTAGGACTATAAACAAGAGTCCCAATCTGGGGTTCAATGTTTAGGCACTAAGGTAAGTCTGTTCACCCAAATCAACAGTTCTCAAACTTTTTGAGATGTGTTTATATTCTTAAAAATTACTCAAGATCCAAAGAATTTTTTTTGTGTGGGTTATAGCTACGGATACTAATGTCATTAGATATTAAAACTGAGAAAGTTTTCAAATACAAGAATACACTATTAACTCATTCTATAAGGCCAGTATAACCCTAATACCAAAACCAAAGACATCACAAGAAAATTATAAACCAATGTCTCATATGAATATAGATGCAAAAACTTTAAACAAAATACTAGCAAACCCAAGGATTATACACCAGGACACCAAGTGGTATGTCTCTCGGGAATGCAAGGGTTAGTTCAGCACATGAAAATTAATCAGTATAATATACCATATTAATAGAATAAAGGACAAAAACCACAGTCATCTCAAAAGATGCAAAAATGCATTGATAAAACCTAACAAACTTTTATGATAAAAACACTCAATGAACCAGGAATAGAAAAAATTGCCTCAACCTGACAGAGGCCATCTAAGAAAAACCCACAGGTGACATCATACTTAATAGTGAAAGACTAGGGACGCCTGGGTGGCTCAGTTGGTTAAGCAGCAGCCTTCAGCTCAGGTCATGATCCCAGGGTGCTGGCATCAAGTCCCACATTGGACTCCTTGCTGGGCAGGGAGCCTGCGCCTGCTTCTCCCTCTGTCTGCCTCACCCCTGCTTGTGCGTTCTCTCTCTCTCTCTGACAAATAAATAAATAAAAATCTTTAAAGAAATTTTAAAAAAGGGCGCCTGGGTGGCTCAGTTGGCTAAGCGGCTGCCTTCGGCTCAGGTCATGATCCCAGAGTCCAGGGATCAAGTACCACATCGGGCTCCCAGCTCCACAGGGAGTCTGCTTCTCCCTCTTTCTCCCCTCTCATGCTCTCTCTCTCTCAAATAAATAAACAAAATCTTTTAAAAAAAACTAGTGAATCTCTCCTCTAAGAGCAGGAACAAGAATGTCCGCTGTCTCCACTTCTATTCAACACCATACTACCAAGTAGGGAAAAAAAAAAAAAGTAACCAGATCAGAAAGAAAGAAGTAAAACTATGTCCATTTGCAGATGACATGATCTTATGTAAAGAAAATCATAAGAAATACACAAAAAACCATCAGAGCTAATAAATGAGTCCAGCAAGGTTGATCTCCAAAATCAATATATAAAATTCAGTGGTGGGGCGCCTGGGTGGCTCAGTGAGTTAAAGCCTCTGCCTTCAGCTCAGGTCATGGTGTCAGGGTCCCAGGATCGAGCCCCGCATCGGGCTCTCTGCTCAGTGGGGAACCTGCTTCCCCCTTTCTCTCTGCCTCTCTACCTACTTGTGTTCTCTCTTTCTCTGTGTGTCTAAATAAATAGATAGATAGATAAATAGATAGACAGATAGATAGATAGATAAATAGATAAATAAATAGATAAATAAATAAATAGTTGTATTTTTTTTTTTTTAAGATTTTATTTATTTGACAGAGAGAAACACAGTGAGAGAGGGAACACAAGCAGAGGGGACGGTAGCAGGAGAAGCAGGCTTCCCGCCGAGCAGGGAGCCCGATGCGGGGCTTGATCCCAGGACTCTGGGATCACGACCTGGGCCGAAGGCAGACGCTTAACGACTGAGCCACCCAGGCACCCCGTCAGTTGTATTTCTATACACTAGCAATGAACAATCCAAAAATGAAATTAAGAAAACAGTTCCATTTACAATAGCATCAAAAAGAATACTTAGGAATAAATTCAACAAAAGAAGTACAAGCTTAGACACTAAAAACTATAAAACACTGTTAAAGAAATAGGTAAAGGTAGGGATGCCTGGGTGGCTCAGTTGTTAAGCGGCTGCCTTTGGCTCAGGTCATGATCCCAGGGTCCTGGGATCGAGCCCCGCATCAGGCTCCTTGCTCGGCAGGAGGCCTGCTTCTCCCGCTGCCCCTCCCTCTGCTTGTGTTCCCTCTCTCGCTGCGTTTCTCTCAGTCAAATAAAAAAAAAAAAAAAAAGAAAAGAAATAGGTAAAGGCCTATTTAATGGAAATGAAAGTAAATGCAAACATCTTATACTCATGGATTGAAGACTTAATATTAAGATGACAATACTCCCCACTTTTTTTTTTTTTTTTTTTAAGATTTTATTTATTTGACAGAGAGAAACACAGCGAGAGAGGGAACACAAGCAGAGGGAATGGTAGCGGGAGAAGCAGGCTTCCCGCCGAGCAGGGAGCCCGATGTGGGGCTCGATCCCAAGACTCTGGGATCACGACCTGAGCCAAAGGCAGACGCTTAATGACTGAGCCACCCAGGCACCCCAATACTCCCCACTTTTAATCACCAAATTCAACACAATTCCTTTCAAAACTTCAAATTTTTTTCTTTTTGGCAGAAATTGACAAGCTGATCCTAAAATTCATATCAAATTGCAAGGGACTCTATATAGCCAAAACAATCTTGAAAAAGAACAAAGTTAGAGGGCTCACACTTCCAGAATTCAAAACTTTATACAAAGCTACAGTAATCAAGACTGGGTGGTACTGGCGATAGAACACACATACAGATCAAAGGAGAATCCAGAAACAACTGAGAATCCACAAATAAACACAGACATTTAAGATCAACTGCTTTTCAACAAGGATGCCAAGACCATTCAACAAGGGAAAGACTAGTCTTGTCAATTAATGGTGGAACAACTACACAACCACATATAAAGAATAAAGCTGGACTTCTACCTCACACCACATACAAAAATTAACTCAAAATGGATCAAAGATCTAAATGTAAAAGCTAAAACTATAAAACTGTTAAAAGAAAACAGAGGTATAAATTTTTATAATCATGGATTAGGCAATAATTTCTTAGGTATGACTCCCAAAGCACAAGCAACCAAAGATAAATACATAAATCAGACTCTTATCAAAACTGAAAACTTAACAAGCTTCGAAAACATACTTTACTCAAGAAAATGAAAAAAAACCTGGATGCCTGGGTGGCTCAGTCAGTTAAGCATCTGCCTTCTGCTAAAGTCATGATCCCAGGGCCCTGGGATAGAGTCCCACATCTGGCTCCTTGCTCAACCGGGAACCTGCTTCTCTCTCTGCCTGCCCCTCTCCCTGCTGATGCTCTCTCTAACAAACAAAATCTTTTAAAAAGAAAATGAAAATGAAAAAAACAATATGACAAATCCTCCAAAAATTAAATGTAAATTTACCATATGATCCAGCAATTCCAATTCTGGTAATATGCCCAAAGAGCTGAAAGCAGGAACTCAAATAGGTATTTGTATGCCCACGTGCACAGCAGCATTACTCACAATAGCCAAAAGATGGAAGCAACCAGTCTGATCAACAGATGAATAAACAAAATGTGGTATATACATGCCACAAAATATTATTCAGCCTTAAAAAGAAAGGAAATTCCAAAACAAGCTACAACACGGTAGAACCTTGAAGACATTGTGCTAAATGAAATTTCAGTCACAAAAGGACAAATACTGTACAATTCTAATTACAAAGTAATTAGAGTTACTCTGGAACTCAGTTGGACCAGAGTGGTCCAATTCATTGTAACAGAAAGTAGAATGGTATCTGCTAAGGAGCTATTGCTTAAAAGGTACAGAGTTTTGGTTTGTGAAAATGAAAAAGTTCAGGGGATGGACAGTGGTGATGGTTGCACAACAATGTGAATGTCCTAAAATCACTGAATGTATGCATAAAAATAGTTTGAAATGGTAAATTTTATGTTAGGTATATTTTACCACAATTTTTAAAATTTTTAAAAAGAGGGTACCTGAGTGGCTCAATTGGTTAAACATCTGCCCTCAGCTCAGGTCACAATCCCAGCATCTTGGAATGGACCCGCTGCTCTGGCTTCCTGCTGAGCAGGAAGCCAGCTTCTCTCTCTCTCCCCCTCTACCTCTCCTCCTTCTTGTGCTCTCTATCCTCTCTCAAAATGATGAATAAAATCTTTAAAAAAATTTTTTTAAAGAAAATGGAAGAACATTTTTGCAAATCATGTATCTGATAAGAGTCCAGTATCCAGAATACATAAAGAACTCTTACAATTCAACAATAAAAAAACAAATTACCTAATTTTTTCCATGGGCAAAGGAGGGGCTCCTGAGTGGCTCAGTAGGTTAAGTATCTGCTTTCAGCTCAGGTCCTGGGATCAGTCCCCTATCAGGCTCCCTGCTCAGCAGGGAGTCAGCTTCTCCCTCTTCTTCTGCCCCTCCCCCACCCCACTCTTGCTCTGTGTGTGTGTGTCTCAAATAAATAAATAAAATCTTTAAAAACAGGGACACCTAGGTGGCTCAGTAGGTTAAGCATCTGCCTCTTGCTCAGCAGGGGGCCTGCTTCTCCCTCTGCCTGTTGCTCCCCCTGCTTCCATGCTCACTCTCTCTGACAAATAAATAAAACCTTTTAAAAAGTCTTTTTTAATCTCTAGAAATAAATAAATGGACAAAGAATGTGAATAGATATTTCTCCAAATAAAATATACAAATGGCGAATAGGCACAAGAAGAGATGCTCAACATCATGAGTTATTAGGGAAAATGCCAATCAAAACCACAATGAGATACCACTTCACCCACTAGGATGGCTATAATTAAGAAGATGAACAATAAGTGTTGGTGGGGCGCCTGGGTGGCTCAGTGGGTTAAGCCTCTGCCTTCAGCTTGGGTCACGGTCTCCGGGTCCTGGGATCGAGCCCCATATGGGGCTCTCTGCTCAGCAAGGAGCCTGCTTCTCCTTCTCTGTCTGCTCCCCTGCCTACTTGTGATCTCTCCATCAAACAAATACAATAAAATCTTTTAACAATAATAATAATAAGTGTTGGTGAGGATGTGGAGAAAATAGAATTCTCATATATTGTTAACGGGAATACAAAATGGTGCAGCCTCTTGGGAAAATAGTTTGGCAGGTCCACATAAAGCTAAACACAAAATATCTATCTGTGATTAAGTATCTGTGATTCTTAGGTTTCAGCTCACATAATGATCTCAGGGCTTCAGGCTCTAAGCTCAGCATGGAGTCGGCCTGAGATTCTCCTTTCCCTCTGCTCCTCCCTCACTCACTCACAAGCTGCACACTGCCCCCCATAAATAAACAAATAAATATAAAATCTTTAAACATAAGTGCATCAAAATACCCAGCAATTCCACTCCTGGGTGTATATCCAAGAGAAATGAAAACATACGTTCATTGGGGCGCCTGGGTGGCTCAGTCGTTAAGTGTCTGCCTTCCACTCAGGTCATGATCCCAGGGTCCTGGGATCGAGCCCCACATCGGGCTCTCTGCTCAGCAGGGAGCCTGCTTCTCCCACTACCATTCCCCCTGCTTGTGTTCCCTCTCTCGCTGTTTCTCTCTGTCAAATAAATAAAATCTTTAAAAAAAATTAAAAAAATAAAAAAAAAAAAACATACGTTCACAAAAAAACTTTTTTTTTTTTTTTTTAAGAAAGAGAGAGAGCATGTGAAGGGGGGGTAGCAGAGAGAGAGGGAGAGAAAAAAATCCCAAGCAGATTCCACTCATCGCAGAGCCCCATTCATGGCTCAATCTCATGACCCTGAGACCATGACCTAAGCCAAAATCAAGAGTCAGGCACTCAACCAAGCTGCCCAGGCACCCCTCGCACAAAAACTTCTATATGAATGTTCATACCAATATTATTGACACTAGCCAAAAACTGGTAACAACCCAAATGACTACTAAATGATGAATGGTAACAAAACATGGTATCTCCACAGAATACATTCCATAGAACGCAATATTATAAAAAGGAATGAAGTACTAATACATATACTAATATATAATATAATATGAAGAAACCTTGAAAACACTATGCTTAGTTAAAGAAGTCAGGCAAAAAAGCCACATAAATGATTCCAGAACAGGCAAATCCATAAACAGAAAATAGCCTAGTAGTTGCGAAAGGGTTGGAGGAGAAGGGAATGAGGAATGATTGCTAATGAGCACAGGGTTTCTTTTTGGAAAGATAAAAATGTTCTGGAATTAGAGAGTGATGGTTAGAGAACTTATGAATATATACTTAACACTATACTTTAAAAGGATGACTCTTATGATACTGTAAACTATATCTCAAGGAAAAATTTTTAATAAAGAATACACTATTACATACTCTATTGGCCATCAAAGCAATGTTTTCACATATACTGTAGCCATCACTCTATATTCTAGATTACAGAAGGTAAAGGCAAATATTATCTTAATATTACTATGAGAACAGTTGTGACTCAGAGATCCCCTCAAAAAGGTCCCCAGAATTTGAGTACTGCTAGCCTAAACTAACACTTAAATACTTAATAACCGATCAATTTTACTTTGCTTCAATTTTTTTTAACTTATGTAAGTAATCTCTACCCCAAACATGGGGCTTGAATCCATGACTCTAAGATCAAGAATGGTATGCTCTTCCAACTGAGTCAGCTAGGTCCCCCTGACTGAGCAATTTCAATAAGTTAGTTAAACTACAATGTGCAGGTAAGACTGACAAAATGCAAGCAGATTTCACTATCACGTATAATTCACACTTTACATTTTTAAAATATATTTTTTCTTAAAAATGTATTTTTTGACAACCTATGTAACTGTGCTGAACTTAACACCCTCTGCATACTAAATTTAGACAACCCAAGCCTGAGGTACAACACATTGTAGTGGTTAAGAGCTCTGACTCCAGACTCAGACACCCTGAGTTCAAATACTAAGTCTGGAGCAAACTAGCTATGAAATCTTGTCCAAGACACTTAGCCCTTCTGCACCTCTTTCCTCACCTGTAAATGAGGATAATACAAAAGGGTTGTAGTGAAGACTGAGTTAATACTTAAGATCTTTAGAAAAAATTACACATCATAAAAATTGCAGTAAGTTATCTATCATCATTGTAAATCAAATACCCCTAAAACTATCAGACTATTGGGGGATCTAGCTGGCTCAGTCCATGTAGCATGCAACTCTTGATCTCAGGATTCTGAGTTTGAGCCCCTCATTGGGTGTAGAAATTACTGAAAAATAAAATCTTTATATATAAATAAATAAAACCACCAAACTATTTTGTGACTTATATCAGCTTCTTCTTGAAAGTACAGGCTGCTTTGTGCAAAGATGAGCACTTTGCTGATCTTTGCTGATGAACACGGAATTTGCAGGAAGCTGGCATCACCCAACCCTTTATCCTATTGCTTTCTAGTGCTAAACTAGAAATTAGTCAACCAACCCAAATCAATGAATGAAAAAACTTCCTAAGTAACTGTAACAAGTGATTTCCCCCAGATTATGTACATATATATATGGTATTTTAAATCTTCTAGGAAATTTAACATTTGACATCCTCACAAAACAATCTGAAATACAGCAACTACTAGAAAGAGGAGAAGAGAATAGCATGAAAAAGGGTGCTTGACCAACCACCAAAAACAGGGGTTAACTCTGTTGGTAAGGAAGCGGAAGAGAAAGACATACTAAACTAGGCGTCAGAAAATACACTTCTAATCCCAACTCAATTACTACCTCACTTGGTGATCCTGTGTGGCAAAATAAAAATCAAAAGCCTTAACGTACACAATAACCTTCACTATCTGATTATTGTTTCCAACCATTTCTCTCACCACTCTATCGATAAAACCTCAACACTGAATTTCTCACTCTTCCTACTCTGAGCCCCTTAACAACTTATCTTTGCATAGGTTATTCCTTAGCTCTGGACCAACCTCCAGACTATCCCCTTTTCTACCTGGCAAACTCCTACTCATCTCTCAAGAGCCAGCTTCTTCCCTCGAACTTCCATGGTCCAATGTGTTGTAATTTATCTGTATTATATGCAGACACAATTCCCTGAAGGGAGAGACTGTCTTCAATAATTCTGTCTCTCGGGGCACCTGGGTGGCTCAGTGGGTTAAAGCCTCTGCCTTCAGCTCAGGTCATGATCTCAGGGTCCTCTGCTCAGCAGGGAGCCTGCTTCCCTCTCTCTCTCTGCCTGCCTCTCTGCCTACTTGTGATCTTTCTCTCTCTGTCAAATAAAAAAAAATAATAATAATTCTGTCTCTCTAAAATCTACCAGTGTCTAGCATAATGTACAAATGCAAATGTTTGATGAATGATTAAATGATTAATGAATGAGTAACCTTAGGCAGTTCAGCCTATAAAACTGAGAGACTACTTGATAAATCTGAAAAGCTACAGGGCATATATAATAGGAAGAGTACACTGACTGCTCCAAATCTGACTCTATGATCTTCAGCAGATACTTAACTACAAAAAAGGTTTCATAAGGTTGCTACACTAAACAAGTGAAAAAAGTACAGAAACATGTCTAGCGCAATGCCTGAAACAAAACAGTAACTCAAAAAAAAAACAACAACAACAACAAAAAACAGTAACTCAAATGTCAGTTCCCTTTTCTCTCCCCCTTAACTCAGGATAATTATGGACATCCAATGAATTAATTTGTTATGAGAACAATTTGGAAATCATAACACATTATATAAAACAAATCTATCACTTTAGGAGAAAAAAATCTAAACTGTTCATCGTTGCATTTATATACCTTTTCTTTTTGGATCTGTAAGAAATGCTTGGGAACATATGCTGGGTTTTAAACATTTCCCCAAATTACACAATTATCTAGAATTCTAGAATTAAAATTTAGTTTAGTGTAAACAATCCTAATTCACTTAGTTCAGTTTAAACAATCTTAACTCCTTTTAGATTAAGAAGAAAAAAAATTACATATCACCTATCCTGCTTTAAACTACACCGTTTTCTCCTTGTTTTAGATCTTTCAAGAACTATTCTTTAGGACATATTTTTATTTGCAGTCATGACTTTCACTGAATTTTGTATCATTATTTTATGGATCTCAGCATTTGTAGTTTGCCTTAGAAAATAATACATCTCAATGAATTCTGTTATATCAAAATGGTCTAATTTTTTTTAAGGATAAACAGAATTTACTGACATCAACATTTATAGGTAAGTCTTATTGTCTGAAAACAGAAGCTTTCTGTAGAAAATAAATTCAAAAAACTTTCTCTACCCACAGATCCTAATTTGACATTGTATAAAGAACACAACATTAAAACAAAACAAAAATGGAACACAACATAACTGATGATTATGCATGTCAAGGTTAACCCTGAGGTCAAAAAAAGGTTCTCTACATACTAAACTGAATCTGCTCTGAGAACTAATAAATATTCTCCTTAAACAACTTTTTATTAATCAGAAATATTTATAATTGCAATTGTAAATTTTTAGTTTAAAAGGTCTAAAATTATAACATAGACACTGTACTGTTCTAGTTAAATGAACTAAAAATAAATGTAAATCTGTGTGATTTAGGAATTACAAAATTAAACTAAACTTACGTGCATGATAACATCTTGCAAATTTATCTGTCTTGCTAACAACTTGACCTAAGACAAAAGACCTTAATTTTCTCTTTGTATTTAGACATTTGCTACATTTAAAACATTGAATGTCAATAACTTTCACTTCCGCCTCTGTATTATTTCAAGGAAGTTTTATTTTTCGTTTTCTACACTAGTCAAATTAAAAATTGCAAATAGGAAGATCTACCTAAAAGAGCTCTCTTTCAAAGCAACTTTCTTTCGTTTATATTAACCATCACATTTTAAAGCATAAATTGGATAAATTTTAAAGCATAAAATGCTTATCTTCCCCAAAGTATATGATTTTTAAGAAGCACTCTTTAAATCTTGTTCATAAAAGCATCACAGCACACTAGACACTAATGAATTCGTTATCTTTAAAGCACAGCATTCTAAATGAAGCAATTTCAAAAGTTTACAAGTTGTTACTAAAAAGAGAGTACTAGGATGCAATGTGCAGCAATTTTTAAGGAGACCTTACAAGGGTGCTGAGCCTAAAGAAAATTCCAGCGTACAATTTACTGATATATAGAACAAGCTGACTGACACCAACAACAAAAAAGTCAACTTTTTTTTTTTTAACCATCCCACAATTCACCGCCCTAGAATGGCACTCTCTCTAAATTGTCGTATCCAGTTGGGATCATTCAGTTTTATTAGCTAATAGTTCTCATTACTTTAGAAACATGATGTGTTCTGTTTCACCAAGTGTTACACATTTCGATACTACAAGACTTGGCGGGGGAGAGGGGCCTTTGGAAACAAAAGGTAATCTGATCCACTACAGCTAATTACTAAATGCACGCCAACAAAACAATTTGAATTGCGTTTCTAGACACTAAAAAAAGATCGCAAAATGAAGTAGAACGTCACATGTGTAAGGAACTACTTTTGTATCGAAAATATATCAAAATGAAGAAACATGGTATATCGAAACAAGATCTCACACAAGGTTCAAAATTCATCTGATTAAAGATCTGATAAACTTATGAAAAGAAAATGTTCAATCAACGTTGTTAAAATAACAGTAAATTCATCCCATTCAGGTATGACTAGAAATCTCGACAATGTGCTTCTTTCACGTCCAGATATCTCATTCTTGTGCAATCCGGATACCAAAAGGACCTGAAACCTCTCGCGGAGGCGTGCAACACACACGGCTAGTGCTGTCTGTTTACAAATACGAATCTCACAGTTTCCCACGTCAAAAGCGTTCATTACCACCATTCGACTGGGGGGCGGGGGAGAGAGAAGGCGGGCGAGCAAGAAACGAAATTCACAGACACCTCTGCCTTCTCTCTTCCCGGCAAGGGTGAGCCCGGAGAAAATATTTATTATGTATTACATGAGTGTGTATATTTGCCTGTTATATATGGACATCTGTATCTAAGAGGGGGAATGAAAGAAAAGGCATACATGACAGGAAATCGTACTGGACCCAAGAGAATGCTCACATCAATCCCGTTAACTCAAAATCCGCCTCCCGGGTCTACAGGTTTCGGCCCGGAACCGAGAACCTCAGCCTCTCTGTGAAGTTCGGCCCCCAAAGCGCCCCAATGCCCTCCTCAGGCCGCCAGGCCGCCGCCCCTACCTCCCTTATCTCAGCCTTCCCCTGGGACACCCGAAGCCCATTGCGGCAAAGAAAGAAGTGTCAGGCCCCAAGGGGGTGGCTGAGACACGCTCGGGCCGGGGCCCCGACACCTGCGAGGCTCGCGGCACCTGAGGAGGGCGAACAGGGGGCCGCCTGGCCTTCCCGGAGCACACCCCCTCGGCGCCGGGCGCTGCGGCGCGGCCGGAACCTCCGTACCTGCGAGGCCCGCGAACTACAGGCGCGCGCGGCGCCTCCTCATCTCAGTGGCTCCCGCTCCCCCCGCCGCCTCCTGCTGCCGCCGCCGCCGCCGTCAATGCCGCCGCCGCTGGAGGCCGGGACACGACGAGCTCAGGACTCCACCGCCATGTCCGCCGCGCCGCGAACTGCATTGTGGGGGGGAAGGGATGGGGTGGGGGAGGAGGAGGGAGAGGGAGAGAAAAAGGAGGACCCGCTGAGGGGAGGGGGCCGAGGGGGAGCCAGGAACGGGGGGAGGGGAGTGAGGAACAGAGCCTTGAATGGAGTCCTGACCCCCGAGAGTTGGGCTGAGGAGAGACGCGGAGGAGACCCGGGAGAGAAGACGCAGAGGAAAGAGTTCAGGGGTACCCCCTCCCTTCGTTCTGGGGGCCCCAGGGTGCCGGTTAAACCGAGGCGGCGGAAAGGGGAGCGGTAAACGCCAGTGGGGGGAGGGGCTGCGTTTGGAGGCTTGCGGCGGCGGCGAGAAACAATAGGGAGGGGCCGAGGTGGGAGGGCAGCACACTCACACTCCGGCCGAGGAAAGGGGCGCGCGCGCGCGAGGACACTCGTTAGCCCGAGAGGAGGGGGCGGGCCCTCTAGCGCTGGGGGAGGGTCGAAGTCACCGCGGGCTCGCAAGGAGGGGCGGGGCCATCGGGTGGGGGTCGCGAGCTCCCGCTCCCCTACGGGGCCCCCCTGAGGGGAACGTGGACGCCGGCGTGCCTGAGCAGGTCGGGGTTACGGCACTGCCGCGCCGCTCAGCTCTAGCTCCTGGGCCTTCCGCCCTACCGAGGCCCCCAAGCGAAAAGAAGGGCCAGAAAGCCGCTTCTATGCCTCGTTCCAAAAGCTGTCCCCCTCCCTCCCACCCCCAAAACCACCACCACCAAGGAAGCCCGGCGCTGGACGTGCACCTTGTAGGCTGGCACACGGACCGGGCTTAGCCTGAGCCCCCTTAGATTGGCGCCTAGCGCGGGCTTCTGAACATCAAGGGGAGCTGGACGAAGAAAGCCAGGGTCGACACCCGCCTAGTCACCTTTGCCACCAGCCCACCAAAGCTGGAATTCTTTTCAAAATGCCGCCTATTTAGGAGTTAAGGAGCTCAACAGAAAAATCTTAAGAACATCCCCCCACCCCGAGAAGATTTCAAAAATTATTTAGTTTCACTGAGGTTTACAATTAACTACCATCCACGGGCCCCTTCTTCCTTTGCTTTAGTTATTTAAAGTCACGATCCGAGAGGACCTACGGCTTAGTTTTGTATTTTTTTCCCAAAAAAAAAAAATCCTTGGACATTATTCAACCAACCTCTGACCTCAAAGCTGGACAAATCACACAACTACAATCTTTGCATTTGACACACACTAGGCCGGAAAAGGGTAGAACATGGGTGGTGAAGGAGGATGCTAAAGCTTAAGTATTTACTAAAGTATTTACTTAAGTATTTACTAAATATTGCCTAATGAAATTTCGTATGCGTCTCAAAGGATAGAATCTATGAGAGGTTACAAAGAGAAGGATATTCCTGCCTGTGTAGTCCCATCTACTTCCCACTACACCTCAGAACTGAATATCTCTTTATGTCCGTTTGAATTTGAAGCTTGTGAGAAGGAACTAAGCATTGCCCACTAAGTGCTAAGCCTTGAGCTGGAGACTTCACATATTTTACCCCATTTAACCCTCGTAACAATCCCATGTAGTCAGTACTATTGCTCTCATTTACAAAGAGAGAATGAGCGCTCTCAGAATAAGTGCATTTTACCCCTACTTGTATGATGCCACAAGGCCCAGGTATAGTGTGGAGAGTAGTGGATTTCAAGTCAAAAGCGCCCTGCTTGGCTTCAGAACTTAGCTGGATAAGTGGACAAACGTACCCTCTGAGTTCCTCACCTGTAAGTTTTTAAAGGCAAAAAAATCTACTTCACAGGGATGATGTAAGGAAAACAGCAGGACACAAAAGTTAAAGCCTATAGAGACATTAAGATGATTCCAACGTCCTTCATTTTAGTGAGTGATATCAGTGTTCTTAGAACAAGCTCAGTTGAATATAATTTCCTGATTACTTAATAAGAGCAAAGCATCGTGTTCAGTACCAGATTCCTGTCAGTTCACCATTCAGCAACGAAGGTGGTTCTATTAAGCTACAATAAAAGCAAGAGGTCAGGGGCGCCTAGGTGGCTCAGTGGGTTAAAGCCTCTGCCTTCAGCTCAGGTCATGATCTCAGGATCCTGGGGTGGAGCCCCACATGGGGCTCTCTGCTCAGCG
>CM053606.1:35473093-35494531 GCA_028646535.1 Procyon lotor
GGTTAAAGCCTCTGCCTTCAGCTCAGGTCATGATCTCAGGATCCTGGGGTGGAGCCCCACATGGGGCTCTCTGCTCAGCGGGAAGCCTGCTCCCCCCCCCCCACCGCCTGCCTTTCTGCCTACTTGTGATCTATGTCAAATAAGTCAATAAAATCTTAAAAAAAAAAAAAAGCAAGAGGTCATATGAACAAAGGCCCAGGTTTATACAGAGGAAAGCATGATAAATTCCACTAGGGTGCAGCTTTAATGGAAGAGGTAAAAGCTGGACCTTGGAGGCTCAACTGCTGTGTGCCAGACACACGCCTGATTCAGAAAACATCATTTAGTCTGAAGTGTGCAGAAAATAGTAAGTCTGAAAATAAAGGCTAGGGCCAGGGCACCTGGGTAGCTTAGTTGGTTATGCATCTGACTCTTGATTTTGGCTCAGGTCATGATTTCAGGTTCATGATCTCCGAATGGTGAGATCCAGCGCTGCCTCTGCACTCAGTGGGGAGTCTGCTTCAGATTCTCTCTCTCTCTGCCCTATCCCTCCCACACCCTGCAGTTCTCTCTCTCTCTCTCTCTCTCTCAAATAAGTAAATCTAAAAAAAGCTGGGGTCAGAATGAAAATCGCAGTGCCTCTCTGTTCTTACCCCTTCCAAATGACTCTTGCCACCTTTCCTATTCCTCCAGACCTGGCTCAACGCCCATCTCCTTTATTAAATATTCCTGATCATATCCCCTCCACTGAATGTAATCTATCCTTCCTCTGGATCCCTACATGTTACTTTTATAAGTCTGACCCCAACAGAATATAAGCTTGAGTACAAATACTTATATTTGTATTCCTTATAATACTTACATACTCATTGAGTTAAAATTAAACTATAATCTTGTGTATCATCACAAAGTACATGTTAAACAAACATTATTTGTACTTGAAGAATGAGGAAACTTAGGACTTAAGAGATTGAACTAGTCACCAGGATTACACAGTAAGTCACAGGCAGGACTAGAATACTAGCCCTGTGTCCTTTCCATTGAATCCCAAACAGCTTACTGAGAAATAAGACAGTAAACGACTGCTTCAAAAAAAAAGCACTGAGGATTTATATTTGATACTTGCAAGGAAGACATCATAATTGTGGTTAAGTCCCTAAATTTAGCCCTCTAGTCCAGAACCTCTAGGAGCACAATTTCATCTAAACTCAGGTGAAAATTACTTGCAGTTAAAGTCTTATTTCATCACATATGACAAGAAATATAATTGCCCAGTGGATCAATATTCATATTCTATTCTCCTCCGAGGTGACAGAAAAACTTAGTACAAAAATAATCATGTTGGATGAAAAGGTGATCTGGTGAGTAAATCAAATCACAAGAAAGGGACCTCAAAGACAAGTCTGCTCAAACCAAGTCGATCTGCCGGTAGATCATAAAGGGAACAAATCATGGAGGGCTATGTATGCCATAAAAACAAACAAAAATAGGCTTTCTCCTGTAGTTAATGGGGAGTCACTGAACTTTTGTAAGTGAGAAAGAGATATGATCTGATCTGCCAGAGGTTTTCTCTGAGCTCATCCTCCCTTTTTTCCCCCAGATACTTGATTTCTTCAAGGAGAGGGACTTCAGTGGTTGTTAACCTTTTATAGACCTTGTCTGATGATGAGCTCTATCCAAAACAATCATATCACCCTCAATGCTGTGGTCCTATGCCTTTTTCATGTTTGTATTCCCAGTACCCAGCACAATCCTGACACATAGAAAGTACTTGGAAATTACTTACTGACATACTAAGTTATTCATAAAGCAGAAGATATGTTCAAAGTTTAAAACTTTTGTGATTCTTATTTATAGCATGTAATACCAAAGATCCTAACATAGTATGTTTTCACCTCAAAAATAGTGTAAAAGATCTATTTTTTTTTGCCTTTCTGCATTCTTAAGATTAAATAAGCTAAAATATGTTTAAATGTCTATTATAGGGGTGCCTGACTGGCTCAGTTGGTAGAATATAAGACTCTCAATCTTGGGGTTGTGAGTTCAAATCCCATATTGAGTATATAGCTTACTTTAAAAAATAATAGATGTCTATTATATGGTAACATTCACCAAAAATTAATTCATTTTCTTCTTAAAATTGAAGTTTGTTCTCATCTACCCCAGTTTGGATTTCATGTGCCCTTACACTCACTAGCACTTGTGTATACTTGCTACCCATTGATTCCGTTTACTTTGTTTTGAAAATTCTATGTGTGGAATTTTAAGCTACAGCCACACCCTTTAGCTTACTTCCTTGAAGCATTAGAAACGGTTGTTTTTTTTTTTTTAAGATGGTCGTTTGTTTGTTTATTTGTTTATTTATGAGTAAGGTCTGAGTATTAGTAAGGACAGATCTCCCAATAGGTTGGCTATATCAAGAACATAGATACATGGCAGGAAATGATGCTATATAGGTAACCTAGGACCACATCTTAAGGCCTATGTTTGCATTCTATTTATTTATTTTTCAGAGAGAGAGAGAGAAAACATGCTAGCACAAGCAGGGGGAGCAGCAGAGGGGGAGGGAGAAGCAGGCTCCCCGCTGAGCAAGAAGCATAAGGCAGAATTCGATCCCAGGACCCTGAGATCATCACCAGAGCCAAAGGCAGATAGACACTTAACTGATTGAGCCACCCAGGTGTCCCTATGTATGCCATTTTTAAAAGCCGGCCTTTATCCTGAAATTAATGGGCAGTCATGGAATATTTACAAGCAAGGCAAAGAAATGATCAGACCTGCCTTCTACAGCAAAGTTTACAGGTGTTCATCCAACTTCTGTTTGAATATTTGTAGTTATAGAGAGCTCATTCTTCCTCAAATCTATGTATTCTAGATGTTAGAAGTTCTTTATTCACTGAATTGAAATCTTCCATAATAACTTTTTTTTTTAATAATTCTGATCTCAAGAGTAACATCAGGCCTCTTTTTCTTCCTATATAAAAACAAGGATGTGAACTAGATGACCGAGGGCAGGAAAGGGGTTTAAGGTCTACAATTCTGACTTGAACTCTTTTTAAGTCAGCTGTTTTACCTCCCTCTAAAATCATCTCTTCCTTTTTTCTCTAAAACAAAAATGATATCCAACTCCCTATGACCAATTCTAGTGCGTTAGGATAATCTGATTCATCTTTGAATCCTATGAAATACCATGCACTCTGTCCAGAAATAAGCCCTCACCTATTTGGTCAAATGATATTTGACAAAGATGCTAAGACCATTCGTCAGTGGGGAAGGGGCAGTGTTTTCAACAAACAGTGCTGGGAAAACTGGATATCCACATACAAAAGATGAAAATGGACCTTTACCTAACACCATATGCAAAAATTAACGAAAAATGTATCTGTGACCAGGAAGACTGGGTGGCTTAGTTAGTTAAGCATCTGCCTTCAGCTCAGGTCATGATCCCAGGGTCCTGGGATTGAGTCCTGCATTTGGCTCCCTGTAAGTGGGGAGCCTGCTTCTCCCTCTCCTCTGCCTGTTGATGCCTCTGCTTGTGCTCTCTCTGTCCAAAAAAAATCGCATCTTAAAAAAAAAAGAGAACTTAGGTCTTTAGGTCTTCCTCTGCCTGCCACTCTCCCTGTTTGTGCACTCTCTCTGACAAATAAATAAACAAGATCTTTTTAAAAAAATAAAATAAAATAAGAATTACCGTATGATCCAGCAATTGCATTTCAGGGAAAATACTCAAAAGAATTGAAAGCAGGGTCTCTCAAAGAGAGATTTTTTTTTTTTAAGATTTTATTTATTTATTTGAGAGAGAGAGCACAAGCAGGGGGAATGGCAGGCAGAGGGAGAAACAGGCTCCCCACTGAGCAAGGAGCCCAATGCGGGACTGGATCCCAGGACCCCGGGGATCATGACCTGAGCCAGGGGCAGATGCTTAACCGATTGAGCCACCCAGGCAGGCATCCCTCAAAGAGATTTGTACACCCATATTCATAGCAACATTATGCACAATAACTAAACAGTGAAAGCAATCCAATTGTCCATTGGCAGATGAATGGATAAGTAGAATGTGGTATATACATACAGTGGAATATTATTTGCCTTAAAAAGGAAGGAAATTCTACACAGGCTACAACAATAGATAAAACCTTGAAGACATTGTGCCAAATGAAATGAGCCAGTCACAAAAAACAAATACTGTGATTCCACTTGTATGAGGTACTTAAGATTAGTCAAAATCATGAGCAGAAAGTAGAATGGTGGTTGCCAGAGGCTAGGGGGCGGGGAGAATGAAGTTAATAAGTATGGAATTTCAATCTTACAAGCTGAACAGAGTTCTGGAGATAGATGATAGTGATAGCTGCAGGACCATATGCATGTACTTACTACTACTGAACTGAAATGCTAAAGATGGTAAATTTTACATTACATTTATTATTTAACACAATTTTTTTAACCTGTAAAAAAAGATGTCATGCACTGTGATGAGTTCTGGAGCTGCAAAGCTCTCTCCCCTCAAGGAACTCTTGGAAATGTGAACAGATAATAATACAACATGATAATTGTCATAATAAGGGTATGTATAAAGTATTATGAGGCCACAAATAAGGGATAATTAGTTTTGCCTGGGAAAGAATAATCGTTTGTTACGGAAAGAATGACCAATAAAGGTTTGTATAATAAATATCCTTGAAATATCCTTGAAGGGGCACCTGGGTGGCTCAGTCATTAAGCATCTGCCTTCAGGTCAGGTCATGGTCCCAGGTTCCTGGGATCTTGCCCCACATCTGGCTGCCCGCTCAGCAGGAAGCCTGCTTCTCCCTCTCCCACTCCCCTTGCTTGTATTCCCTCTCTCACTGTCTCTGTCAAATAAATTTTTAAAAATCTTAAAAAAAAAAAAAATTCTTGAAGAGTGAAGGAGACTTAGCCAGTTAGAGAACAGCATTAGAGGAGAAAGGGCAGAGCGCGTTTCAGAAAGCTGCGCGCAGCTGACGTCATGGAGGGCAGGTTACGGGAGATGATACTGGCAAGATGGGTGGGGCATGCAATACTATGCTAACCACTGGAGCTGAGCCTGAAAGGTAGCACCTTACAAGGTTTTAACCAAGAGAATGATGTAGTATATCACATTTGGATATTTAAAAAAGATTAATCAGCAGTGTGTAGAAAAGAATAGAGGAGCCAAAACCGAAGGCAGGGAAAACAGTGAGGGGTTGTTGTAGAAAATCAGGAGAGAAATTATGAAAGCTTGAAATAAGCAGGAGCAGGAGGCATGTTGAAAAACAGAACAGGAAAAAAAGGGGCGTTTAAGTCAACAAGACTTACCATGCTGTGCGTAGTAGAAATGAAGGCTTTCATGTGAAAGAGGCCATTCTTGTCCAGGGGATTTTCACTAGTGCCAACTCTCAATAATCAGTAGTGGCTGCTGGTGCACAGTTTAGGAAAAGAGCCTAAACCTCAATCTAGATACAATAAGAAAGAATGGTGACTTAGTTATATCTGCCACGGATGCAGAATGGGAGAACACTAGCATATGACAGATAATCAGCAATCCTATTCTCAAGTAGAGGAAACATAAAAATCTACTACGTGTTTTAAAGAATACATATGGTAGGGACACCTGGCTGGCTCAGTTAGTGGAGCATGCAGCTCTTGATCTAGGGGTCATGAGTTCAAGACCCACACTGGGGATAGAGCTTACTTTAAAAAAAAAAAAAAAGAAAAGAAAAGAAAAAGGAATACATATGGCATATTTCCTTTTTTTTTTAAATTAAAGAACAGGCAAAACTAATCTTTGTTGATGGAAGTCAGAATTGTGTAGATGTGGACTAAGGGCGATATGGGGAGCCTTCTAGGGTGCTAGAAATGTTCTAGATCTTGATCATGTGTATACATATATGAACCACCATTGAGTTGTACACTTAAGTTTGGTGCTCTTTATTGTATGAATGGTATACATCAATAAAATGTGGGAAAAGTTAGTATCAGTTTAAGGAATGGAAGTAGTTTGATGTAACATAGGGTAAGGAAGAAAGAAAAAGGTTAGCAGATTACTGGGAGATAAAATTGGAGAGGTAGAATGACAGTAGATTGTGAGGGGTCTTGGGAGCCATATTAAAGAGTTTGGACTTGATCCTGCAGGCATTGGGGGATATCTCAAGTTTTGAGGTAAGAGAAGTATATGCTTCAATCTCTATTTTGGCTGTGCAGAATCTGCTTTGGAGAGAGAAAGATGTTTCTCTGACCTAAATAGGATCTCAGACCCCATATCTTCTTGGCTAAAGGGATATCAATTTTACATCCATCTTTGGAAATCATGAAATGGAGAATTCAAAAGTTACCTGTGAAAGCACAGATTGACTTTAATTCAAACTTCAAATATTTTTGTCCTAGATCCATCATGACCATATTGTAAAATTTCAAGCCTAAAGAAAAATGGCATAAACTACCAATAATCCCACCACAGTATTATTAACCTTTTGGTATACTGAATTTCCTAGGTCTTGTCTTTTCTTTCCTCTCTTTCCCTCCCCTCCCCTCCCCTTTTCTTTTTTTTAAACCTTTTTTTTTTTTAAGATTTTATTTATTTATTTGACAAAGAGAGAGAGAGAGATCACAAGTAGGCAGAGAGGCAGGCAGAGAGAGAGAGGAGGAAGCAGGCTCCCCAGTGAGCAGAGACCCGGATGCAGGCCTCCTCCCAGGACCTTAGCCAAAGGCAGAGGCTTAACCCACTGAGCCACCCAAGTGCCCGTCTTTTCTTTTTTTAACGGCTCTTCAAGATAAGGCAGCTGGCCTATACTGATAGGAGAGTACCAGGTGGGCGCCTGGATAGTTCAGTCCGTTAAGCACCTGCCTTGGGCTCAGGTCGTGATTCCAGGGTCCTGGAACCCAGACACCAAATCCGGGTCCCTGGCCAGCGGGAAGCCTGCTTTTCCCTCTTCTTCTGCCCCTCCCCCCGTTTGTACTGGTGCTTCTGCGCACGCGTGCTCTCTCTCAAAAAAAATAAATAAAATCTTAAAAAAAAAAAAGGAAAAAAAAAGGGGGCTTACCAGGGGCTAGGTCAGATATGGGAAGGCATTATCAAAAGTAGTCTCTGGGTATATTTTGGCAGGAGTAGGGCAGAACCTAAATAAAAACCAATTCAGAAATACACGTCTAGATTTTTGGTGGATGTTCAGAGAGTGAGAGAGCGAGCATGAGCAGGGAGAGGGGCAGAGGGAGAACGACGACGAGAAGCAGACTCACCTCTGAGCATGGAGCCCGGATGTCCTTTTACGGGGCCTACTGTGTACGGTGAGTTGAGTATAGTTGCTTACGATGTTGGAATAAACAGTTGTAATCGTAACTATTTTGCCCCCTTTGCACTTAACCTTAAATCATAAGCATTTCTTCATGACCACTTGTGTTTTCAAAGGTAAAGTTTTATTTTTAATAAAATAAAAATTAAAAATACTATTTAAAAAAAATAGAAGTTTTGGGGCGCCTGGGTGGCTTTGTGGGTTAAAGCCTCTGCCTTCGGCTCAGGTCATGATCCCAGGGTCGTGGGATCAAGCCCCACATCGGGCTCTCTGCTCAGCCGGAAGCCTGCTTCCCCTTCTCTCTCTGCCTGCCTCTCTGCCTACTTGTAATCTCTGTCTCTGTCAAATAAATAAATAAAATCTCTAAAAAAATAAAAATAAAAAAATAAAAGTTTTAGGGAACTGCTGGCTGAGGCGCGGAGACCCTTTGGCCGTGAGTCCCCGGACAGCCCCAGCTCAAAGCCCCAGCTCAAAGCCCCAGACCCCGGGAGACGCCAGAAGAAACTGAAAGAGTTGGGGTTCCGGGGCAGACACCGCTGGCTGCTGCTGACAGCGCGGCTATGAGCAATAGGAGCGCCCTCTCCGCAGTGGTTTACGAATGAAAATGGAGGAAATCTCTTTGGCTAACATGGATACTAACAAGCTAGAGGCCAATTGCTCAGGAGAGATACCTAGAGCTAACACAGGATTCTTGTTTGGGCTTTTGCTCTGAGGTGCACAGGGCAGTCGAGTATGGCTACTTCTACCTGCAGTTCACAGAAACTGGTAGTGTGAAGGATTTGGGCGTTCAGCCAGGGGAAGATAGAGGAGTGGGCACTTCCTACTTTGCTCCCTTTCTGGAGGATCTGGGAATGGGCCCGATGAGCAGCTACAGTGCTCACTTCCAGAATTCCAGCAGCTGCAACATGAGAGTGCCAGAGGGTGACCAGGACAATAATATAGACTGGCCTTGTGGTTTGGAAAAGATAGGTATCTAGGTAGAAAAAAAAAATCAGACAAAAGTCCCAATTCCCACTGAAGATCCTGGCCCTTTTTTTTTTTTTTTTTTAGATTTTATTTATTTATTCCAGAGAGAGAGAGAGCATGAGCAGGGGGAGAGAGGCAGAGAGAGAAGGGGAGGAAGACTCCTTGCTAAACGGGGAGCCTGATGCTGGGCTCCATCCCCAGGGACTCCAGAGTCATGACCTGAGGTGAAGGCAGACACTTGACAGACTGAGCCACCCAGGCGCCCCGATGCTAGCCTTTAAAAACCTAAAGTTTTTAAACCTAAAGTGGATAATTTAGGAATTAGGATCCTTTTATATTACCTGAAATCAGCTTCAAAACCTTGCGCAGGAGGAGGCATGCATCCTGTGCACCGTGCCATGCAGGTTGATCTCTACACCAGGAAGCACTCAAGGTCCAAGCCCCCACCCCACCCCCTGCTCCCCACCCCCCCACACCCCCTCACCCACCCACCCATCCACCCTCCCAACCCACCCTCATCACTGTCCCCAGTGCACAGGCAAGCAGCTGTGTGCCCAGGAATCCTTGGTTCTTCAGCCTTTCTTGCTGCCTGATATCAAGAGCTTTCTGGATAACAGACAGTTTGAACATACTGATGGTCAGGTCCTCAGTGGAACTGCTCCTCTGGTCTCTGAGCTTCCGAATGGGACTTCTCCAAGACAAATGGAAGTCAGGTATGAGATCTGGATATTAACAGTCACAATTTGGGAAAACCAAGAAAAAGAATTACAACAATTCAGATTACAAGAATCTGGTAAGGGAAGCTCTGTGATCTTAGCTCCAACTAGAAGAAAAGGTCCAGCATTTATAACGCAGGGACCTAGAGACAAGGGCTAACCTTTGCTAAATAAAACACTTTGTCTTGCACTCCAGCCAGTGGCATAGGCTTGGTAAATGGACAACTTGATTATCCAGGCAAGCTGAGGATTTATTTACGATCCCTTGAGAGGTGGCAGGGGCCTCTGCAACTATGCACGAATCTCTTAAACTGCAAGACTCATATCTGGATATATTATGCTGGAACAGCAGTTTGGTGGGGCAGTCATTTTCCTACTCTGAGCTACTAGTTACCTTGCCAGTCCATGTGTCTGACTTGGTCCTTATGCCAGGTCACTATCTGCCTCCCATGCCAGGGGTGGGCCTGAATTATAGAAGAGCATAATGGCCGTGAAGGAGACTGTGATTTGAAAACTGAGCCCAGGGGGGACCTCTTCGAGCTGCCCTCCATGTTAATGGATTAATACTAGGAGCCAAGGAGCAAGACTGGGCCATCTGTCATCTGGCTACCGTATCCTATTGAATACCACTGTTCCTTGGGTTGGGCAGAGCTCTATGATGGTAAACATCTAGACTGTCATCACCTCTGGCCCCTCAAGAAGAGGCAGCCCCTTCCAGTCAGTCCCTTTTAGATATTCTTAACAACAAGATCTGTCCTTTTGGGGTTTTTTGGTTTTGAAATTATTTATTTATTTATTTATTTATTTGAGAGAGAGTGAGCATGCACAATCAGGGGTAACCGCAGGAAGAGGGAAAGGGAGAAACAGACTCCCCACTGAGCTGGGAGCCTGATGTGGGACTCTATCCCAGGACCCTAGGATCATGACCTAAGCCTAAGGCAAATGCTTAATGGACTGAGCCACCCAGGCAACCCAAGGTTTTTTTTTTTCTTGGTTTTTTTTTACCTTGTTCTTTCAGGAGATCCAGAGAAGAATCTTTCTCGTGGGTTCCTCTGTTGAGATTAAGATGGGGGAGAAAATATAATTTTTTGTGTATGACAGTGTCGTGCCTAAGCATTTTCCTATAGGACTGCCTAACTAGATGTCTTCCTGCTGTGTCTTACTTCATAAGGAGTTACCTCTTCCCACCTCCACCTGGATACTGCTTCTTAGGACCTAAGCAGAATACCAGTAAAAACTGACTGACACAGACCGGAATGGGGTGGGTCCTGATCATTTCCTCTAAACCTTGCTGTGCATGTATCCTTCCTGATCCCAGAAGGAACTGTTTGGACTGTATGGACTGATTTGTTAAGGGAACCATAGTAATAGGGTCTCAAGACTGTCTGTGCATTCTCCCTCTAGAACTGTCTGATCAGGGTTGAGGTGTAGCTACAGGTTGGTCTTCAATACAAGAATTACGATAACTTTTTAGAAAGTTAAACCTTGATAAGAGCCAAAATAATTTTGGGTTAACTGCCCTTGACTTTATAGCCATCTCCTTCTAAAGGGATACAGAGGGAAAGGAGGGTTTTAGTGAAACTCTGGCCTACTTCCAAATAACGTCTAGGAAACAGGTTAAAGGTAAGATCACGGTCCACTCTTGCTTCAGAGAGGGAGCTCTGATTGTGACATTGCTGTTTCCTTTCTGATCTTTCTCTTGGTGAGAGGTGAAAAAAGTGGAAAGTAATTAATCGTTGGTTCATATTACCTCCCATTATACACACACTCAGGCACCCCAGTACTAATACAATTTTTTAAAATGACTTCAAAAATTAAATAAATAAAATAAAAATAAAAGTTTTATGTCATTCCCTTTAACAATTGTTTTTGTAAAATTACTTTTGACTAAATGATTTTTATGTTTGCAAACATTTAGTTCCCTGATTTCTTAAATTTCTAAAACTAAACTTTTTTTTTTTCCAATCATAATATTACATGCCCTTTGCAGAATCTGGAAAATGTAAAAAAACATAAGATGAAAAAACAAGGGACACCTGGGTGGCTCTGTCGGTTAAGCATCTGCCTCCAGCTCGGGTCCTGATCTCTGGGATTGAGAGTCCCACATTGGGCTCCCTGCTCATCGGGAAGCCTGCTTCTCCCTCTCCCTCTGCCCCTGCTTGTGCGTGCACAACTCTCTCTCTCTCTCTCTCTCTGACAAATAAATAAAATCTTAAAAAGAGAGAAGAAAATAACATTAATAGATCACAACCCCACTATCTTATGATCCCTAATCTCAGCAACTTTTTGGCATATTTCCTCCCAGTCCTTTTTTAAATACGCATTTTAACATAGTTTAGATCACACTTTGTACGTACTTTTTTACCTGATGTTTTATCTTTTTTCTCCACATCACTAAGAATTTTGTAAATACAGTTTCAGCAGTTCCAAAATATTACATAAGAGAAGGTACCTGAATTTTCTTTTTTTTTTTTTTTTTTTAAAGATTTTATTTATTTGATAGAGAGAAACACAGCGAGAGAGGGAACACAAGCAGAGGGAATGGTAGCGGGAGAAGCAGGCTTCTTGCTGAGCAAGGAGCCCGATGTGGGGCTCGATCCCAGGACTCTGGGATCATGACCTGAGCCGAAGGCAGCTGCTTAACAACTGAGCCACCCAGGCGCCCCGGTACCTGAATTTTCTTAACCAGTCCCTTATTATTAGGCATTTAAGTGACTTCTAATTTTTTGCTATTATAAATGATGCCTTTTGCATAAATGTTTAAAGCACTATGAGGTTATTTCCTAGGAGAAAATTCTCAAATGTGGGATTTCTAAATTGAGTAGTGTGAAAATTTTCAAGTTTTTAAATTAAAAAAATTTTAAATTAATATATACTGCCAAATTGATTTTTAAAGGGTTTGTCCTAAATTCCACTTGCACTGTTATGTGGGAGAGAAAACAAACTAAACATTTCCAAGCTTTAAAAAGGGCAGGCTTCTCAGAATCTCTGAGCAAAGGCTGTAGTAACTGCAAATGTAGTTTCCATCAAAAATTAAATACTGTGGGGAGCCTGGGTGGCTCAGTCGTTAAGCGTCTGCCTTGGGCTCAGGTCTTCATCCCAGGGTCCTGGGATAGAGTCCCGCATTGGGCTCCCTGCTCAGGGGAAGCCTGCTTCTCCTCCTGCCTGCCCCTCCCCCTGCTTGTATTCCCTCTCTTGCTGTCTCTCTGTCAAATAAATAAGATCTTTAAAAAAAAAAAAAAAAATTAAATACTGGCTGGTAGCATAGGAGTCCCAGATTTGGGGAGAAGTGGGGACTTCCACACGTTACTTACTTTGGTGTTTCCCAAGAACCTAAGAAACATATCTTTTAAACCACGAAGTACCCCCACCTTGCAAGTCGACAATGTTTTAGAGAGAAAGTTCCTTAAGGTTAGACAACATCAACAAAACATCTGGCTGGGTCTCCAAAATTCCTGGGAGGATATGACCCAAGATCACTTTTAACTTTGGGGAGGGTGAGGCTCTCTAGGGGATCCCTGGAAGGATCACCAGTTCTAGTCGACAGTAAATGCAGCTCTTTGTTTTTATTGTTTGGACAGCCCTTGGTCCAGTTCCACAATCCTTTCCGAGGCTTAGATCTCTCCCAACTCCCCCCCAGACTTTCACAATCTTGAGAGAAACTCCAAGCTTCCCCTTTGTCTCTCTCGCCCTTGCCTGCACGCTTGCTCTAAGTCAGCCCACCCCCACCCCATCCTCACTCTAACGCTCCGGTTCTCCCTAGCCTTTCTCCCCAGCCCCCCTTCTCTCTTACCTTCCTGAGTCCCTTCTAAGATTTTCCCTAAACTCATTTAATGCTATTCTCTTTCTCCCTCTCTCTCTCCTTGTGAGCCTTTGTATAACTTCTTCCACTCTCTCTGTCCTTCTGGCTTTCTCAAACTTCCAGCCCTTCCCTCTTAGATGGGGGACACAACCGACTTTCACTAGGAGCAGATTCTCTATTTTGTCCTCAATTTCTCTCACTTGGACTTTTCTATTATTCCAAATGGCACATATAACAGCCTCAATTTTGCAGGAGTTCCTTCCAGCCTCTCTTACATCCAAAACAGCTTTTTTACACCCTGTTACCAAGTATAAACCAAGTATTCTTAGGAATACTCCTAGCACTGTTATCCCTCCAAACCCAAGCACAATGTCCTTCTGGTATTTATCCTTATCATTAAGCCCAAGAAAGTATCACTTATATCATGTCCATATTTTCCTCCCTGTCCAAATTAGGATACATGAGAGCACAAGTTTATAAGCATACTTACAGTTACAACAAGATAGGACACTTCAAATCTGGGCTGTCTTCAAAAATCTGGGACATAATGTTGCTATAAATTCACCTATCCAGAATCTAGCTTTCGAGCAGTTTCACAAGCAAGAACTCTGAACGTCCTCAGAGTTGTCAGGAAGTTTTTGTTCATTATGTTACACTCAGACTAAAAAGAGGTCTTCACTTTTTGCCCACCCTAGGAACCAGAATTTTGACTGCACCTCAGGTAGGGTCTAGCCATGTGGATTGCTATCTATAGGTCACACATAGAGGGATTTTTTTTTTTTTTTTAAACTGAGACTTTATAAAGGTTATTTAAGGATTCCCTGGGAAAGACTGAACCCATGCTCTGAAATGAGAGTATACAGTTCACTGCTCATTGACTTACACATAAATCGGTATGAGGATCTTCAAAGGTGGCTTAATAGGTTTTGGTTTAGACTTTCAGTTCCTCCTCCCTAAAAACAAAAAAACAACAAAACAAAACAAAACCCAAAAAACCTAGGGAAAGCTCTCAAGTAACATGAATTCCTCAGGTCTGATTTGGACTTTATTACACCACCTAAGTTCTGCCATGTCTCTTGTCTGTGACCTTTAAATCTCCATGGTTGCATTTGCTAAGGGTTCACCTTAAGTACAGTCTTAATCAATCATATTTCTGAGGAAGTTTGCTTCCTCCAGTAAGTCTGCAAAGCTCTCCCTTCTTATTCCTCATTGTCCCTTGAAACTGGTGTATCTCTTTGTGAATTAATGTGGCTCTGCCTAGCTCTTGATAATCCTAACTCTTTTTGTCACATGTCTTGTCTGTGTTGCAATTTTCCACCCATTTTTGTCCTCCCCTACAGTAAAAGGAGTGTTTTAAACCTTTTTGTTTGTTTGATTCCAGAGAAGAGCAGCTCGCTGATTGGAGGATTCATATTTAAAATGGACCCTCAGAGACACATGTGTGGCCTGAGACATCCTGTGTAATTCAGTAAACATCCACCTCTCCCCCACCCCCACCTTTGCTGGCTACAGCAAGTGGGAGAGTCTGAGAGGGCAAGGAGTTATTTATCTTGTGCAGACAACAGATGCTATAGAGTTTATACATGCACTTTGCTCCCACATGTGACTTTCAACTCTTACTTTATATGCAGTCCCAACAAGTTTGGATGTCTAGTTTCTATATCCATAGCTGATCAAAAATAACAAGTAGTGGATGGGAGAGGGGAGGGGGCAGACTAAGCATAGTGATTCTGAGTCAAACTGTGAGTTTGCATTTTGGCACTGCTGCTTCAATGCTGTATGACGTTGAATGACGAACTTGACCTTTTTGCCGCAGTTTTGTCATCTGTAAAATGGGAATAAGAATGGTACCTATTTCACACAGTGGTCATAAGTATCTATAGTTAATACACATCAAGTTACTGCAACAGTAAGGACTATATGAGTATTAAGTGGAGTAAGCACACAAGGAACAGTTTTTATGAAAAGTAAAGGGAGTAACTTATAAAAAGTGCCTTCTACAGACCAAAATAGATGCTCAAGTGCTCCCTGCTAAACATGCTTTAGGCTTGCATCCTATAAAACCTTGTGCTTCCTTGGCCTGATAAATCCTATTGCCTTTCTTTGCTGGCAATCTGTTCATTTTGTGTCACCCAACTTAAATGTATTCTGCCCTCTGAAGCCTCCCTTGGCTTCTTTGGAGAGAACGAGTCACTTCCTCTTCTTCAATTCTGCAGCACTTACCCCATCACCTCACTTGATGGTATTGTGTTGTAATTACTTATTTATGAATTTTCTTCCTCACCAGATTTTATGGTCCTCCTCCATGGCTGGAGCCACATCTTATTTTCAAAGCATCTCCCACAGTACTTGGCCCGCAATAAATGTTTTGATGAATGGATGAATAATAGCTAACACTTACACAGTACTTAGTTCTAGGCTCTGTTCCAATGCTTTACAAGTATTAACTCGTTTAATCTTGACAACAATCCTAAGAAGTATTATTATCTTCTCTAACTTAACAGATAAGGTAAATGACACAAAAGAGGTTATGCAATTTGTCTAGGGTGACCTCAGCTATTAATTGTGAAAGCCAGGACTCAAATCTAAGCAGCTGGTGCCAGAGACCAGGCTTTTAACCAACACACTACAATGCATCCCAGAGAACAAGGGAACAAAATCACACACAAACTTGGCTTTCCCAAAGGTCTCACTTTCTCAGGTTTTGGAATGGCTCATTCACTTGTCCAACAAACATTTACATGGTGTTTTCTATGTGTACACCGTCATGTTAAACACTTATCTCTAATTGTTCTCTTCTTCTTCTCTCTACCTGACCCCTGCACTACCCCCCGCCCATCTCTACTAGCTCTACTGTTCTGTAAGCTTCTTTAATTTTCTCTCTCTCTTTTTTTTTAATTTTTATTTCTTTCAGTTGCTTAAATGTGTTGTGTTTTCTCTCAGCTCTAGATCCATGATGCCACTCAGACTGGCTAATTCACGCTTATCCTCCAGTTCTCGGTTTGAATTACTTCCTTCTGAAAGCATTCCATATACCCCTTGTAAGGTAGGTACCCCTGCTCTGGGTTCCCTATGGCACTTTACCCTTTTCCTTATCATAGCATTTGTCATACTTACTGTTTTTGCCCACTTACTTGTCTGCCTTCTGTACTGGGCTATAGCTCTGTGAGAGCAAGGACTAAGTCTTAGCTAAGTTATTAGTGAGTCTGCAGCACCTATCCTGATGACCAGCACAGAGTATATGTTTGATAAATGTTTGTTGAATGACTGATTGAAGCATGAACAAGACAAAATCTCTATGCTTAAGAAATCTAGTGGGGTTGGGCGCCTGAGTGGCTCGCTCAGTGGGTTAAAGCCTCTGCCTTCAGCTTAGGTCATGATCTCAGGGTCCTGGGATCAAGCCCCATCGGGCTCTCTACTTGGCGGGAGGGAGCCTGCCTCCCCCCCACCCGCCTGCTTCTCTGCCTGCTTGTGATCTCTCTCTCTCTGTGTCAAATAAACAAATAAAACAAATAAAATCTTAAAAAAAAAAAAAAAAGAAGAAAGAAACCTAGTGGGGGGAAAGGTCTAGAGGGGATAAGGGGGAAAAAAAAACAGATTTCTATTTCTGCCTGGGGTAAAATGAGAGAGGGGAGTTCAGCAGAGTCTTAAAGAATGAGTGAGAGTCTGGAAGAGGAAAGGAAAATGTTGTATAGAGGTCATAAGCAAGAGCTATACTAGCAATGGCTTGGTTGCCTAAGTGGCTAAACCATTTTTCTGTATGCCCAAAAATAATATTAATCTAAACTTAGTCCTACAATTGACTGATCTGAGTTTGGAAGTAATAGGAAATAAAAGGAAATATAATGACAATGGAATACTGCGCAGCCATCAAAAAACACAAAATCTTGCCATTTGCAACAAGGTGGATGGAGCTAGAGGGTATTATGTTAAGCAAAATAAGTCAATCAGAGAAAGACAATTATCCTATGATCTCTCTGATATAAGGAGTTTGAGAAGCAGGGCAGAGAGTTGTGGGGGGAAGGGAGGGAAAAATGAAACAAGATGGGACTGGGGAGAGAGACAAACCATAAGAGACTCTTAATCTCAGGAAACAAACTGAGAGTTGCTGGAAGGGGGGGTGGGAGCGGGGGGTGTCTGGGTGATGGACATTGGGAGGCTGTGTGCTATGGTGAGTGCTGTGAGTTGTGTAAGACTGATGATTCACAGACTTGTACCCCTGAAGCAAATAATACATTATATGTTAATTTAAAAGTAATTAAAAAAAAAAAGAAATATAATGAAATTATTTTTACTCCTGGGGCACCTGGGTGGCTCAGTTGGTTAAGCATCTGCCTTCGGCTCAGGTCATGATCCCAGTATCCTGGGATGAACCCCTGTATCGGGCTCTGCTTAGCAGAGAGTCTGCTTCTCCCTCTCCCTCTGCCTTCTGCTCCCCCTACTTGTGTTTTTTTTTCTCTCTCTCTGTCAAATCAATCAATAAATAAAATCTTTAAATTTTTTTTAAAAAAATTCTTTTTACTCAAGTACCTCTCCTGTGAATTCCCATGAAAATCTCTTCTTGCCTCTATCATCATATTTATCATGCTGCGTTGCCATTGTCAAGGTGTCTCTAAGCCACCAGATGACCTATTTAAGGCCTGGGATTAAGGTCCTTTATTTTTCAAAAAAGATTTTATTTATTTATTTGAGAGAGAGAGAGAGAGAATGAGCAGTAGGAGAGGCAGAGAGAGAGAGAGAAAAGCAAACTTCCCACTAAGCAAGAAGCTAGACATGGGCGGGGGTTGGGGGACTCAATCCCAGGACCCCCGGATAATGACCTGAACGGAAGGCAGACGCTTAATCAACTGAGCCTCCCAGGTGCCCCAGGATTAAGGTACTTTAAAGTCTGATTCAATACTCTATGTGTCTAGCACCCAGCACAAAGCCAGGCCTAGGGAAAGGATCTTTGAATACTCTACCATGACCGTAAGGTCTTAAATGAGCTGACCCCCAGCAGTCTTTCAGCTTTGTCTCATGTCCCATACTCTGTGCTCCAGTTATTAGGAACTGAACAAAATCAGGCTCCTGAAAACCTCTGGGCCTTCCCACACGCCAATGCCACTCCCAGTCTCTTCCCACTCATTTCCCCAGCTCTTCATCTACCTAGCTCCTGCTCATCCTTCAGATTTCAACTTAAACATCACTTTTGAAGGAAGCCTTCCCCAAGCCAAAGACAAGTTGAGACATTCCTATTATATGGTCTTATAATACTCAGTATTTCTCACTTGTATCATTTATCGTACTTGTACAAGTATTTATACTTGATCACCATCTCTCCAGTAGATCGTAAGTTTCATAATTCAGCACTTGGAACAAAGTATGTAAGATAACAAGTGCTCAATAAAAATTATTTTGAATAAGGTACTGAATATATGAATAAAATGCTATTGTTTGTAGTATGATTTTAGTGGCTCAGCTTTCAGGAAGCTCTGTATGGTGTTACGATAGATTGGAATCAACTAAATCCAGTGAACCACATTTAGTATTAGAAGCACTTCCCACTCATCATTAAGAATCAGGATTGTTGGGGTGCCTGGGCGGCTCAGTTGGTTAAGCATCTGCCTTCAGCTCAAGTCATGATCCTGGGACTGAGTCCCACATTGGGCTCCCCCTGCTTAGCGGGGAGCTTGCTTCTCCCTCTCCCTCTGTCTACCACTCCCCCTGCTTGTGCTCTCTCTCTCTCTCTCTCTGTCAAATGAATAAATAAAATCTTATTTAAAAAAAGAATCAGGATTTTTGGGGTGCCTGTTGGCTCAGTCCATAAAACATGAGGCTCTTGATATCCCAGTCATGAGCTCAAGCCCCACATTGGGCGTAAAGCTTACTTACTAAAACATGAATCTAACCACACCCCTCACTGGCTGAAATATTTTAACAGCTTCTCATTGCTCTCAGGATAAAGTGCAAGCATTCAAGGTTCTTTATAAAAAAAAGAAGGCAAGAAAATACTTGTCTTCCGAGCTTACTTTTCCTATACTAGCTTTCATCTCATCTCTTGCTTCAGGTCCTTCTTCCTGGTTCTTCACAGGCTTGCCCTAACCAGCCTGCCCCAGGATTCACCTGTCCTCAGCAGCCTCTCCTAGAGCATCAGAATATGACTGCTCGTAGCTCCAGACCATTTTACTCAGCACCTCTCCAGCTCCCGCCAATTTCTGGTAAGCTCTAACACAAGGCATGGGACTGGGCGGTGTGGAGGAGCCAGAGGAACGACAGTGCTTGCCCTCAGTGAGCTCCCAGTCTACTGAGGAGACAAAGGATTAATACAAAAAGCAAAATAACATAGCATACTGTATATACTTAAATCCGAATATTTTTTTTATTTTTTAAACATTTTATTTTTATTTATTTGAGAGAGAGAGAAAGACAAAGATAGCTGCAGAAAGCACGAGAGAGATGAGCGAGCGTGAGTGGGGAGGAGAGGGAGAAGCAGGCCTCCCCCTGAACAGGGAGCCTGAGGCGGGGCTCAGGGGTCTGTCCCCAGGACCCCGGATCGAGATGGAGCCTAAGGCAGACACCTAACTGACTGAGCCACCAAGCTGCCCCTTTGCCAAATACTTTAAATGCACAAAGCATTCATGAGGAAGTTCAGAGGAGTCATTATCCTTGAGTCTTCCTTATTGCCACACATGCAATCACTCTCCAAGTCTTGTTGCTGCTATTTCCTTTTTAGCTCTTCTATCTTTTCCTTTCCTACTGTCCCCACTACTCTTGCCTTGGTGTAGACTCCATTTTCTCTCCTCTACACTATTGCCAGTCTCCTCGTTTATGTTCTTGCTTCTATTCTCATCCCCATTTAATTGTTCTCTATCGTAGCCCGAGTCAGTTTCCTAAAACATGAATCTAACCACACCCCTCACGGGCTGAAACCTTTTAACAGCTTCTCATTGCTTTCAGGATAAAGTGCAAGCATTCAAGGTCCTTTACAATCTGCCCTCAACTCACATTTTTGACCTTGAAGCAAAGGCAGGAACAAGGGGAGGGTAGTTCAAGTTTTGGCTGTTGTTCAGTGGTAAATCTATATGAAGGAATAAGGTAATGTTTTATCACAAATGTCCATTTTGGCACTGAACTATATATATATTTTTTTATATAAGATTTTATTTTTGGAGCACATGGCTGGCTCAGTCAGTGGAGCATACAGCTCTTGATCTCAGGGTTGTGAGTTCGAGCCCCACACTGAGTATAGGAATAACTTAAATAAGTCTCGATTTGGGGTTGTGAGTTTGAGTCTCCCATGGGCTCACAATGCCAAGATCAAGAGCCAGGTAGGTGCCCCTAATATTTCTTTTTTTTTTTAAGATTTATTTATTCATTTGAGAGATCATGCATGCACAGTGGAAGGGCAGAGGGAGAGGGAGAGTCCTAAGCAGACTCCATGCTGAGCACAGAGCCAGACATGGGGCTTGATCTCACAACCTTGAGATCATGACCTGGGCCAAAACAAAGAGATGATTAATCAACTTCCTCACCCAGGCACCTCATACTTCATTTTTACTGAAATATTTTAGGTATACAAAAAAATTATAGAAAATAACATAATGAATACTGTATTCCCACAACCCACTGAAGAAATGAAACATTATAGGGGCTTTAGTTTTATTAAAGCCCCTATATACTTGTCCACAGTTGCCTAACCCTTTCTTCCTCTCCCCTAGCATTCAGAACTATTCACTATCATGAATTCAGTGTATTTCTTTCCTATGTATCCTGCTTTTTTTTTTTAACTTAAACGCCAGTTAGTTAACATACAATGTAGTATTAGTTTCAGGTGTACAATTTAGTGATTCAACACACTTCCATACATGACCCAGTGCTCGTCATAACAAGTGTACTCTTTAATCCCCATCACCTGTTTCACCCATCCATCTATCTACCTCCTCTCTGGTAACTATCAGTTTGTTCTCTATAGTTTAAGAGTCTGTATTTTGATTTGCATCTTTCTCTCTTTATCCTCTATGCTCATTTGTTTTGTTTCTTAAATTCCACATGAATCTTTCTCTGACTGACTTATTTCTCTTACCATAATACTCTCTAGCTCTATCCTTGTCATTGCAAATGGCAAGATGCCATTCCTTTTGATGGCTCCGTAATATTCCATTGTGTGTGTATACCACATTTTCTTTATCCTTTCATTAGTCAGTGACATTTGGGCTCTTTCCATAATTGGCTATTGCAGATAATGCTACTATAAACATTGGGTGCATGTATCCCTTTGAATTAGTACTGTGGGGGCATCTGGGTGGCTCAGTGGGTTAAAGCCTCTGCCTTTGGCTAAGGTCATGATCTCAGGGTCCTGGGATCAAGCCCCTCATCAGGGTCTCTGCTTGGCAGGGAGCCTGCTTCCCCCCCTTCTCTCTGCCTGCCTCTCTGCCTACTTGTGATCTCTCTCTCTCTCTCTCTCTCTGTCAAATAAATAAATAAAATCTTAAAAAAAAAATTAGTATTTTGTATTCTTTGGGTAAATACCTAGTAGTGCCATTGCTGGATCAAAGGGTAGTTCTAGTTTTAACTTTTTTTTTTTTTTTTTTTAAAGATTTTATTTATTTAACAGAGAGAAACACAGCGAGAGAGGGAACACAAGCAGAAGGAATGGTAGTGGGAGAAGCAGGCTTCCTGCAGAGCAGAGAGCCCGATGCGGGGCTCGATC
>CM053606.1:35495031-35520531 GCA_028646535.1 Procyon lotor
CAGAAAAAGAAATCACGTTTCAGAGACAGTAGGCAACCTGTCCAAAACTATATAGTTAGTTAGTAAGTGGTAGGGCGAGGAATTTAACAAATTTCAAAGTTTACTTGCTGAAGAAAAGAAGAGGTTTTGGGACTCCTGAGTAGCTCGGTCAGTTAAGTGTCTGTCTGCCTTCAGCTGAGGTCATAATCTTGGGGTCCTGGGATTGAGCCCTTTGTTGGGCTCCCTGCTCAGCAGGGAGTCTGCTTCTCTCTCTCCCTCTGCCCCTCTTCCCACTCATGCTCTCTTCTCTCTCTCTCTTTCAAATAAATAAAATCTTAAAAAAAAGAAAAGATGAGGTTTTAATTGTTGACAATGCAAAGAAATTTCTAAGGAATTTTCTGATATTATAACAGATCCCTTAAAAGCACAGTGTACCTAATATCTCAATATGGGGCCCAGCTTTGAACCTCTGATACTTCTACCAGAAACCCACATAACAGAGGGCAGCCCTGTGAAATATTTTCCACAGGAAGCATCTGCCCAAGTATTTCCAAGGCTGCAAATTGTCCCAAGAGGAAGGGGGGAAAGCCAAGGCCAATCACAAGCACCATGGTAAGTCCAGGTACCAGGTGGACCGAAGCAGAGAGAAAATGCAGGCTTCCTGCTTTCCGCTCCCTCTGGAAGCATGCTCTAGTAAAATAAACTCTTTGCAAGACTCAGGTTCCCAGGTTAGTGATCTGGTTTTCTTCTAATAGGAAGGAAGCTGTCTCTCAATCAGGGAGTGGGGGAGGGGGAAATTATTGCCAATTACACTAAATACGTTAGGAGGGAAGATTCAGACATATTATGTCTTTACGATTAAAAGGCCTTTTTTTCCCCCTTCTCCCAGCCCCCTCCCCAGACCTCCGCTTTATTCTTAGAGTCAATTATCCCAGCCACAGGACAGACATTCTTTCTTTGAGTGTTTACAAGAGAATCAATTTTAAAAGATTTTTTATAATCCTTTTTTGTTTAAAGAAATGGACATAATAGAAAGGATTGAGTCGCTGCCAAGAAAAGGCTTTCTGAACCTTCTTTGGCTCAGAACGACAACACTTTAAGGTCTTTCAATAAAGCAAGTCACTAGCCTCAAATAGAAAATTGCTACCAGGGAAGAATTTTTTTTTAACAAGATGTCTTTGAGTTAAATAAGAGTCCATAATCACCCTGAATGTATTATTCAGATTCCTTTTTAAAAAAATATCTACTTTTATTTTTTAAATTGAAGTATATTTGACACACAAGGTTACATTAGTTTCAGGTGTATAACATAATAATTTGACAACACCCTATGTTATGCTATGTTACAATTTGTCACCATACGAAACTATGACAGTCCCATTGACTATATTTCTTATGCTGGATCTTTCATCTTTTTGACTTACTCATTCCATAACTGGAATCCTGTTCTTCCCAGTCCTCTTTGCCCATTTTGCTCATCCTTTACTCCCCTCCCTCTGGCAACTACCAGTTTGTCTCTGTATTTAGTAGTCTGTTTCTGCTTTTCTATTTGTTTGTTCATTTCTTTTGTGGATTCTACATGTAAGTAAAACCACACGGTATTTGACTTACTTCAGTTAGCATAATACTTTTTAGATGCATCCATGTTGTCACAAATGGCAAAATTTCATTTATTTTTATTTTTATTTTAAAGATTTTATTTATTTGAGAGAAAGAGTGTGTGTTTATGTGTGGGCAGGGGGAGAAGCAGAGGGAGAGGGAAAAACAGGCTCCCCACTGAGTAGGGAGCCCAATGTGGGGCTCGATCCCAGGAACCCCAGGATCATGACCTGAGCCGAAGGTGGATGCTTAACTGACTGAGCCACCCAGGTGCTCCTCATTATTTTTTTAATGGCTAACTAATATTCCATACATATACCACATCTTTATCCATTCATCTATTGATGGACACTAGGTTTCTTCCATATCGTGCCTATTGTAAGTAATGCTACAAGAAACACAGGGGTGCATTTATCTTTTCAAATTAATGTTTTCATTTTCTTTGGGTAAATACCCAGTAGTAGAATTACTGGATCATATTTTTAATTTTGTGAGGAACTCCAGACTGTTTTCCACAGTGGTTGGACCAATTTATGTTTGGTCCACAAGGATTCCTTTTTCTCCACAACCTTGCCAACACATGTTATTTCTTGTCTTTCTGATACTAACTGTTCTGACAGGTGTAAGGTGATATTTCATTATGGTTTTGATTTCTATTTCCCCGATGATTAGTGATGTTGAAAGTGTTTTCATACGTTTGTTTGCTATCTGTATATCTTCTTTGGAAAAATGTCCATTTTTAATCAGATTGTTTAGTTGTTTTTGGTGTTGAGTTGTGTAAGTTCTTTATATATTTTTACTGTTAATGCCTCATCAGATATATAATTTGCAAATATCTTCTCCCAACCAACTCAGTAAGTTGTCTTTTTTTTTAAGATTTATTTATTTGAGAGAGAGAGAACAAGCAGGGGGAGGGGCAGAGGGAAGGGAAGAAGCAGACTCCCCACTAAGCGCAGAGTCCGACTGGGGTCTAGATCTCCAAACCCTGAGATGATGACCTGAGATGAAACCAAGAATCAGCCACTTAACTGACTGAGCCACCTAGACACCCCAGTAGGTTACCTTTTCACCAGACGTATTGTCCTTTATATTTCTACTTTGCATGTGGTTAATGAGAACCATTCCCAATGTGTCAGGCATTAATCCATCCTGATCCTTGTGCTCCAAGGACTTCTAGCGTGGGGAGATGAACTGCACAGATAATATGAACCCACAGAAAATACAAGAGAATAAAAAGACAATGGGGAAAGTGGGAAGGTCTAAGCAATGCTCATTGCATGCAGCAATGAGTTAGAGGGTTATAAACTAGAATGTGGGTCCCTGAGTGGGAGGCAGGGTGTTTCAATCATCTCTCAGTGATCTTTCATCTGGGGTTGGAAGGGGATCATCTTTTCCTATGTCTTCTCTTGAACCACTGCCATACCACCTATCTGCCCGCTCATTCAGCCAGCATTTACAATGTGCTGAGCATTGTGCTAGGCACATCATACACATTTGTTCATTCAGCCTTCCCAGAAGCCCTGTGAAAATGGAATTATTGCTTCTCTTGACCGTTGAGAAACTGAAGGCAAGGAAGGTTAAGGTCACATAGTTAATACCTGATTCAACTGACATTGCCCTTTGTCTGTTCCTGAAAGCCTGTGTACCCTCCACTATACTCAAAAGCCAGAAACTTCTTCCAGTCTACCACTCTGTTGTGCCTTTCTGGGATCAGTGAGGTCCTGCAGACAGGCTCTGGGGGCCCGATGTTGCTGCTGTCTGGATCAAAGTCCACTGATTAAAACTCTAGATACCAAGTTGTATGAAACCTTTAAGATTAACCCTTCTCTCACAGAGAACTGGTCTCCTGGCCTTTTGCTTTTTGTTTGTTGCTGAAGCACCTACTTCATGGAAGTCTTTTTTTTTTTTAAAGATTTAATTTATTTCTTTGACACAGAGAGAGATCACAAGTAGGCAGAGAGGCACTCAGAGGGAGAGGGGGAAGCAGGCTCGCTGCTCAGCAGAGAGCCCGATGTGGGGCTCAATCCCAGGACCCTGAGATCAAGACCTGAGCCCAAGGCAGAGGCTTTAACCCACTGAGCCACCCAGGCGCCCCTTCATGGAAGTCTTTGATGGGATGGACAGCAGTGCCACCCATGGGCTTCTGGATTTCTCTAGCTGATGATCTGTGGGCACCCCAAATTCAACTTGTCCCAAAATCAAACTACCGTAAAGGGCTTGGGTCTTGGAGTCAGAAAAACCTGAGTTAGCTCTGCACTTTACTTGTTATATGGACAATGGGCAAATTCTCAAATCTCTGAAGCTTAGTTTCCTCAGCTGAGAGCCCAAAGGTTTTGGAACGGGGGAGTGCTATGGCCTTTGCCTGGTTTAGAAAGATCTCTCGCAGCTGTGTGGGGGATGGGTGGAGGGGCGAAACCAGAGGCAGTTCAGAGGCTGCTGAATAGAAGTGTTTCCAATTACCTCAGCCTCAGGCCTCCATAGCGCACTCTCCACTGTGACCCCAGAGCCAACCTCATGCTGTTGCCTAGCAACTCACCTGCATCACCCAGGGATCTGAAGCTGGGGCCCCACTGACGATGGGGAAATGACCAGTTTAATTACAAAGTCTCAAGGGAATCATGGATCCGTTCATTCCTCAAATATTAACGGGGCTCCCACCAAGTGCCAGGCCCTGGGCTACGTATTGGGGATTTAAAGATTAATAAAACACTGTCTCTTTCCTAAAAAAAAAACTCATAATGTAGCAGAATGGATCACCAAATGACCTATGATGAGTGAAAGAAGCCAGATAGAAAAAGATATATTATTTGCTCACAGACTAAGTCACTAAAGGGTATTTTAAACAAAAGAGAACAAACCATGATCAGATTTTTGTGTGAGAGAGATTATTCTGGTTCCTCTGTGGGAAATTGCATTGCACTGAATGGGGCAAGAATGGAGGCAGCGAGACCAAGGAGAAAGCTGGCCCAGGAGTCCACGTGAGAGAAACTGAGGCTTATTTGAGGACAGAGGCTAAGGAGAGGAGGGGAGGATTTTTAAAAATCAGTGATAAGCAGGAATGCCTGGTGGCTCAGTGGGTTAAGCCTCTGCCTTTGGCTCAGGTTATGATCTCAGGGTCTGGGAGTCAAGCCCCGCATCGGGCTCTCTGCTCAGTGGGGAGCCTGCTTCCCCCTCTCTCTGCCTACTTGTGATCGATCTCTCTCTATGAAATAAATAAAATCTTTAAAAAAAAATCAGTGACAATCTATCTGTTTTACATTTTACACATACTGTTAGAAATAAAATCTCCCCAAAAAAGAAATAAAATGCCAAGAAGGCAGAGATTATAGCATTTTATTTTATTTTTAAACTGTAAGTGCAGAGAATTGAGTTAAACATATCACTCAGTTGTTTCTTTGGCCTAGAAGGCCTGTCCCATTCATTCATTCTCTCTCTCCCTTTTTTAAGTAATCTCTACACCCAACATGGGGCTTGAACTCATGATCCCAACAATTGAGTTGTATGCTCTATGGACTGAGCCAGCCAGGTGCCCCTACTTATTTTCTTTTACTTTCTTTCCTCTCCCCTCTCCTGTAGGTAACTCTTTAATGTGTTGATTGTGAGGCTGTGTTTTTGTTTTTGGGTTTTTTTTTTAAGATTTTATTTATTTATTTGCTAGAAAGAGACAGCACAAGCAGGGGGGTAGCAGGCAGAGGGAGAAGCAGGAGCTCCACTAAGCAGGAAGCCCTATGCAGGACCCTGGGATCATGACTTAGCTGAAGGGAGATGCCCAACCAACTGAGCCACCCAGGTGTCCCATGTGCAACCATTTTTATTGTTCTTGCAAAATGTGCATTTTCATATCGTGTGTACATATCTCATATTTATGTAAATGGCACTGGATTATGTATCTCATTCTGTATCTTACTTTTGTACCACACACTATATTTCTCAGGATTTATCCCTGCTGCTATGTGTATCTTTAAGTTTGTTGTTTCTAACTGCTTGCCAGGATTTTAGGATTGGATTGACAATACAATGCCACTGAAAGTGCTCTACCACGGCGCAGAGAGATTTCAGCTATAACCTCTACCTCTCTACTAACTCATCGTGTGAATTTGGGCAAGTTCGCCTAATCGAATCTTGGCTTCCCCACTTGTAAAATCAGAAGTTCCTTGGGGCGCCTGGGTGGTTCAGTGGGTTAAGGCCTCTGCCTTTGGCTCAGGTTATGATCCCGGGGTCCTAGGATTGAGCCCCACATTGGGCTCTGTTCAGTGGGAAGCCCGCTTCTCTCCGCCTGCCTCTCTGCCTGCTTGTGATCTCTCTCTCTCTGTCAAATGAATGGATAGAATCCTTGAAAAAAAAAAAATCAGAGGTTCCTTTTACCTATAACTTCCATGCAATTTCCCTTATTTTCTAAGAAACTCTAGTCTGGAGTATATGACTTGATCAAGGTCACACAACAGTTACCAATAGTTTAGCCCACATTTATTGCGTATCAGGCATGGTGCTAAGTGCTTTGGATACTTAAATAAGTAAGCCCTGCTGAGTCCCTCCTCCTAAGGCCTCTAAACAGAGCTGTGTTAATTTTCCAAGAGCAGGTGCAGAGACAGCCTGCGGGCACCAGTCAGAAGCAGTAGAGATATTAATAGGACATAGCCTCAGAATCTAACGCAGCACCTCCACCCCCCCAATCAGGCCCCACAACATTCCTGACCTCAAGAAAAGGAAAGAGGTTGGGTACACAGCTTCCTGTTTGTAAAAGGTTATTTATTGCCACAGCATTTACCAATGATAACTCATCTAAGACAAAAACCCTTATCTATCGGTATGCCTAATAGTATACAGCAGTAATTGCAAGATAAATAAAACTTTATATTCTGCTTTTAAAAAGTGTTTTCATTCCTGAACAATAAAACAGCTACTGTTGATTATTTACTCTGTGCTAGACACCAAGCACTTTGCATGTATTACTTCATTTAATCTTCTTTGCAATCTCATGAAGTAGGAGGTACTATTACTACCCCCTTTTTAAAAGACAGGGAAATGGAACCACAGAGAGATTACTTGTCTCAGGCCAGTGGATTTCAAGCCTTGTGAACGGAAGCCACAGCCTAAACAGTCTATGTTGTAACCTGGATCACTCATACCTGTTTCACAAAACTACACTAACCCTTACTTACTATGGATATACTCTGACATTTTCTACTCAAGTCTTTTTTTTCCCCTCATACTGGTCTGAGCCACTAAATTGATTCTATAACCTACTAATGGGTTGCAACTTGCAATTTGAAAACAATGCCCCAGGTGACAAATTATACCACAAACAAAATTACAGGAAATGTGAAGTCATACTCTGTAATGTGAACTTTCATTAAAGACATGATCTTCCCCCTCACAGTGCTCAGACGCTACCTGTCAGGTAGGCAGGTAATGATGATGCAGCAGGAGTTCTCAGCCCTGGCTGCTCCTTAGAATCACCTGGAGGGCTTTTAAAAAGCACTAATATTGAGGACCTAGTCCCAGACTTTCTGATTCAACTGGCCGAAAATGGGACTGGACGTCAGTATTTTTTCAAAGCTCCCAGGTGATTCTAAGGTGCAGCCAGAATTGAGGACCGTGGCGATACAGTGTAAGTACTACATTAAAGGGAAGCTTAGCACAGGCACACCTAGCTACCTAAAGATGTTGAGAGGGGCACCTGGCTGGCTCCTTCAGTGGAGTGTACCACTCTTGATCTTCAGGGTTTAGGTTCGAGCCCTATGTTGGGTGTAAAGATTACTCAAAAATGAAATGAAAGATGTTGACAAAAGCCTCAGAGGTTGTTTTTGGAGTTGGTTTGCGTGGATACCTTCTACTGGGCTCTTCCTTGATAGTTCCGTTCTCTAGATCCACTATCCACTCACTGCCCAGTACAATGAACCTGCGCAGACTAAGTAAATTTGCTCCTTTGCTCCCTGGCTTCCACTTAGGTATGCGATCCACAGGGATCGGCGAGAGGGAGGAAGGTGAGGGCTGAGTCATTAATTCCCCTGACTACTTCTGCAAGTTTCCCTGGAGCAGGCTGTGAACCTTCTTTGAAGGTAACTGTCCCTTTCACATTGGCTGGATGAACAGGACTCTTCGAGCTTCTGTAATCTTCCCCCAACCCCTCCAGGTCACAGGGCGTTAACAGCTCACATGAAGATCCTGAACTCTCCCTGGTCTTCCTCGATATCCCACCCACATGTTTGAAATTAGTCCCTTTGTAAATAAACCTTTGTCTAATTGTCCGAATCTGAATGTGTCATCTGTTTCCTATTGAGACTGACTGATAAAGCCCGGAAGCAGGATGGGAGCTTGCTAGAAGGATAAGGAAGGGGGAAAAATGGCAGAGGGAGCAGGATGAGTAATGGCAGGATGAGTAAAGGCCTTTCAGAAAGGCTTGAAAATATTGTATTTTTGTTTGTTTGATTCTCTTTATCGACTAAGGACAAGTTGATAAATCCACCGTTCAGTTCTCAGTCCTAGTCTTACCATCAGCAGCATTTGACTAGTTAATAACTCCTTCTTGGGGGGCGCCTAGGTTGCTCAGTGGGTTAAAGTCTCTGCCTTCGGCTCAGGTCATGATCTCAGGGTCCTGGGATAGAACCCTGTAGAGCCCTGTATCTGGCTCTCTGCTCAGCAGGGAGCCTGCTTCTCCTCCTCCCTCTGTCTGCCTCTCTACCTACTTGTGATCTCTGTCAAATAAATAAATAAAATCTTTTAAAAAAATAGGGGCGCTTGGGTGGCTCAGTGGGTTAAAGCCTCTGCCTTCAGCTCAGGTCATGATCTCAGGGTCATGGGATCGAGCCCCACATCAGGCTCTATGCTCGGCGGGGAGCCTGCTTCCCCCTCCCTCTCTGCCTGCCTCTCTGCCTACTTGTGATCTCTCTCTGTCAAATAAATAAATAAAATCTTTAAAAAAATTAAAAAAAAATTTTTAAAAATTAAAAAATTAAAAAAAATAATAACTCCTTGGTAAAACAAGCAAACAAAAAAATAAGAATTTGAAACATTCAAAAAACAAAATATAAATAAATACATAAAAAATAACTCCTTCTTGAGACAAACCTGTCACTTGTCCTCCATGACATTGCACTCTATTGGTTCTTATTCTTCCTCTAACTACTCCTTTAAGGCTCTCGTTTCACTGATGCTGAATGTTGGGAGTCCCAGGAATTGTTCTTGGTTCTCCTGTCTATCTACACCAACTCTCTATCATCATCCAGTATCATGGCTTTAAATACTCCACGTGCGGGGCGCTTGGGTGGCTCAGTGGGTTAAAGCCTCTGCCTTCGGCTAAGCTCATGATCTCAGGGTTCTGGGATCGAGCCCCGCATTGGGCTCTCTGCTTGGCAGGGAGCCTGCTTCCCCTCTCTCTGCCTGCTTGTGATCTCTCTCTCTCTCTCTCTCTGTCAAATAAATAAATAAATAAAATCTTTAAAAATAAATAAATAAATACTCCACATGCTGTCCACTCCCAAATTTATACATCTGACCCAGAGTTCTCCTCCAAGTGCAGACTCAGACACCCAACCTAAATAGAGAAAGAGTGGTGTCTGGACCAGGCTCCTAGAGCCAACTGTTACATTTTCAGGAATTTTTCCAGCCTCTTGTTAAACACACCCATTATTAAAAATTAAATTATATAAACTTAAAATTATATAAATTCTATTAAAAACAAAGGTAAAATTTAAAACTCATCACTTTTTTTTTTTTTAAGATTTCATTTATTTATAGGGAGACAAAACACAAGCAGGTGGAGGGACAGGAAGGAGAGAGAGAAACAGACTCCCCACCCAGCAGGGAGCACAATGTGGGGCCTCATCCCAGGACCTGGAATCATGATTGGAGCCAAAGTCAGACACTCAACCAACTGAGCCACCCAGGCACCCCAAAACCCATAATTTCCATATATTTTATTATTTCCGATGCTCTTGATGTTATTTACGACTAGTCTTTCTTATTATGGAAATACTATTTAATGGTGTCCTCTTCTTTCATCTCTTCCTAACTCCACATTCAGTGACATGTTGGTAGCTCCGAAACCAGTCATGGTGAGAGTATTCCACTGCAGAAATTGGCAAACAATACCAATCAGAGTTTGACTTGTTACTTTGTTGATTGCCTATACCTAATAAAGTGATGTAAAAATATTAATAATGCAGATTAAATTTAGATTGCATTGTATCTGTAGCTATTACACTGTAAATAATATAAAAAATTTAGGGGCACCTGGATGGCTCAGTGGTTAAGTGTCTGCCTTCGGCTCGGGTCACGATCCCAGGGTCTTAGGATCAAGCCCCACATCAGGCTCCCTGCTCATCGGAAAGACTGCTTTTCCCTCTCCCTCTGCTGCTTCTCCTGCTTGTGCCTTCTTTGTCAAATAAATAAATATAATCTTAAAAAAATAGAATATCATTTCAGAAATGCCTGGGTGGCTCATTTGGTTAAGCGTTTGCCTAGGGTTCTGGGATAGTGTCTCGCATCTGGCTCCTTGCTCACAGGGAGCCTGCTTCTCCCTCTCCCTGCCGTTCCCCCTGCTTGTGCTTTCTCGCTCTCTTTCTCTGACAAATAAATGAATAAAATCTTTTTTTTTTTTAAAGATTTTATTTATTTGACAGAGAGAAACACAGCGAGAGAGGGAACACAAGCAGAGGGAATGGTAGCTAGAGAAGCAGGCTTCCCACCGAGCAGGGAGCCTGATGCGGGGCTCGATCCCATGACTCCGGGATCATGACCTGAGCTGAAGGCAGACGCTCAACGACTGAGCCACCCAGGCACCCCTAAATAAATAAAATCTTTAAAAAAATTTTTTTGAGGAACTACTCTTCCAGCGTTGGAAACAACTGAGTCAACAAAGCAGTCATTTGTGTCATTTACTAGTGAAGTTCCAACATAGGCCTTTATTGTTTCACTTTCATCTTACTATTTTAAAGATTTTATTTTTTGTTACTTATTTATTTGAAAGAGAGAGAAAGAAAGCAAGCAGAGGGAGGGGCAGAGCGGAAGGGAGAGAATCTCAAAAAGACTCCGCACCAAGCAAGGAGCCTGACACAGGCTTCATCCCACAGCTCCGAGACCATGACCTGAGCCAAAGCCAAGAGTTGGACACCGAACCAAGTGAGCCACCCAGGTACCCCTACTTTCATCTTACTATTAATGTAAGCAAATATCAACCAATTGATATTTGAACCAATTTTTTTGAACCAATTGTTCAGCATTTGCAACCATTAGTTGGCTACATATGCAAATTTGGCAAAAATCATGGCGCCTGCTGGCTCAGTCCATAGAACACAAGATTCTTTACCTTGGGGTCATGAATCTGAGCCCCATGTTGGGTATGGGGAGTCCTTAAATAAATAACCTAAAAATTCATTAAAAAACAAACAAAAAAGTTTGGCAAAAATTGATGAAAGCATTCCATGAGAATAAATTGGCCATATGGAGTTTATAATAAGGAGTATTATAAAAAGTCCTCCCTTCTCTGAGGCTTTGCCTTTTGCAGTTTCGCTTATCCAGGTCAACTGCAGTCTGGAAAAAGTCTTCCTTCTGATGGTCCATTAGGAGGTCAATAGTCGCGTAACACTACATCACAAATGCCTACTCATTTGCCCCACTTCACATCAACACAAGAAAGGTAAATATAAAAGAGGACGTCAACTACCTGCATTGTGACCTCAGTCTGTACTTTCACATTGATGAAGTTTTTTTTTTTAAGATTTTATTTATTTATTTGACAGAGAGAAAGAGAGAGAGAGAAAGAGACAGCAAGAGAGGGAACACAAGCAGGGGGAGTGGGGGAGGGAGAAGCAGACTTCCCGTGGAGCAGGGAGCCCATGATCGTGGGACTCCGGGATCATGACCTGAGCCTTCAAGATGCCTTAACGCCTTAACAACTGAACCACCCAGGTGCTCCACACATTGATGAAGTTCTTCCCCCCCCCCGCCCCACCCCAATCACTTAACTCAGGCAAAATATCCCGCAGGAAAAACATTCCCTAACGGGAGCCCAAAATGCCCCCTCAAGCAATGAGGACTGCCCTGAGCCAGCAAGACCCTGCTGGTGATTGACCCCAAGATAATGATCAACCTGACCTTTACTGTGCACCTGGCTGTACCTCCTCCACCACCATCCCACATTTCCTATAGAAACTAGAAGTGTTCTCGACACTTTGGAGACAGGCTTTGAGACACACTAGTCTGCTGTCTTCCCGGTGTTGGCCTCACTCCTTTCATGTTTGACCACCACTCATCTCTCTGCCTTTTGGATTTTGTCAGCAACAAGTGGCCAGACTTGGTGTGTTTGGGACCCTGGGAGCCAGGTGCTCTTGCACCCCTGCACCCCGACTATAAACACAGTACAAGATGTTTTGAGAGAAGGACCACACTCACGTAACTTTTATACTATTTTGTTATAATCTTTCTATTTTATTACTTGCACTTGTTGTTAATCTCTGACTGTGCCTATTTATAAATTAAACTCTCTCAGGTATGCATGTATAGGAAAAAACATAGTTTTTGGTTTTTGTTTTGGGGGGGCAGAGGGAAAGGAAGGGAAACTGACTTCCTGCTGAACGCAGAGTCTAAAACAGCTCAATCCCATGACCCTGAGATCATGACCTGAGCCAAAATCAAGATTCAGATGCTTAACCAACTGAGCCACCCACGCGCCCCAAAACCTAGTTTCATATAGGGTTCAGTACTCCCCCTAGTTTCAGGCATCTACTGTGGATCTTGGAACCTATCTTCCGCAGATGGAGGAGAATTACTAAATTTTATTATTTGTGAATTGTGTGCTATGTGTCCATTTATAATAAATTTACATGAGCACACACCCCCCCCTCCTTTTTCCCTTGGAGAATCAGTTGTCAAGCATTTACCAGCTACCACTACTAATAAGGAACTCCAGAACTGAGCTCTTGATCTGCCATCCCAAACCAGTTGCCACTGTAGGCATCTTCACTTCAATTAATGGCAAAACTTCATTTTTCCAGTTGCTCTGGCCAAAACCTTACAAAGTCATCCATGATTCTTCTCTTTCTCTCATACCCTATATTCAACTATCAGGAAATCCTTTTGCCTCTACTTTCCATCATCTGTATGGCCATCACTTTTTTTTTTTTTTTTTTAAGATTTTATTTATTTGACACAGAGAAACACAGCGAGAGAGGGAACACAAGCAGAGGGAATGGTAGCGGGAGAAGCAGGCTCCCTGCTGAGCAGAGAGCCCGATGCGGGGCTCGATCCCAGGACTCCCAGATCATGACCTGGGCCGAAGGCAGATGCTTAACGACTGAGCCACCCAGGCGCCCCTGGCCATCACTTTTTTCTAAGCCAATTGATTATCGCACTAGCCTCCTGGACTGGTCTCCTTACTTCAGTGGTGCAGTCGGAGTGATTCTGTTAAAATATGAATTAGGAATGCCATTCCTCTGCTTAAAACTTTTTTCTCTTTTTACTTTTTTTTTAAGACTTTATTTATTTGAGAGAGAGAGAGAGAGTGACGAACCATGTGTGCAGATGCACCTGCGAGAGAAAGTAGGGGTGGGGGGGCAGAGGGAGAGGGACAAGCAGACTCCAAGCTGCACACAGAGCTCCATGCTGGGCTCCATCCCACTGACTAGGGAGTGGAAGGCAGGCTGAGGGCAAAACACAAGCCGCCATTCTGCAATCCCCCCACTCCCAGGGGGGCCATACCCAACATTCCTCAGGCATTGCTGGCTGCCCTAAAGCTAAGGAAGGAAAAACAAATGGTTAACTGATAGAGATCACAGTCCAGTAAACCAGGAGTCTCCCTCAGTTACAAATGTCTTAGTGATTTACAAGAGAAAAAGCATTGTTACCAATGACCTAACTTCCAGAAGGAAACTCCCAACCATCTTAATATTAATGCTTTACTAGAGGGAAAAATCACCTTAACTTGACAATGACAAAGCCTCCAGTATCTTGGAAGTCCTCTTTAGCATACAAAAATCCTTTTGAAAAACTCCCTTTTCCCAAAGTCCCCCAACTCATAAGTATATAATCAGTCACCCCTCAGAACCTTGGGGCAGCAGCCCTTCCTGCCCACAGGTCCTGTCCCCGAGCTTTAATGAAACCACCTTTTCATACCAAAGATGTCTCAAGAATTCTTTCTTGGCCATTGGCTCCGGACCTCACCAACATTCAAAAACTACATCACCATGACCCTGAAATCATGACCCCGTGTCCGATGCTCAATGGACTGAGCCACCCTGGTGCCCCACCAGCTTAAAACTCTTCAATGGCTTAACATCACACATTCCAAGCCAATGTCTTTACAGTGGTTGGTAAGGCCCTGCAGTATGGGCCTGCTCGCATCCCATAACCTCTCTACTGTCATCGGCTCACCCGCTCCACTCCAGCCACACGAGCCTCTTTGCTCTTCTCCAAACACACCTGCACGCTCCTGCGGCGGGGCCTGTGGACTTGCCGTTTCCTCTGTCTGGAATGTTGTTCTTCTACTAGTTCTCCCCAGTGTTTACTCTCTTTCTTCAGGTCTTTGCTCAAATGCCACTTTCTAAGTGAGGCTTCCTGATCATTTGAATTAAAGTTGCAAAATCCCTCCCGCTTGCCCCTCCTTCACCACCACATTCTCTGTCCCTCCCCAGTTATCACCATCTAATGAGCTATATGTTTCATATTACACATTTTAGTTATTATTCGTTTTTCTCCACAATGTCAGTTCAAGAAAAATTGTCTTTTTTTGTTGTTGTTCTATTAACTACTGTATTCCTACCCCTTAAAATGTGTTTTGTTGGGGGCTTCTGGGTGGCTCAGTCAGTTAAGCATCTGCCTTCAGCTCAGGCCCTGGATCCCAGGGTCCTGGGATCAAGCCCCGCTTCTGGCGCCCTGCTCAGCGGGGAGCCTGCTTCTCCCTCTCCCTCTGGTGCTCCCCCTGCTCGTGCTCTCTCACTCTCTCTCTGTCAAATAAATAAATACAATCTTTAAAAAAATGTGTTTTGTAGATAGTAGGTGATCAATAATTTGAGGAATGAACAAAACATTAATGAGTATTCTAAATACCCATAAAAAGCTTCTTTGAGCTTATTATGGGGAAGACGAGTACAGGATATCCAGGAGTGGGTCCCTTACCCTTGCAGGCACTCAGCGAACTGTGTGTGCATTTATGTGCACCTGTGGGTCTCCCACTTAACAGACCACTTGGAAATAGCTGTGCTCTTTCAGAAACACAAAAAATTCATAGTGGACTGAAAATAAAATGACAAAATATACACTGATGGCTAAAATCAATAGCATCTCATATCAGACGCTAGCACAGACAAGTAATAAAAGTCACCAGAAGGTTTAAGAAAAATGACTAATTACTGAGTAGCTAGAGTATGCCAGGGGGACAATGAGGATCCTGATACGGTCCAGCCTGCCCCAACAGCTGGTGGGGAAGATGGCGATGGAAACAGACAACTACACAGTATTATCACCGGCCCACCAAGAGGAAAATGCACTAGCTACAGAGGCATCAGAGAAGAAAGAGCAATTAAGTGTAGTACCAGAGGAGGGTGATATCAGAGTTGGGTTCTCATTAGAGAGGACGATAGGCCCCAAAAGAGAAATTTAAGTGAGAAACATTACATCACTATTTTTTTTCCTGCTTAGTAGAAATGCCTACCTATCTGGATTTTTTTTTTTAAGATTTTTTTTATTTATTTGACAGAGACAGTGAGAGAGGGAACACAAGCAGGGGGAGTGGGAGGGGGAGAAGCAGGCTTCCCGATGAGGAGGGAGCCCATTGGGAGAGCCGGTCCATCCCAGGACCCTGGGATCATGACCTGAGCCTAAGGCAGACGCTTAACGACTGAGCCACCCAGGTGCCCCCATCTGGATTTTAACAGGAAATAGCTTGGCCAAGCATGCAAAACGCTTAAGCTGTATGGAGCAGAATTTGAGAACTTGGGGTTATTGGGACATCCAGGGACAGGCTGAGTGAAAGGGACAGATGGCAGGAAGGGAGATCAACATCTTCATGGGGCAGAGCAAAGCAGGAGCCATTTAATACCATAGAAGCTTCACAGGCCTGAGGCTCCCCACGGTGAAGGTGGGGGCGGGGGAGTGGGAATGGAAGGAGCACTTTATTTCTGTCTCCGCACTTGCTGGGAGCACCTTTTCTCCTTTTCCTCCTCTCCTTGACAATGTGGTGTGCTCCTGAAGATGGAGGCCACCTTAGCAGTTCAGAAAGATCCCATGTTCTGAATTTGAAGGCCTAGATTTGAGTTTCATTAACTACGTGATCTTGTGCCCATCTTGCAAAACTTCGCTCGTCACAGTATGGAGGGAAGTCTGAGCTCCTTGGCTTGGCACTTAAGACCCTTCTCCACCTGGCCCCTGATGACCGCTCCAACCTCATCTACCCTCCACCCTTCTCATCCCCACAGCCACGAAGACCCTTATGAAGACTCTGGGCCCCCACAGACACTGCTCTCTCAGGCTGACACTCTGCCCTCCCCTCCTCCCAACTGGAGAATTCCCATTCCTCTTTGAAGACATGATTCTCGCGTTACCACCTCCAGGAAGACTTTCCTGACTGCTAGGTTAGCAACTGCCTCTAGGCCTTAAAAACCCAGAGTTTCCTTTACCTCACTGTCTAGAACACATGTGCTCTTTCCCATTTCTATCCACTCCCTTTGGAACAGCCAGAGGGATCTTTCTACATCATAAGACTCCCTGCCACTCCTGTGCTTTAAATAACATCAGTGGGCACTTGGGTGGCTCAGTCAGTTAAGCGTTGACTCTTGATTTCAGCTCAGGTCCTGATCTCAGGGTCATGAGATCAAGACCTGCACTGGGCGTGGAGCCTGTTTAAGATTCTTTCCCTCTCCCCCTACCCCTCCCCTTTCCCCCCTCTAAAAGGAAAAAAAAAAACTATATATATAATATATATATATATTATATATATATACTATATAATATCTATATCTATAACAACAAACCACCCTCATTTCTTAGCTTAAAGACCATAATCTTTACTGTGGCCTACTAGCTACTTTGTGATCTCACCCCTTACCTGCCGCATTACCTTCCTTTCTCACCCTTTGCACTCTCTGCTCCAGCCAGACTAGTCTTCTTTACCTCTCAATGCACCTCGTTTTTCTCTCCCTCAGGACCTTTGCACTTGCTTCCTTGCAAAGTGGCTACTTTCTATTTATTCTCTAGAGTGCAGATCCAACTTTCCTTCTTCTGGGAGGCCCTCCTTGCCTGCCTCCCTTTCCCTCACCAGGCCAGTTTAGTGGTACTTACCACAGTAGTAATTATAGACCTATTTATGAATTAGTTCATACTTGTCTCCCCCTGGGTAGTGACCATGCTGTCTTGTTCATCACTGCATCAGAGGGGCCTAGAACAGAACCTGGCACAGACCAGGTGCTCAGTAAGTTTGTTGAATGAATATAGGAGTGCTTAGCCCTTACCACATATAATATCAAATCTCTAGTTTACCTGGTTTCTCATGAAAGAGGATTTTAGCTGCCTCCATTTTGACCTCAGATTTTCCGGTTGGGTTCTTTTTTCCAGTTTGTCTCTTGGCTCAGATGGAAGACCTTGCAGGCAAAGCATCCCCTGATGGGAACCCAAACTACTCTTTTAAGCAATCAGGACTGCCCTGAGCCAGCAAGACCCTGACCATGACTGACTCCAAGACAATGATCAGTTTGACTGCCACTGCCTCCCTGCACATAGCCATTCACTTTTGCCCCACATTTTCTGTATATAAATCTGGAAGTACTTTTGGCACTTTGGAGATAAGTCTTTGAGAGGTCAGTCTGCTGTCTTCCAGTGTTGGCCTCACTGAAATAAATTTTTTTCATTTTACCACAACTCATCTATCTGCCTTTGATTTTGTCAGTAACAAGTGGCTGAACTTGGTCTGTTTGGGACCCCTGAAGCCAAGGGCTCTTGCACCCCTGCGCCCCGGCTGTACTCTCACAGCGAGCTCCTAAAGAACCAATTCAGCATCAGCACCCAGCACCTTGCGTAGCACTTGGTGGGGCTCAGTAATTGTTTTCTGAGTGTGAGAGACACTGTGATGTGCCACCCAGATTCCCCATCAGTGAAGACCTAAGACATCAGCTGCTGGGAGTGCGGTCAGTGGAAAACTTTTAACTGTTGGCCCCTCCAAGGACAGGGTCACCTTGGCTCCCCTCACGCCCCTTCCCAGATGGCCCCACATCCAAAGACTGGGGAGGTAGGGATGGACTACTCTGATGGGCCATCCTAGCTCCAGAGTCTCCATGGGGTCAGCCAAGACTGTCCTTGGGCCGGCAAGGAACTCTGGGCTTGCGCCCACTCCTGTTCCCTCCTTCCTTTCCAGAGGTGTTGATTCCAAGGGTGCTCCCTTATAAACTCCTGCACTGTAACCTCCATCTCAGAATCTGCTTCCCCCAAACCCCACCTGCAACAGGCCCTCTGTCTTCTCTCCCCTTTCTCCATGCCATCCTTCAGGGAATGTGTGTTCATTCACGAAAAGTTTGTAAACCCTTCAGCTGACAAAGCATTTTGAAGTGCTGTGGACCAGGAGCAGATGGTCAAGAAAGAATTCTTGAGACATTTTTGGTGCAAAAAGATGCTTTTACTAAGCACGGGGCCAGGACCCGAGGACAGAAAGAGCTGCACTGGGGTTGGGAGGAGTGACTGATGATAGATACCCTTTTTAGTTAGTGGGGGTTAGGGATGGCCTAAGTCTCTAAGGAACTTGGAAGTAACGCTTTCAGGACCTCGAGGGGGCTAGCTGCTGCTAAGATAAGGTTATTTACCACTGTCTAGTAAAACATCAGTCACGAGACCCTTCAGATGTCTATCATTGGGCCATATGCTCAGGAGATAATTGCAAATATATCTTGGGGAGTGTTTACAGCTCTCGGGGAAAGTGACATTAATAAGAGCAAAGCTATAACGTAAAGCAATAAAGGAAGTCCTTGAGAGAGATGTAGGAGTGTTACAATCTGTAAGCCTCAGGAATTCTGCCTGGAGACTGCCAGCAGCGGCAAAGTCTGGCCTTTGTTTCTTTTTCTCCCGTCAGTTTCACCTCCATTTTTCTATTACTCCCATTCTGTATCCTCTAGGTGCGTCAGGCCGGGGGAGCTAGCTAGCCCCACTGAACGGATGGAGAAACTGAAGCCCAGAGAAGTGGCGTGACCAGCTTAAGGTCACTGAGTTGATTAAAAGTTGAGCTCTCAGACCCAGTTTCTCACCTCCCTTTCCCTACCAAGTCGCCGCATCCTGGAACGACACGGAGCCTCGCTGCCGCTGATCAGAATGGTCTCAGTGGTCGGAATCCCCAAACCATGTTTCTGGGGTCCGGGAACCGGCGCGCGGTCGGACGCTCCCCCGGTGCTGGTAGGGAGACTGAGGTCCAGAGCCCGCTGCTCCAGCGCCAGCGGGGCAGAAGGCGAGGGGGCGCGTCCAGCCTCCCCAGCCGCCCGGCGCCGGGGCCGCCCCCGCCCGCCCCCCACGCCGGGTCCCCCCGCCTCGATTTTGCCCTCGCAGCGCCGCCAGCTCGAGAGCCAGCCATGGTGGCTGCACTGGCGGCGGCGTGGCTGCTCCTGGCGGCCGCGGCCTGCGCGCAGCGGGAGCAGGACTTCTACGACTTCAAGGCGGTCAACATCCGGGGCAAGTTGGTGTCGCTGGAGAAGTACCGCGGCTCGGTGAGTGTCCGCCCGCTGCAGCCTCCGCGCCGCCCCGGCAGGGCCCGGTGCTCGAGCTCCGCGACCCGGGACCCTGCGGCTGTGGCTCCCAGGGGGCTCCGCAGCCCTGCCCCGGCTCCCACCACCCCAGGCATTCCTCACGGGGTGCGGCGCCCCCAGATCCCGCGCTGGGTCTGTCCCGCGACGACGTGGCACGGCCCCGGCGCGAAGTGAAACCCGAAACACTCCCAGCGGACGACGATTTCCCTCCCTGTGACTCTGGGCTTTGGAGTCCAGACCTCTCCCAGAGGCGGCTCGCCTCGGCCCAGCTTTTGTCATGCACGGGTCGGAAAGTAACGCTAGCATCCTGCCGCCTTTGTCTCTCCCACTCCCAGTTTCCGCGTCTGGAGCTGGGATTGTTGCTGCTATTGAGTCCAGTTAGAGCACTGTAAAAATGAACGTGCAGTGTAGCGGGAGTTATCCGTTCAGATGCACGGGGACCTTACACGGATCTCCCTTTAGAGGGGACACTGGGGCCGGGAGAGGAAAGGTGTTTGCACAGGGTCACACAGCTCTAGAAAGCACAGAGCCTGGAGGAGAATCACCAAGCCATCTGTGGACTTCTCTAGGCAAACTCCTAAGATGGCAGCTGAGGCTGAGCTGACCTTGGCTAACTGCTATCTCCTTAGCTCCGCTCCGAGCGGACTCAGAGAGTAAATGTGCCTGCCTGGGTGAGTCTTGGAAACAAGGGTGAGTTTTGGCAAGAACAGGAAGAGCATTCCAGGCAAAGGACTGTTCATACCAAGGCTCAGAAGCAAACAGCAAGAAGGATGGAGGAGGGGTAGGTGGGCTTCAAGCGGTTCTGCTTGCAGGAGTATAAAGCATGAGGCTTAGTGGTAGACGAGGCTGAAGGGAGTAGGGAGGGCCCAAGAGGGGCCTTGAACACTTTATTCAGAGGCCTAGATGTTGCACTGTGTATAATGAAGAGCTCTCAAAGTCCATTTCTCAAGACGGACCTGAGACAAAAAGAAGAAGGAAGGAAAAAGATGAACTGTGGGGCCGTGGTGTGGGAAAGGTGGGGAGTTGGTAATGGACACATAGGTACAGCATCCAGATTTGGAAGGACTGCACAAAAATAGCTCTCAGCATTCTTCTCCCTGGAGGAAGTCTTCGGTGAAGAATGCACTTTCTAAACCTTAAAATGTCCAGTTACGTGGAAATCCTGGGGGCAATATTCATGGTCCTGATTGTCCCCCAAGGTGTTGTGAATTTCAAATGAGATGACAGTGTGGAAGTGATGTGGGAAACAAAGGCAACAGAAAAAATTAAGTTTCCTTATCGGCCAGTCCTTGAAACAGGTAGAGTGGTGTTCTTCTAGGAGCTAGCTGCCTCGATGCTCACACTTTGTTAAGGGCCAAATGCAGTCTTAGACCAACCCCTCAGGATCCCATGAGTCTACTTAACCTATAAAAATTCCTTTGGAGGGGCGCCTGGGTGGCTCAGTGGGTTAAAGCCTCTGCCTTCAGCTCAGGTCATGGTCCCAGGGTCCTGGGATCGAGCCCCGCGTCGGGCTCCCTGCTCAGCGGGAAGCCTGCTTCTCCCACTACCATTCCCTCTGCTTGTGTTCCCTCTCTCGCTGTGTTTCTCACTGTCAAATAAATAAAATCTTTAAAAAAAAAAATTCCTTTGGAAACTTCCTTTGTCTCTACCCTAAGATATATGTTAGCAATCATCCTCCAAGCAAATGGTCTCAGGGCTGAGTTTTTACTAAACAGTAATAAATGACCTTTTCCCAACAATGGCTAGCCCTTTCAGGATCCTGGAAACTTTGTTTCCAAAATATCTTGAAGGCTTGTGCTATCCCTAACCCCTTCTCAACTTCAAAGTATATAATCAGCCACTGCTCATGACCCCAGTCCAGCTCTTTCTGCCCATGGGTCCTGTCTTCGTGCTTGAAGAAAAGCACCTTTTTGCACCAAAGACTTCTCAAGAATTCTTTTTTGGCTGTCGGGTCCAATCCTCAACATTTTCCTACATCAGAAGAACTTGGGGGGCGCCTGGGTGGCTCAATGGGTTAAAGCCTCTGCCTTCGGCTCAGGTCATGATCTCAGGGTCCTGGGACTAAGCCCCGCATCAGGCTCTCTGCTCAGCAGGGAGCCTGCTTCCTCCTCTCTCTCTGCCTGCCTCTCTGCCTACTTGTGATTTCCTTCTCTGTGAAATAAATAAGTAAAATCTTTAAAAAAAAAAAAGAAAAAGAAGAAGAACTTGGTAGAGTGCTCTATACCTGTGTTTGGTGGGCCCCAGCAGGAAACTCATCCAGAACTGAAGACAAAGAGCCAGGAAGAGTAGGGCCCATTCCCAGTCAGGTCTCACCTTCCTTCTAGTGCAGGTTGACAGAGAGCCCCAGGTTTAGCACTTGACCAGCTCTGCTATTCATTCAGTCAGTCAGTCAGTCAGTCAGTCATTATTATTGAGCACCCACTGTATGCTAAGTACTAGGCTGGTTCTTGGGATATAATGGTGAACAAAGCAGATAAGTTTCCACTTTAATAGAGCTTATATGACATGGAAAAGAGAGAGACAATAACAGGAACGGAGAAATGAACAAGGTAATTCCTAGTACAATGGTACTAAGCGCTAAGACATAAATAGAACAAAGTATATCTATTTTCAGAAGTAATAAGGCACTCAGAATGTGAGGAACAGAAATCTCAGAGAAAAATGCCCCAGAGAAGTGATCCCAGAATTCTGAGTGTTTTAATACTCTAGGTCATTGGTAAATCCTAAAAAGCATGGGAGTGAGAAGCCAAGAAATCAATCTGAAAGGAATTGAAACAAACAAACAAACAAAAAGAAGAAAGTCACATACCTACTAAGAGATAAAGTGAGAATTTGAACCCAGGCAGTCCAGCTCCAAAGCCCAAACCCTTAACTGTGAGGTTGAAAGAGAAACCAGGAATAGTCAGTCCAGGGAAGCTGTAGAGGATTCTATGAGTTAACCCAAGCTGGGTCTACCACTTGGACAATAGGGGTCATTCATTCATCTGTAAATAATTACTGGCTCATTATGTATTTTAACAGTCTTTTTTAAAAATTGAAAAAGGTGGGGCACCTGGGTGGCTCAGTGGGTTAAAGCCTCTGCCTTTGGCTCAGGTCATGATCTCAGGGTCCTGGGATGGAGCCCTGCATTGGGCTCTCTGCTTAGCAGGGAGCCTGCTTCCCCCTCTCTCTCTGCCTACTTGTGATCTCTCTCTGTCTAATAAATAAATAAAATCTTAAAAAAAAAAATTGAAAAAGGTTTTCTGGCTCCCAGTACCTGCGTGGCACTGGGTCCAACCCTAGAGACAAAGCCACGAACAAGAGTGAATGGTTTGTGCCCTCAGGCTAACTGGGAAAACTGTCATTTAGACCAGCATTGAGTATGGATGAATAGGTGACCACCTGGGAATGCGCTTGTCTCTGGTGTGAGCTTATCTACGCGTGGGCCTTAGTCTAGTGCCTGTGCAAATGGTTTGTTTACTTCCGTGTGCACACCTGAGTCTGTATCTATGTTTGGCTATACATATATGTATATTAACTATGTGTATTTGGGTGTGTCTGCCCATCTGTGTTTTGGTCACTTTAAGGATAAACTTTTTGGTTTCAGGTATGGAACCAGAAGCCAAATTTCCCTCCTTCCAAAAGAGTAGGCAGACACACAAATGTAGGTTAAAAATAAGCAACCTTTAATGTTCTCATTGCCCAGGGATCCAGCAGAGAAGAAAGAGGAAGACCACTAACTAGGGAAGGGAGGTAAGGGTCCTAGTTTCTCACCACCACAGGCAGAATATGACATGCTAGCACCAATGAGGGAGCTTGTCCTAATGGCCAGTGGCTCCATAGAATGGGTCCTTCCTTATCTGGTGGAGGCAGGGTAGGAGACTTAGAACTCCACAGTTCTCATCACCCAGCCAAGTAGTTCTCAACTCCTCTAGGAGACATACAGCAATGTTTGGAGACATTTTTGACTGCCAAAACTAGACATTGGTGGGTAGAGGCCAGGGGTACTGTTAAACTTTCTACAATGAATAGGATAAGTCCCCACATAATAAAGAATTATCTGGCCCAAAATGTCCCTAGTGCTGAGGTTGAGAAACCCTGTGTGGCCTGAGCAGTCTGTGCCTGTGTGTGCCCAGTGCCAGGCTGCCTCAGGGAGGTGGCCCTCTTTACGGAGCCAGCTAGTATAATCCTTGCTTTTCTAGAAAAGTGGCCAAAGAGATAGGGCTGGGCTGCCCAGACACAGGCTAAGATTTAAGAATTCTTTTTTTTTTTTTTTAAGATTTTATTTGAAAGAGAGAGCACAGAGGAAGAAGCAGACTCCCTGCTGAGCAGAGAACCCGATGTGGGCCTTGATCCCAGGCCCCTGGGATCATGACCCGAGCCGAAGGCAGACGCTTTAACCAACTAAGCCACCCAGGCGCCCCAGATTTAAGAATTCTTTAACAATGTATAACTAGAAGCTAAAAACAGCATTGGTGCCAAAATTTTAATTGCAGTATTATAATTGAGTTCCGTCAGCCAGCTTTGTATTTATCACCTAAAGGCTATAAATAAATTCTTTTATTATAAGGTGATAATAAATTTAAGGATTAGTCTAGTTAGACTCAAGAAAGTGATGTTTGTGTGCTGGAGGGAGAGGGACAGAATGGGTTGGATTGCCGTGGGGTCCTTGTATGAAGAAAACCCATGTCTGTCTATATCCCCATGCAGGTGACCCTGTCTGTGTGCACACTAACTTACTCATTCCACACACACTTTCTGCTTTCTTTTCCATGTGTTAAGCCCAGAAGTGAAGCAGATATAGCTTTCAGTGGGTTCACAGTGAGTTTATTACAAGGGAGACCATGTAAAGTGATAAGTGCCAGTTGACTAAGCCAGAAATTGAACTCAGATCTGCCTTTCCACTCTCCCACATGACCTCCTGATGTGAGCTCAGCAGCGTGTGCGCCTCGTCCTGTAAATGTGTTTGTGGGCATGTGTGAGGTGCCCTGATGTATTTCTGTATCTTGGGGCATACGCATCCCCATTTATGGATAGTGTATTCTCATTCTCATGAATGTTCGTGTATGTGTATGCACACATATCTGTCAGCCCCTGCGTGTTTTATTTCATTTGTGCCTGTGTGCATGTGTTCATGTATCTGTGCGAGGACAGATCACGTTTGCGTATGTATACATTGTGCCTTTGTATATATGAGAAAGCATTCATTGTTGAGGGGCTCATCCTGTGGGCATGTTAGGTCATGTACAAGTGCCACGACTCGTCACTGGGTTGTGTATGTGTCCGGGTTTTGTTTTGGCACCCAGGTGTCCCTGGTGGTGAACGTGGCTAGCGAGTGCGGCTTCACGGACCAGCACTACCGAGCCTTGCAGCAGCTGCAGCGGGACCTGGGGCCCCACCACTTCAATGTGCTTGCCTTCCCCTGCAACCAGTTCGGACAGCAGGAGCCCGATAGCAACAAGGAGATCGAGAGCTTTGCCCGCCGTACCTACAGTGTTTCCTTCCCCATGTTTAGCAAGGTCGCAGTCACCGGCACCGGTGCCCACCCTGCCTTCAAGTATCTGATCCGTGAGTCCTGATCCTTTTCCTCATCTTCCCGTAGCTGGCTGAGGTCATGGATCCCTGGGCCGCAGAAGCCACTGGCTGGCTGGGTGACCTAAGACCCCTTCCAGACCCTTGCATGCAGGTTCATGATCTGTTCCAGCACTAATCTTTGAGGATGGGCTGAGAGGTTCCTGCCTGAGAATATCTCTACCCCTCCCTCACCCTGCTGCCTTGAGGTTCTCCCTCTGAGTTACTCTTACAGACTTCTCTGGGATCCTGTTTTCACTGTGGCCCTGTTTCCTCCCTTGGGCCTTTCTCTTCCTTTGGGGGCTCCGTTTTTGCCCTCTATTCCATGCTTCTCACTGCCTTCCTATCCCTCACCACCACCCTCCTTCACTTGGAGGAGTAAATGAAAACAATAGTATAGCAAACAAAAGATCCCTTACCGAGGCAGATTTGAATTTTGCTCTATGGGTCAATCTTAATATTTGCTTTTTTTCCCCTGTGTGTTTTTATTAGTTCCTTTCCAGTTCCCATAGTTATAGATCAAACCTAACACTGCTTTAGAAGCAACTGGGGAGCTTTTAAAAGTGGTTTAAACTGAAACCCACTATATCAGGGCCCAAGAATCTGTTGCTTTTAACCACCTCCACAACACCACCTCCACCCTACCTCCCCCCCC
>CM053606.1:35521031-35549070 GCA_028646535.1 Procyon lotor
TATTTGACAGAGAGAAACACAGCAAGAGAGGGAACACAAGTAGAGGGAATGGTAGTGGGAGAAGCAGGCTTCCCGCCAAGCAAGGAGCCCGATGCGGGGCTCGATCCCAGGACCCTGGGATCATGACCTGAGCCGAAGGCAGACGCTCAATGACTGAGCCACCCAGGTGCCCCAACAGTGAGCATATTTCAAAAGGGAGATAGTATTTGGTTAAAGTACTTACAAGAACTGAAAGATACTGCATGCTCAATATGGAAAATGTGGAAAGGACAGGGGAATCATGGGAGATCTAGTGTCTTAGCTTGGATTCCCCAAAAGATTTAGAAACAAGGATTTGAGGGTAAGTAGTTTTTATGGAAAGCCATCCTAGAAAACATGGGTAGAGGGTGGCAGAGGAGGCCGGGAAGGGTAAGAGCAAACAATAGTGGGTCGCCCCTGGGGGCCACTGGAGCTTATGCCTGCTGAACTCTGCTGGCCCGTGTAGAAATTACACCCCAGAGTCATCCCACTGGAGGGCCAGGAAACTGGGTATTCGCATACAATTTGTGTCAATCATTGGGTGTTTGGCAATGGGAGAAGGAAGGCATTAATTTTCCTGCACTTCTGACCTGCTCAATGTACAGACGAGACTGTTCTGGGCCCCAAGAAAGCCCTCAGGCCAAGGGATACAAATGCTGGCATTTGAAACTCTGGCCAGAATATTCTACAATGACAAGACCCCATGGGACACAGACAGGACATCCACAGCCTGCGCTATAACCAGAGACAGCCTGTTAGCATTTTGGTATATTTCTATCCAACCTTACATATGTATTCTTATGTATATATGTTCATTTAACTTGGAATTATGCTGTATATTTAGTAATATGTCCTACTCTTTTCACTTAGCATTATCTCATCAGAACTTATCCTTATCTTTTTTAATTTTATTTTTAAAAGATTTTTATTTATTTATTTGAGAGAAAGAGGGCACACACAAGCAGGAGGAGTAGCAGGAAGAAGGAGAGGGAGAAGCAGGCTCCCCACTGAGCAAGGAGGCTGATGTGGGACTCGATCCCAGGACCCTGGGATCATAACCCAAGCCAAAGGCAGATGCTTAAGCAACCAAGCTACCCAGGTGTCCCTATCCTTGATCTTAAATATTATTTGAAAACATTTTTAATGGCTCTATACTATTCCATTGCAAGAGTGTTCAATAATTTTATTTAGCCATGGGAAGACAGATTTTCCAAAGCTCTAAGGTGGTTCTGCTTAGTGGAACTTAGTCATCAGCTAGCTGGGAAATAAGTCATCAGCCAGCTGGGTCCAAAATCTGGCAGAAGTGGCAAGGGCAAGAGTCTGGGGCTGGGATCAGGGAGAGAGGTGGCCAGAAAAGCTGGTGAAGAAGTCATAGACAGGAAGGGCACACAAAGCCTGCTGTCTACCTATCCACTACTGTTGGGAGAACATCTCACAGGGCCTGACACATGGTAGGTATTCAGTAATATTTACAAAATGCTTAGTATGTGCCAGGGCTTCAACAAGGGGGGGACAAAGCTGATTATTTATGGTCTGATTCTGCCTTCAAGGAACACATGAGGAATATGTTGAACACCTACTATGTGTCAAGAATATTACCTATATTAGTCATCCTCACTCCCACCTGTGAAGAACTGTGTTTTGTTTTGTTTTTAAGATTTTATTTATTTACTTAAGGGAGAGAGCACACACAAGCAGGGGAAGCAGCAGAAGGAGAGGGAAAAGCAGACTCCTCACTGAGCAGGGAGCCTGATGCAGGGTTCGATCCCAGGACCCTGGGATCATGACCTGAGCCGAAGAGAGATGCTTAACTGACTGGGCCACCCAGGTACCTCTCTGAAATACTGTTTTGATCATTTTCACTTTTCAGACAGAGAAGCTGAGACTCAAAGGTATAATAACTTCATCGAGATCTCAGAGTGAGTTATTACATACCTGGGTCCTAACCCAGGCAGGTTCGATTCCAAAGCCCTTTGCTCCTTCCTACCACATTGGGCTGCCTGACCCAGTAGGACATGCTAAAGGCCCTGAGTGAAGTGTCCTGGGTTGATTAGCCTGGCATGAGGGGGGAAAAAGGAGAGAGAAAGATGGTTAAGGAAAGCATTATTGAGGAGGGGACATTTGAGATGGGCCTTCAAAGACAAGTAAAACTCTAACATGGAGAGATGTTGGGATGGAATCATGTGAAACGGGAAAGACGGTGACTCCCAAATGAGCCAGGAGGTGGTCGACTGGAGACCAGGTGACCAGGGCCTGACTTGGGGCAGGGGTGGCAAGACTGGAGGGTGAGGGAACAGCTTCAGGGAGGTCTTCTAGACACAGAGTCCACATTGGCGTGATGACCCACTGGAGGGTGAGTCGGAAACTACCCGGAGGCTGGAAAGACAGCTGGTTTTTAGCTAAGGCCTACTACATATCTTGATCTTTAAGGAACAGCATCGTGGGGAGGGCTGTTTAAGACCCTCCCCCGCTCACTGGGCAGAAGTGGGGGGAATCCGGTTGAAGAGAGTTGGAGAAGAGAGGAAAGGGAACACATGCTGAGTCCAAACTACGTGGTGGCACTGAGGCAAGTCATGTTAAGATGTAGTGAGTCCTGGGCATATAGCTAATGCTCTGTCTCGTGCTTAGGCACAAACAGCCTAGAACAAAAGTCGAAGTCTGCTGCTGCCTGTAATACTTCCCACCTAACAGGTTGCCTCCTAAGTCCCTTCCCGACGCTCAGCTCCCTCTGGTCTTCTCTCCCCAGCATCGGCGCCCTTGTGGGCCTGTCCATCGCAGCGGTGGTTCTCCTGGCCTTCGTTGTCACCGCCTGCGTCCTTTGTTACCTGTTCATCAGCTCTAAGCCCCACATGAAGCTGGACCCAGGCTTATGCCTCCAGCCTCCAGGTAAGATACAGACCTCATGATTCCCTTGTATTAAACAGGTTAGCACCCTTACAGAGGGGGGGGAATATTCAGATGATGTTTGGAACATTTGCTTCATGAGAGTTGCTAGAATATTCTGAAGCGGCAGCACATTTTTTAGGAAATTTCCGATCTGAACATTTTGGTCCCAAACTCCTCATGTGCTCAATGTTTATCAGAAAAAACTTGATATAGCTCAATGTTTATCAAAATAACTTGCAATAGTCAGCTCAACGTGCTCAATGTTTATCGGAATAACGATATAGTCAGCCTTCTATTTGCCACACAAAGATTATCTATCTTGTGGGTTTTTTCAGACATTACTTTATAATTCTAGCCTTAGGGAATGAAAACTGATTTTAGTATTATCCCAAACAAAATAGAATTAATAAGCAAAATTTACTGCTCTCCAAACAGTTTGTTCAGAAATTAAATACAGTTATTTTTTGATAATCTGAATTGCTGGACTACCCCTTCCTTCATTATTGGCATAGGCCCTCTGGAGCCTCAAAGGGCCCCCCTGCCAAAAGTGTTGCTTTTTCATTAGTCTTTATTGCACACGTTTTTACAACCTCTGCAAGGTACTATGGAAGATATAAGTGCCTACTGGCAAATGATATTTCTGGGTAGTTTGGTAGACGACACTCAGAATGAGTATTATTATCTCCATTTTACAGATAAGAAAATTAAGCCTAAGACAGATTAGATGAAAAAAAAAAAAAAAAGACAGATTAGATGACTTGCTCAAAGTGTCCCAGCTAATAAATGGCAAGGCTAAAATTCAGCCCATATTTTTCTACCTTGAATTGTGCTTTTCCTTCTGCCTACCACACTGGGTCTGTGCAGTTATGAAATTAAGTACAAAATTGTTTAATACCAAAAAAAGGATAATTTCAAAAAAGAGAGCAGATTTGAATGAGTGCTGAATTAGCAAAGGAGTTGGTTGGGTAAATGGAGAAAAGGCATTCCAGGATAGGGTAAATAATAGGTAAAAATGTGTGGGCAGTTCTGAGTAAGACCTATGCAGAGACTGGGCCATTCATCCTGGGGCACCATATGAAATAAGGCCAGGCAGGAATTTAAGCTAAGCAGAAGCAGCAGGGGTGGCAGCCATCAGGGCAGTAGAAGGGTGGGTATTAGCTAAATTTCAGAGAATGACAGAGAGGGATTTTTTTAGTTGTAAAAGATTAGTTTTCCAACTTGATGTCAACTTGTGCAACAAGCAACAGCCCAAAGAACCCTTCTCAGATCCCGGTGACAATAAATAACCCTGCTGTTGCTGAGTATTGAAGAGCAGGAGGGATGGCTTTTGAGGGTGGAAGGATTCTTCTGGTTCCCCTTGTAGTCAGAAACTTGGGAGGCTGGCAGCGGACCAGGAAGAAAGCCTGAGCATAGATCCAGGCGGCCCAGGGAGACCAGAGACAGCCCAGGCTGCAACTTTTGTAGAGAAAAATCATAGAAGTTAATGAAAGACATAAAAGAACCTATCTCATGAGATACAGCACATATATGGATAGAGGGCTCAATACCATAGACATATCAGTTCTTCCCAAATTAATCTATAAATAAAATTTCCAAGAAAACGTTTCATGGGATTTGTCAAATTAGTTCTAAATTCATCTAGAAGAGTAAAAGTGCAAAACAATTTTGGAAAAAAAAGAAGAGGAGGGACTTGCCCTATCAGATAAGAGACATTTTAAAAAGTTTGAAGAATTAATTGTCCACTTGATATTGGCACAGGAATTGACAGAATTGGGCAGTGCAGTGGTCCTCAACAGGGAGCACATTTTCCACCACTCCCCGCTCCAGGGATATTTGGCAATGTCTGGAGACACTTTTGGTTGTCAAAACTGGGGAAGGTATCTCTTGGTGGAAGTCAGGGATGCTGTTAAACCTGCTACAAAACAGAGGACAACGCTCCACAACAAAGAATTATCCAACCCAAAATGTAAATAGTGCCAATGTTGAAAAATCCTAGACTAGGGGTGCCTGGGTGGCTCAGTCGTTAAGCATCTGCTTTTGGCTCAGGTCATGATCCCAGAGTCCTGGGATCGAGCCCCGCATCGGGCTCTCTGCTCGGCAAGAAGCCTGCTTCTCCCGCTACCATTCCCTCTGCTTGTGTTCCCTCTCTCGCTGCGTTTCTCTCTGTCAAATAAATAAAATCTTTAAAAAAAAAAAGAAAAAGAAAAATCCTAGACTAAACAGAGAGTCTAGAAACAGACTAAAGTATAAGAATTTCAATAAAACATTTAATTTTTTTAAAATTTTTTTAAATAAGGGAAAAAATTGGCAAATTTGCCTTCATCAAATCCAAATAGTCATGAAATAAAAATGAAACAGGGGTGCCTGGGTGGCTCAGTCAGTTAAGCATCCAACTTTTGATTTCCACTCAGGTCATGATCTCAGGGTCATGAGATGAGCCTGAGTGGGCCTCAGTGCTCAGCGGGGAGCCTGCTTAAGAGTCTCTCTCTCTCTCTCTCTCTCTCTCTCTCCACCTTTCTGCCCCACTCATTCTCTCTCCTGCTCTCGCAAAAAAAAAAAAAAAAAAAAAAGACAAAAGACCTGGTACATAACGTTACAAAACAAGTGATGGACTGCAAAGGTATTACAAACATAAAGATAAATACAAACATATAGACAATCCTCATTATTCACAGAGTTGATATTTGCAAATTTGTCTACTTGCTAAAATTTATCTGTAACCTCAAAATCAATATTTGCAGTGTTTTGAGGTCATTTGTGGATGTGGACATGTGCACAGCAGCAAAAAATTTGAGTTGCCCTATCACACACATTCCCAGCTGAGGTTAAACAAATCTACACTCTGCCTTCTTGTTTTCAGCTCTCATACTGTAAACAAGGGCCTATTTAGTGCCATGTTTTTTTGCATTTTTGTGATTCTTGTTAACTTCACTGTTTAAAGTGGCTCCCAAATGTAGTGCTGAAGTATTCTTTATTGCTCATAAGCATAAGAATGCTGTGATGTTCCCTGTGCAGAAAATACATGTGTTAGATAAACTTGGTTCAAGCAGGAGTTATAGTACTGTTGGTTATGAGTTCAATGTTAATGAGTCAATAATATATATTAAATAATGTGTCTTCAAACAAAGCACACAAAAACAAAAAACAAATTTATTGGGCAGTTGACAAAACTGTTGTGACCAAAGGCTCACAAGAACCTAACCTTGTATTTTCCCTAGGAGCAATGAATGATTCCCATTCGCTAATTCAGTGTTTGTGGTGACTTTATAGAATACAACTACTGTGAATAATGAGAATCAACTATATATAAAATAGACATGAGACTGACATCCAGAATATATAGGTACCTCTTTAAACAAATGAGGAAAACATAGTTTACAAAAAATGAAATACGAATGCTCAATGCACACAAAAAGATGCTGTTCAACCCTACTAATAATGAGAAGAATGCAGGGCATCTGGGTGGCTCAGTCGGTTAAGTGTCTGACTCTTGATTTCTGCTCAGGTCATGATCTCGGGGTTGTGAGATTGAGCCTTGGGTTGGGCTCGGGGTTGTGAGATTGAGCCTTGGGTTGGGTTCCAGGTGTGGAACCTGCTTATCATTCTCTCCTTCCTCCGCTCTCCCACCCCAATAAAGAAATAAAGAAGAACGCAATTTAAGAATAATGTAACTTTTTAATTTTTTTAAAGATATATTTATTTTAGAGAGCGAGGGGAAGATTTATTTATTTATTTGGGAGAGATTGAGATAGAGAGAGTATGTGCACAAATGGGGAGGGACAGAGAGAGAGGGAGAGAGAGAATCCTCTAGCAGAGTCCCCGCTGAATGCCAAGGGCCACTCAACTGGCTCCATCTCACAACCCTAAGACCATGACCTGAGCCGTAAGCAAGAGTTGGAAGTTTAACCAACAGAGCCACCCAGGCACCCCAATTATATAACTTTTTTAAACAATTACATTGGCGGGGTGCCTGGCTGGCTCAGTCAGAGAAGCACGCAACTCTTGATCTTGGAGTTATGAGTTCAAGTCCCACATTGGGGGTAGAGATTACTAAAAAAAATAAATAAACTTTACTTATTTGCTTATTTATTTTTAAGATTTTGTTTATTTCTTTGACAGAGAGAGACACAGTGAGAGAGGGAACACAAGCTGGGGGGGGGGGGCCGGGGGAGAGGGAGAAGCAGGCTTCCCACCAAGCAGAGAGCCCGATGTGGGGCTCGATCCCAGGACCCTGGGATCATGACCTGAGCTGAAGGCAGACGCTTAACGACTGAGCCACCCAGGTGCCCCAATAAATAAACTTTAAAAAAAATTACATTGGCAAAAGTCCCAAAATGGATCATATTAATAGTGAGAAATTGGGTGTGAGGAATTGATACTGTCATATGCTACTGGGAAGAGTATGAATTGGTTCGACCACTTTGTGGACCAATTTGGCAGTATCCATTTTAACTAAAAATATCTATAGCCTATACTCCACAATTCCACTTCTAATTATCTGCCTTAGAGAAATAGTTGCCCTTGGAGTGGACTTGTACAGATAGATCCATGATAGCTTGTCGTATTAGAAACAAACTAAATGTCCATCAGTAGAAGAATAATGAAATATGATATCACAGTTAAAAGGAATGAACTAATTCTAAATAGACCATCTCATCTGATCTTCCCAGTAACTGGGCTGAGTATAAATCTTATTACTACACATTTTACAGATGAGGGATTTATAGACAGGGACCCAAAGTCACCTAGCGAGTGAGTGACAGACAGAGCCAAGTCAGCCTCACCCCCCCCCTTCATCTCCTTATCCCTGTGCTGTGAAAGGGAAGTTCTCACTGTGTAGCAGACACTGAAACTTTACATGCACTATCTCATCTCATTTTCCCAACTATCCCAGTGCAGTAGATATTATTGCCCCCCGTTTCCCAGATGTAAAATCCAGGTGTCGGGGAGGTTAGATGACTTGCCCAAGGGTTTACAGCTTGTAAATCTTGGAACCGGAATTCTAATACATGTGTCCTTTTGTGTCTCCAAAGTCCTATTCTTTCTGCGTCACCAGGCGAGTTCTGTGCGGTGCTCCTGCTTGTGTCCTGCTCCCCTCCCCTCTCCCCATTTTATCCCCTCGAGCCTTTCTGACTCAAAGGAAATACAGTTCATGCCTTGGCCCTCTGAATGAAACCCACCCTCCCACTTTCCACTGCTCAGCCACCAGCTGGATTATTCGGTCTCCAGGGTGTGAGACAGCTTGTGTTCTTGCTCTTTGCTTCTTATTTCTAAGATGGAAAATGCATTTCCTGACCTTTTACTAAGTGATAGCTTTTAGCTCTCTCTGCCTTTTGCCCAAACTCAGCTCCTTGGTTCCTCACCTTCATTAGTGCTGTGCTCTCCTTCCTCTGAACTCACAGCATCTACCAGGAGCCTACTGTCCCTCATGCATCTTAGACAGTGTACAGGCCCACTATCTTACATTCAGTAGAGCTTTCCCTTCACAAAAATGTCTCATTTTTGTCTCCCTCTCTAGTAGGACATGTGCAGAGACCATTAGCCCCATTATACAGCAGAGGAAACTGAGGGTTAGCCAGGGGAAGTGAGTTAGCCAAGTCCACACAGCTAGTGAGCCTGTGTGGCTGAGGAGTCAACCCTGATCTCCCAGATTCTAAAGCCTACAATCATTGCACTGTATCTTAGGGCCATGATACCTCACTATGGGGACAAGGGCAGTTTGAGGAGTACCTTAATAAGAGCAGGGTGGAAATGGATCAGTTCCTGAAAATAGGTTCCTCCTGCTGCCCAGGCATTCTGTACTGTCCCATCACTCCCACCACAATCCCATCCCCCAAACTGAGGATGCTTTCTTACTCTGGTACTCTGGTATTTTGGTACTTTGTAAGGAACTAGCTTGATCAGAAGGATGACTGAGTTCTTACCGTTGTGTGCTAGGGGCTATGCTTTAAACAACCATTTAAACTGCTCAACTACTCTGCCAAGTGGTGATTCTCAACTCTATTTTGCAGATGAGGTAAGTGCAGAGGTGATATTCCAACCTAGACACATTTAATAAGAGACAAAAAAACAGGGAGGAAATGATAGACAAGAGTTCAATCCTCCCTCTAAAAGGTGTTGGTGGGAGATCCCTAATCAGACATTCTTACCATCCATCAGCTTGGTGTTTTTATAAAGTTAAATATACACTTACTATATATTAGCTTCCTACAACTGCTGTAACAAATTTCCACAAACTTGGTGGCTTAACATAACAGAAATGCGTTATTTCACATTTCCAGGGCCAGAAATCCAAAATCCGTCTCACTGGGTTGAAATCAAAGGCTCCAGGGGAGAATAAGATCCTCGCCTTGTGCGGTTTCTGGTAACTGCCAGCATCCCTCTGCTTGGAACTGTATTGCTGCAAATCTCTGGGTGTGGCTTTACATCACTCTACGTGTGCCCCTCTCCCTCTGCCTTTCTCTTATAGAGGCCATTGTGATGGCATTTGGGATCCACCCAATAATTCAAGATACGGTCCTTATTTAAAATTCCTTAACTTGAGGCATCTGGGTGGCTCGGTGGGTTATGCCTTTGGCTCAGGTCATGGTCCTGGGGTCCTGGGATCAAGCCCTATATCGAGCTCCCTGCTCAGTGGGGACCCTGCTTCTCCCTCTCTCTCTGCAGCTCCCCTGGCTTGTGCTCTCACCCAACCCTCTGTCGAATAGGTCAATAAAACCTTTAAGGGGGAAAAAAACCTTTAATTTAATCACATCTGCCAAATTTTACCATATAAGGTAACATTCACAGGTTCCAGAGATTAGGATCTAATATCCAGGGGCTACCATTCAGCCCACTATACCATACAAATCAGCAATTACACTCCTACGTATTTATCCTAGAGACATGAAAATGTATGTCTGCACAAAACCTAAACACGTTCATAGCAGCTTTATCTGTAATTGACAAAAACTGGAAACAACCCAAAAGTCCTATAATGAGCAGATGGTACAACCATACAATGGAATATATGCAGCCATAAAAAGGAATGCACTATTGATACACACAACAACTTTGGTGGATTTCAAGGGTGTTATATAGACTGAAAAAAGCCAATCTTAAAAGATAGTATACTATATATTCCATTTATATCACACTTCTGGTATGACAAAATTACAGTAATGGAGAACGGGTTAGTGGTTACCAAGAGTTAGGTTTAGGAAGAAGGCTCAAGTATAAAGGGGAAGCCTGAGGAAGTTTCTTTGTGGTGACGTAAGAGTTCTTTATCCTGACTGTGGCAGTGGTTATCTAAGTCTATATTTGTGGTAAACTTTGATAGTACACCAAAAAAGAGTACATTTAAAAACTGATAGACATTGGATAGGATTTGTAGTTTAGTTACTCATATTGTATCAGTGTCAGTCTCCTGGGGCACCTGAGTGGCTTAGTGGGTTAAGCCTCTGCCTTTGGCTCAGGTCATGATCTCAGGGTCCTGGGATCAAGCCCCAACGTGGGGCTCTCTGCTCAGCAGGGAGCCTGCTTCCCCTTCTCTCTCCGCCTGCCTCTCTGCCTGCTTGTGATCTCTCTCTCTCTGTCAAATAAATAAAATCTTTAAAAAAAAAAAAGTCAGTCTCCTAGTTTTGAAGTTATTCTATGGTTATTTAAGATGTTATCATTAGGAGCGCCTGGGTGGCTCAGTCGTTAAGCCTCTGTCTTCTGCTCAGGTCATGATCTCAGGGTCCTGGGACCGAGCCCCGCATCGGGCTCTCTGCTCGGCAGGAAGCCTGCTTCTCCTGCTACCATTCCCTCTGCTTGTGTTCCCTCTCTCGCTGTGTTTCTCTCTGTCAAATAAATAAAATCTTTAAAAAAAAAAAAGATGTTATCATTAGGTAAGCTAGGTGAAGGGTAAGTGTACTATTTTTGCAACTTCTTATGAGTCTTCAATTCTTTAAGAATAGAAAGTTCAAAAGAAAACAAACAACAAAAAAGGAAATTTATTGGCTCTGTAGGTGAGAAGTCTAAAAGTAAGGCGGGCTTTATGCACAGTTTGACTAGAAGTTCACTATGTCGTCAGGTTTGTGGCTCCATCTTCCAAGATTCTTTCAACTCTACCCTCTATTTTGAGTTCGTTTACTCCTCAGGCTGACTTTTCTTATAGTAAAAAGATGGCTACCAACAGTCCCTGGGGCCACCAGCTTTTTGTTTCCCTCTAGCCAGAAGAAAGAGGGAACTATCTCTTCCTTCAAAGGTGTGGGGAGCTGAGCTCTACTTTGATTGGACCATTCAGGTCATGTGTCCACACCCTAAACCAATCATTGTCCCCAGGGAAATGCTGTGCACCCATTACCAAGCCATGTGGCAAAGGAATGGGATTATCTGATTGGCTCAGATCAACCTGGCCCTACTCCTAGAGTTGGGATGGGACCAATACCGTCCAAATATAATTGCTATTACCGGATGGGAAGACGTGGAATGAATGTTAGGTAGTTAAATCCAACGTCAAACATAACTTCCTTCTTAAGGTTCACTCTTCCCCTAGTTTCAAAGTTATTATTCTTCCTGGCTACCCGCCCCCCCCCCCCCAATCAATGGAGTTTTCTAGACAGAGAAGGTATAAAAAGTCATTCCAGGCAGAAGAAACGACATAAGCAAAAAATCAGAGATGTAAAGGAATGGAGCTATTTAGGGTACGATGAAAACCTTGGTATCTCAAACAAAATTCTTTTTTTTTTTTTTATTTGACAGAGAGAAACATAGTGAGAGAGGGAACACAAGCAGAGGGAATGGTAGCGGGAGAAGCAGGCTTCCTGCAGAGCAGAGAGCCCGATGTGGGGCTCAATCCCAGGCCCCTGGGATCTGACCGGGCCGAAGGTAGACGCTTAACGACTGAGCCACCCAGGCACTCCTCAAACAAAATTCTTAAGAGTGATAGTAATGAAGCCAAAGAGAAGGGATGGGGCAGTATGTGAAGAGCCTTGAGTGCCACCCCAAGGATAACAGGTAATGGGAAGACATGGAAGGCTTTTGAGAAAGAACAGTACATGGACTCACTTGACTTTAGAAAGCTCTCTCTGGCTACAAACTGGAAGGTAGGCTTAAAGAGAACCAACTAGAGGCTGTTCCAGTGGTCTGGGAGGAAGAAGATGAAAAGCCTGACCGAGGGTGGTGGCCTTGAAGATGTAGAGAAATGGGAGAATATGGAAGATGGTAATTGGTGAAATCAGAGGGACTTGGTGACTCACATTTCCAACTTGAACAGTTGATATGCTTTTTTTTTTCTTTTTAAGATTTTATTTTAAAGTAATCTGTATACCCAACATGGGGCACAAACCCACAACCCTAAGATCAAGGGTCTCATACTCCACCAGCTGAGCCAGCCAGGTACCCCTGAACGCTTGATACACATCCAAAAAGGCAGGAATGCTCAATTGTGTCAAATGCTCCTGATTAAGTCAAGGGAGATAAGGATTTGTAAGTGATTGTGGGATTTAGTGTTGGGAGCAAAAACCAAGTAAATTTCAGCAAAGTAAGTCATGAACGGAAGTGGAGAAGACTAATGTCAAGTGAGTCTCCTTTCAAGCTCATATAGGAGAGGAGGAGAGAATAAATCAGTAGTGTGTCATGGAATCTATTCTTAAAGAAGAGAATGATGTGTGTTTTAAATTTTTCCAGCACTTCTCTGCATGCTAGCTCTGTAGTCAGCCTGTATCCTCATCTGTAAAATGAGTTTTTAATAGTACCTACCTCGTGGGTTTATGGTCAAGGTCAAGTCTTCATTTTTTCCTAACAATTGTTTATTGTCTGTCTTCCCCACTAGATTTTAAGTTCATTAGAAACACTGACAGCTCCTAGTGAATGATGTAGTGTGTTAATAAATATTTGTTAAGCGAATGATGCATTTAAGACTGAGTGCAGTCCTGTCCAAAGCAAGCACTCAGGAAAGTTAGCCAACGTGCATCTGACGGTGGGGGAGGAAGTAAGAGGAATGCCTTCTGCTTGTTATTTTCCAGACCCCGAGGAGGAGGCGCCCCCTGACTGCCAAGGTGGAAATGCAGGCAATTTGATGGAGGTGCCAGGAGTGAGCATTCTTGGGCAGAATCACCCCTTCCTGAACCCATGGTAAGACTGCAATGAGGAGCAGTCTGTGGACCCCAAACGCCTGCTGCAGCATTGCTTCATGGCCACAGTGACTGCCAATGACATCCCAGGCAGCCGTCAGGAGGCCCCTGTCCCAAATCTAGATCCGTGTGGACCAACCCCATAAACATCCAATAAATGTCTCTACACCATCCTCTTCTGGAGCCTCTTTTCCATGAAAGGTGGAGGTAGGGATGATCAAAGGGACTTGGGAGACCGGTGGGATAAATGAGGGCTTTTCCCAGCAACCCCACCCTGGCCCTGCTTTGGACCCAGTTGTACTGCTCTGCCTGGCCTCCTTTGGGTCAGAGTTTAGACATGAGTCCCAGGAAAATGGTCAGTAACAACTCCATGCAATCAGGGGGAAGCCTGGGGCCTGTGGAGGCTCAGAGGAGCTGCTCGCCTAACTCAGGGAGTCAGAGAACTCTGACTTGGTCTTCCTGTTACAGAGCAGGTATATTTAGGATCCCCCAGGAAGATGGCTGGGACCCAGAGGTAGTGACTCCTCCTGCAGCTCTGCCACGAGGAATAGAATGAGAAGGAACGTAGAGTTTTTTTGGCGGGGGGTGAGGTATTAAATTACTTAGTCCATGCAAAGTACTTAGAACAGTGTTGGCACATGAAAAGCACTATGTGTTAGCTATCAGCATCATTATTATTGTTACTATTATTTTATTGTTAGGGAATCTTAGGGCAGGATGGCTGACTGCCACCCCTCTCCTGTCCTCTTCATCTTAACTTTGACAGCTGCTTTAGGCTTTGCCTTGGGAGTGCAAGGCAAGGACTGGGGAGATTCAGTGGCCACTGAAAGCAGTTCTCAACATTTCTGACAGTGATATGGCCTGCAGCTAGATTTGGCGACCGTGAAATGGCCACCGTTAGATATTTGTGCGTGGGCCCTGAGCCAGCCAAGGGCACATGGTGGGGTGACACGGCAGGGTGAGTCACCTGCAGAAGTGGCCTCGGCAGGAAGTCTGAAGACCTGGTTTTGGTCTTCATTTGTTGTCTTGTGTGTGTGTAAGTGCCTGTGCATGTGCGTGCGTGTGTACATATGTGTGCATATATGTGTCTTTTATTTTTAGCACTCTGAACCCAGCACTTTTGTCCACTTATCATACATCCAGCAGTGTATATTCTGTGCCGGGACTCACATGGGTTACCAGAAACAACAGGGAATCAGCCACAGCTGCTGCCCTCAAGGAGATCCCATGGAGGGCAAGGAGAGCGCAGGAAAGGGAAGTGGGCCCCATGATGGCCCCTCATGCAGTTTGAGTGAGGAATAAGTGGTGTCTGAGCTGAATCATCAAAGATGAGTCAAAGTTTCCTGGTGAGACAAGGTCAGAAGCCATTATGTTCAGAATACAACCTGTTCTAAAACAGAGAGAGAGCCTAGCACAGCTCAGGAACTGCAAGTATCTGTTGGAGAGAGAGCTTAGGGTACTTCAGTGCGTGTGTGTGGTTTGAGTGGATGACAGACGAGAGGTTTAGTCACTGATGTTCTGCATGACCTTGCACAAGACAGATCCTGTCTCTCTTCTTAGTATCCCCATCAGTAAATTTCAATTTTCCTCCGAACTTCCTGTGCTGAGCCTTCCAGGAGGTTTCAAGGAAGACTCCAATACAGCCTGTGCCTTTAGGCCGTTCATGGTCTGATGGGGGGACACAGTCTGTAAATTCTAAAAACTCAGTTGGTCATCAGTGGCCTAAAGCAGTCGTTCTCAAACTTCAGACTGCATCAGAATCAGGTAGAGGACTTGTTAAAACACGGATTGCTGGGCCCACCTGTCTCCCACTTTGGAGTGTCTGTATCTGTAGGTCTGGAGTAAGTCCCCACAATTTTTAACTGGTTCCAGGTGATGCTGATGCTGCTGGTCTGGGCCATTCTTTTGAGCATGACCGGGCAGGAAAAACAAAGAGGACTCAGCTGGAGAGATTAAGAGGCAACCTCACACTGAGGTTCCCTGAAGGCCTAGAACTTCCCAGCAGGAGCCTGTGTAGATGGGGTAGGGAGAGGGGAAAACGGACTGTGTGTTTTGCAGACCTATACATCCCAGGCCCCATAAAGCTCTTCACATCCCCCATGTTTCAGGTTCTCCCATTCGAATTTGATCAATCCTCAGAGCTGGCTCTCACTGCAGTTGGTTTCTCTGAGTCTGGTGTCCGAAAGCCAACTGCCCACCCTGTGCAGTGGGAGCCCCCTTCTCCAGGGCTGTGGAGCAGGAAGGAAGCCGGGTGGGCTGACGCACAGACAGAAATAGCACTTTCCACTGCTCCCAAGCACACATCGACCGGCAATTATCTCTTGTAAATTGCTTTCCCGGTTATGTTCAGAACATGTGAGTGTGCCTGCCTGCCTGCCTGTGAACAAACACTCGGAAGGCATAGGGTGGAGATGGCCAGCAGGGAGTGGGCTCCAGATGGAGGGAAACCCAAGTTTGAATCTTCAGCCAAGAATTAGGGAACTGTTGTGGGGCACCTGGGTGGCTCGGTGGGTTGAGTCTGCCTTCGGCTCTGCCTTCGGCTAGGCTCAGCGGGGAGCCTGCTTCCCCCTCTCTCTCTGCCTGCCTCTCTGCCTACTTGTGATCTCTCCCTCTGTCAGATAAATAAATAAAATCTTAAAAAAAAAGAAAAAAAGAATTAGGGAACTGTTGAATCTCAGACCTCGAAAATACTGGAACCCTGCACTTGCCCTTATAACACTCCTGCCACTTGATTTTCCAGCCTCTCAAACATTCTCGATTGTTTCTTCCTTCAACATTGATTGGCTGTGATTCTCTGCCAGGATCTGGGCTAAATGAAGTCCCAGTCCCTGTTCCTGAAGGAGCTCATGGCTATGGCATCTATAGAAGATCCCTAACACAGCTAAGGGCTTCAGAGAAGCTTTGGAGGAAGAGATGTCTGAATTAAGTCTTGAACCCACTGACAGGTGAAAAGGGGTTTGTGATTCATGATGGGGAACAGCATTTAAGGCACAAGGAATAGCACACACAAAGGCCCGAGCTAGGAGAGAGCAGATAGTGATTCAAGGGACAATATTGTCAAGGGACAATAGTTCAGTTTGGGTGGACACTGGAGTCAAGGTGGTATGGTGAGAGATAAATCTGGAGGGGTATGTGGGCCAAGTCCTGAAGCCTTTGCCATATTAAGGGTCTCGGGTTTTATCCTGAGGGCAATGGAAGTGCCTGGAAAGAGTTTAGCATGGGAAGGAACTCAGAGCCTTACATGATAGCTTGCTGTCACGTTCTTCATGACACTGAAGTAAAATGTGTTACCCAGAAGCTCTGCTTTGGGGACCTATTGAACACCTGCTTCTCTGGTTCCTGAAACCTCAGAAGTCTGACGGGCAGTGAGGGCTCATGTGTCCACAAGAAATGGCTCAGGTCCTGGACTCTTATTAGGGGGAGGAGGCCTTTCCACTGTCATTAATGACTCTGCTCTGCTCTTCCATGCCCAGTTAGCTCAGGGGCCAGAGCCTGGTACAACAAAGGCCCAGGCCACAGAACCAGAGCTGTGAAGAGTGAAGAGTGCTGTGCCTTACTCTGCCCCCAGAGACCCAGGAGTCTCTCATGTGCACAGCACTGACAAGGGTATGAATGGCTCCTTGCATACCTTCTCCATACCTCACAGGATCAAGACCACCCGGAGTGGATGGTCCACTCAGGGAGTGGTGACTGAGGACACCCTGCGGGCCCAGCACTGTGACAAGCGCTTTAGGAGAGAAGATGCAGCTCTGTGGGAAGTCTTGGCAACTTCCCACTAGGGATGAAAAGTTGTTTGACCCTTAAAACCCCTAGAGCGCACAGAAAATTCAAAAGCAAATGTAAGCTATGGGCTAAGAGCCATTAGAGTTGCAGAGAGTTTATAACAGAAGTAAAGAATAGCCTTGGAAGCCTTTATGAAGGAAGTGAGTGTTGAATTCGACCTTGATGAATCATGGCAATATTTGAAGGGTCTCAATGAGGTAAAGACAGTGTTCTATAATGTCAACTTTATATTTAAAGAGAATCTACTTGTGGCTCCAAGGGCTTTGGATAAGTAGATCATTCATTCACCAGCCCTACCCCAGCCATAGTCATTCAACAAACATACACTTAATATCTTTTGTGTGCCAGACCTTGCTCTGAGCATGAAGAACAAAGTAATGAGTCAGTCAAAGTTCCTGTCCTTGAGGAGCTCTCAGGCCATTGGGGAAGATTGGTAACTTGAAGAGACAATTACAATATAGGGCAAAAAGTGCTTTGTCCATTCACTGATTGAAGGATGGTTATGCTAACCGTATACACGGTGCTACATTAGTGCAACATAACTTTGCCACCCCTCAGTCAAGCGATGTATTTTCCCATCCTTTGTTTCTATGCTAACTTTGTGATTTGCTTTGAAAAATAGCAAGTGGCAGAAATGACATTGTGCCAGTTTTGAGTCTAGGCTTTTTTTTTTTTAAGATTGTATTTATTTATCCATGAGAGGCAGAGAGACACAGAGAGAGAGGCAGAGGGAGAAGCAGGCTCCCCACTGAGCAGGGAGCTCAATGTGGGACTTGATCCCAGGACCCTGAGATCATGACCTGAGCTGAAGGCAGATGCTTAACCATCTGAGCCACCCAGGCGCCCCTTGAGTCTAGGCTTTTTTTTTTTTTTTTTTTTTTTTTGAGTCTAGGCTTTAAGAGACTTTGCAGTTTCCTCTCTCAACTTCCAGGAATGCAACATCATTATGCAAGGAGCCTGGAGACCGCAGTAAGATGAGACCATGCAGAAGCCACATGAGCTCTCCACCGAGGCCCTCTAGACCTACCAACTCCCAGTTGAGTGACCACAAGGGTGAAACTACATGAGTGACCCCAGGTGAGATCAACAGAAGAACCACCAACTATGCCCAAAGTGCCGATCCACAGAATCATGAGCAAATAAATGGCTATTGTTTTAAGCCAAGTGTTTGGGGTAGTTTGTTACATAGCAAGAGATTACTGATGCAGTTCTTTTCACATATTTTGTTACAATTGTGAACTGCGCGTACATGTCTTCTCCATTGGTGTGCGAGCTCCTCCTTAGATAAAAGCAACTGTGCCAAATATCTTCTGTTTGCCACTCCAGATCCACTTTGTTCCCTTCTCCACCTTGCTGTATACCTTGAGAGGGTTACACAAGAGGCTACCTTGCCCTCTGGAATCTGGTGAGGTCTGGCCAACTGGAGTCCCAGCAGAGTACATACTCTCCTAGCTTCCTCCCTGAAGGGTCACCAGGGGTGCATCTCTGGATCAAGGGATGTGATTCCTGTCAGAGAGCTCTTACAACAGCTCTCTTTGTCCAGATTCTAGCAAATGCTCCCTCCCCTGCTCCTTTAGGCCTAAGGGTAGTAACTAGTGCTCTAACATGATTTGCCCTGGAGTATTTCCTTATCCTTGACCCTAGGATATCCTGACCCTGCTTTATATTATCCTATATTAAATAGTCCCCTTATTAAACTCAACTCAAATTACCCGGTTTGCAAATGCCACCTATTTCCTTCTGACATTCTGAACGATAGTTTCTTATTCCTTATTCTATCCTCAGCTGCCACCTAGCTCACAGTATATGCTCAATAAATGCCATTTGGTGGAGAAATGAAGATTCCGAGGAATCTGCTGTTAAAGTTACACTTTGATCAGAAACACTGCGGTCTGGATCCTGATCCTGTAGTTTCTATATGGCCTTAGGCATATTTCTTCACTTCTCCAGAAGAGTCTCGGTTTCCTTATGGGTTAAATTTGGATAACAAATACCAACACTCCAGGATTGTTTCTCAGATTATAGATAATGTTTGTAAAATCTTTGGTTCACAGTAAATGATAAATGACTTTGGTGAGGAGGTAGGAAGGATTTCATAGACATTTTCCCATTTCATTCTCATTACATCACTATGAAGATCCCTATCTATCTGTCTATCTATCCATCCATCTATCTTAGCAAACTAAGACCAGGAAAGGAAGACAGCCTGTGGAAGTCCACACACTATTGTAGCTGGAAATAATCAGAATTTGAATCCAGGTTTCTGACTCTTGGTTTATCATTCTTTTTTGCCACACCAGGTAAGAGGTGAGGAAGACACATGGCCTTGACACACCTCTCCAATAAGCCAAACATGAAAGAAAAATAAAGTGCAACCTCCTAGGAGAAGCCAGCAGGGGCCACATGCCCCAACCTCTTCAACAGAACTTTTTGAATTTTTCCAAGAAGGGTCTTAGCGGGGCTGCCTACCTCATTGCCCAGCAGGAAACTTGAGAATCAAATCATCCTCCCAGAGACAAGATGAGGAAAAGTCATGTTTGGGAAGCCCCAGGACATGAAAGCAGTGCATTTAGTTGGGCAGCTCAAAGCACTGGAGTCTTCTCCCTCATCTGTGCCCTCTTGCGCACCCCTTTCCCTTGCCGCAGGCTTCCTTCTCCGACAAAGCTTCCAGAACACTCCAGTTTCAGTGACGGAGCCCTTCTCTGAGCTGTCACAATGCCTGCCACATAGTAGGTGCTCTTTAAACCTTGCGGCGCCAAAGAATGAATGTGTCTGTCCGCATAAATATTCGTTCCACAAATGCCATTGTCCAGTCCGTGCCTCCCCATTTGTTGAGGTGGACGATCCAGAGACAAATCAGACAATGCCCACCCCTCACTTGAGCCTCATCTTAGTATTCACCAGCTCCAGTGCGTTTGCTAGTAGTTTCGTTGAACACTGTCAGAACTCAAAGGGCCCTCAGAGACCTTTTCCTTTCAACTGTCTCATTATACAGCTGGGGAAACCAAAGTTCAGAGAAACAACATTCTGGTACAGAGAAGGGCACTGGTTAGGGGTCAAGACAGCCGGGCTCAGATGCCGGCCCTGCCAGTGACTTGCTGCCAGCGTCGGTCCCCTGGCCGGCCGCGTTCCCCCGTCTGCGACAGAGGGCAGGAATCGCCGCCCCGCCCGGGCCGAGGGCAGCTCTGGGGCGGACACAGGGCTCGCCGACGAGGCCTTTCTCCCTCGAGGAGGGAGCTTCCTTTGTGAAACCTGCATTTTCAAAACCTCCAGCCCAGGGTTCCCAAACCCCGCCTTCTCTCCCGGCTGCCGGGCGTTACCATGGAGACCGTAAGCCCCTCGCAGCTCCCTGCTGTTTGGAACCCCTCCCCCCTCCAGCTCTCCCCGCGCTTTCTCCCGGGGTTGCAGATCTTTCCCAGGGCTGATAGGCTCCCGGACTTCCCAGGACAGGAATTATTATCCCCGTTTGAAATCGGGGAAAACGGAGACCCAGAGAAGGGGAGGGGCCTGGCCCAGGCTGCGCGCAGCCGGTTAGCGGCCTGCCTGAGGCGCCCCTCGCCCTCACCACCCTCTGTGTGGCGGTGCGAGGCTACCCCAGGAGCCGTATGGTTCCTTTTTTTTCTTCTTTCCGCATTTTTGGTAGTTTAGCTTTTTGTTCTAAGAAATTCAGAACAGGTTCTAAATAAACCCGGAGTGACTTGAAGTTCTTTCTTTACATTAGTGACTTCAAATCTATTCCTGGATAAGTTAAGTCCTTTGTGAACTGAAATAGTGCTGGATGATAAAACCTGCCAAAAAGCTATTGCAGAATGTACCCGCCCTGATTATGCTGATGCAACAGAGATAATCACATCTTAGAGCATTGCGATTTTCCAGAATGCATTAAGAAAAACAGTATAGGATCATGCAGAATTTACACACCAAACATCTGAGAATTTGGACACATTATGTATGCCAAGTAGTTAAAAGTGTTTCTGTAACTCTAAAAGACAAGGGTATCAAAACCTTGGCATATGGAAAATAGAATTTATCCTGCAAAGCTGGATTCGAGTCCCAACCTGCTCATTTGGATCTTCGGCACATTACTCAACCTGAAAGTGGAATGTCACCCCCTTCTGTGTGACGGCTGTGCAGATGTGAAAGTACTTTGGAAGTTGTGATAAGCTCAACAGATGTTATTTATTGTTATTAAATGAAGGCTGGAGAAGGATCACCTAAATTTTTTCCCAAGGGCCTCCCATTGTCAGACTGTTAGATTTTGAAGTTTTCTATGATTAACATGTGTGATGCTAAAAGTCTAGATTCTAGAATCCTAAACCTGATGCTAATCCCAGAACCCTGTGAGTCTGATATTCTCTGATTCCATGCAAGTGTGAAGGCAAGGTCTGAGGGCCAGGCAGGGTGAAAACCCAGGTTGGCATTCTAGGCCCCTGGGGAGGAGCAGCTGTCCCTGCTGTCTGTCTGGGCTCAGCCATGGAACCATACCCTAATTCCCATCAGACTTATCCTCAGCTCCTAACCTTTCTCCAACCAGCTTTCCTTGGGACCTCATCACCTGTATTATCCATATTCATCTCACACAGTCTCCCATTAGGTCCAATTAAATCACTTTGCCAACACTGCAGGAATCAAAACCTCCCTCAATTATTAGGCCCAACGGAGGAGGCCCCCACTGAGGATGACTCCACCTGTCACCCCCCCTTATGCCATACTTCAAGCACCATCCCCGTAGGCCCCCACACCCATTAGCATAGTAGCGACAAGAGCATTCCTTTTTTCAGGTTCTGGTACATGGTGTTCCTCCCAGATGGCCTCACAGGCAGCTGCTGACTCACCCCAGGTCGCTCATGCTGCAGGTATCTACGTGTTTAGATGGGGCTGCTTCTCTAGCTGCAGCAGCGTGGACACATGTGAGCTGAGACGCATGGACACCACAAGGACACTAGCCCTGGGCCGCAGGCCTGAGACCTGGCTCCCAGGCCACGGCTGTTAACAGGGTCGCATGGAGCATCAGCTTCCTCTCTGTCTAAAGAGAATATTCTGGCCCTGTGGGCCTCACAGGGTGTTCTGAAGCTTCTGAACCAATGTATCAACAGTAAATTGTTCAAAAATGATGTGTCATGATGTAAAGTGATATCTAAATACAATATACCACTAGGACGTTCATGGTCAGTCCCATACCAGTACCACCACCTAGCATACCGCTCACCTCAGGCAGGTCATTTTACTTTTCTGAACCTGTTTCTGCATGCGTGCATGCATGTGTGTGGTTTTTTGAGTGCTTAGTATATGCTGGGCACTGTGTCAGGCATGTTACATGGTTTGCTCTATACTAGTCAGGATTCTCAGTTGTAAACAACTCAGTTGTAAACCATCTCTGGCAAAACTAAGCAACGAGGAGTTTTATTGGAAGGCTACTGGATCACTGAAACGATGAGGAGACTAGAAAGCCAGGCAGAAATCAGGGGTAGCTGGGCACAGCCAAAGTTCTTCGCAGGAACTGTTTGGGACAGACCCCATGCTATACGACCACATGCTGCTCACCACTGCCCTGCTGGGCTCTTGTCCCCACAGCAGCCTCCTGATAGAATCTCTGTCCTCACCTCTCTGCCAAACTCCCACTGGACTCAAGGCCCAGCGTGGGGGTGGGGCGCATGGACCTGGCCCAGCCCAGCCTCCCGTGGGTCAAGGGAAGAGTTGCTGCCCCACTCAGCTTCCATATAGCTTGGAATTCCTCCAAATAGGCCAGGTATTGGGATGCTGGGCGGCTGTACGTGGTCAATGTCCACCAAAGCTTTCAGCAATCTTGAGTCAGGGGGATGTTACATGTGACAGATGAAGAGACTGTGTCCCTGACGGGTTTACTTACTGGTCACCCAGCAGGTAAGCGGGTACACTAACACTCAGCCCACAGGAATGGAAGGAACAAATGGATGTAGGTAGTCAGCAAATATTAGTTCCCTTTTCCCCCTGAGTCATAGCTCTTGCTGGGAATGTTTGCTCAGCCATGAGGAAGGCTTTCAAAGACTTGTTCACATTCCCTGTGACTCTGGAGCTGGCCCCTACCTTCCTAGAATGTCCATAACTGTAGTTTCTACCAAGGGACTGACTCCTATGCAGACAGATAATCATCACCATCATCACCACACTGCCTTTGGCTCATTGGAGCCTCACAAAACCTGTGAGTTAGATGTCACATCAGTTTACCAAAGGAGAACACAGGGGCTCAGAGAGGTTAGGTGACTGTTTCAAGCTCACAAAGCAAGTCAGAGCCCAAATCATATCCAGGTCTCCTATTTCCAGGGTCTGCTCTATCACATGGCCTCTATTTCAAAGGAGCAGGCTGAAAGCAGGACATTCGGGATTCAACACAGATACAGAACCCCACGGCAGGAAGAGGTCTCAGAGTCTTTGCATCCTTTCTCCCTTTTTACTGATGGGAAAGTTGAGGCCTAGAGAAAGGAAGTACCCTGCCCACTGTCACACAGCACCATCTGGGAAACCTCTGTGCAAGAACCAAGGTTTGAATACAGTTCTCTTGCCTCCCAGTTTAGTGAGAATTGCCCACTCAGCCATGGACCTCATTTTAAACTTGATGTAACTAAGATGGACCGAAGGGGAGTAAATGGCCCACTCAGCTGTTGGGATGAAGGCCTGGCTTATCTGTGGGCCCAGATGGAGGGACACAACAGCAGGATGGCTGAGAAGTAGGAGGCTTTGAACCTCCAGAAAATCCTGTTCTCTCATAATCAGGAAATGTCTCCAAACGTTAAGAGCCAATTATCTCATCCTGGTTGGAACGGACTGATACAGACTTAAATTTGTGGGTTATTAGAGTAGTTGGAAGAAGGGATTTGAAGGCAATTAGATTAGACCTGGACAGATCAAACTCATGTGGCCCAAAGAACTGGACAGTCTGTGATCATTAATACCTTCATCTGAGGCCCACACCCAGACACTGGGGAATTTCCATCTGCCTTGGCCCTTGAGGCAGCCTTCCTACCACATAGGTGCCCACTCCTCCCCTCCTGACTCCTTCCAGAGTCAGCTCAGATAGCATTCCTCTAGGAAAATTTTTTGATTCTTATGCTGGGTTGGGACCTACCCTGGTCTCCCACAACCCCTATAGCCTTCCTATGTATGTCACACCTGTGACCACACTGGGTTGTCATGGTCTAGGCATCTTGTCTCCTCCGTTAGAGACTGTTAACTCCAGGGTACGGAAAAGTCTGCTGCAGAGAGGCCTCAGCAAATGTTAGCTAATTGAGGGAGTAGATGGAGAAAAGGAGGGGAGAACACCCAGGAACCCAGTCCTTATCCCAATTCCTCCTCTATTCCTACTCTAAACTCTAGGCTGAGAAATATCATCAGACTCTCTCTCATCCTAATTCCTGGATTTAGCCTCTGGATCCAGTTTCTTTGATAATGAAGCCTCTTACTAAGCCAACTAACTCTGACCTGGCTTGCCCTGCTCCTGACCAATTACAAGGATCCCAAGTTGCCTTCAGTCTAATGTCCCCAGAAAGTGAACTCCAATCCTGAGAGCCCCAACTGCAGGTAGCTTTCTGGCAAGAAACTTTGCCAGCCTACCCTAGAAGAAAAGACTAGAAGAAAGGACATACAGGAGCAACCAACTGGTACACCCTCTGGGCAGGCCCTGACACAGGCATTGGGGACACAGAAGTGAACAAAGTAGTCTACTGGGGTCTTGAATGTGCAAGGTATTTGAGACATAATCTCAAAAAAAAGTGGACAAATGCGGAAAGGAAAAGGCATCTCAGCGTGAAGTTGATAGAAATCCATGAGCCAGCCAGGTGCCCACAAATGAGAAGCTCTAGCAGCCAACTGGGTCTTTACTGGGCCCTTATAGGGCACTTAGCTAAGGGGATATGGGAGTTAGAGTCTGAATCAGAGGCCCAACACTGCGGTAAAACTAAGCAAGGAGGATGCCGGGACATGTAGGAGATGTTTTAGGGACCCAGTTCCATCAACATTGCAGAACATACTAATATTCTAGCGCACTCATGTTCCAGCACGCCGCATTCCATCACCTGGCCATTTCATTATGGGTGACATTCCATCCCTGCAACATTCCTCTCTCTGCCATTCCGATGTTCTGCCCCATCAGCATTCCTCCATACCACCACTCCAACATTCTCAAATACCAACAGCACAAGAGGAACTCCCAACCTTCCAGCTTCCCTTCTACTAAAAGCATTTATTTGTTTTTTGGTTCACTTATACCAATGGCTCTTAATATTTGGGAGAACACAAACTCTTTTAAGAAATTATTAAAATCTCTGGCTCCTTCTTGCCCAGGAAAAAAAAAATATATATATATATACATAAATTTTGTATATCATTTCAGATTTTCAGTACTCCTCAGCAGGGTCCATGAACTCTACGGTAAGAACTTTAATTTTAGCCTGCCTTAATCCAGAAAGACATTTAAAATAAAACAAGATCTAAGTTTAAGATGGGATAAGATTGAAAAAAACAAAACAAAACATAGTAGGGACAAAGTGGAGTCTGGAATGATGCAAAAAGTGCAGAACATAGTGACCTACACAGCTAAATTTGTATCCCACATATTTAGCTCTAAGACTTCCAGCAGCCAAGGCAAAAAGGGAAACCTGTTCACTTACACAGTTCACAGTGTTCATGAGATAAAAACAAACCACTTACTCTTTAGGGGACACACAACTATTCTTGGTATGAAGACCAGACAAAATTTCTCCTGAGATCCTCATAAAGAATGATGTAATGGACCACAGCCTCAACAGTGCTCCCTCATAATAGACCCAGAGATGTGTTCTGTAGTACAGAGAACAATTCGGGTCAGCTGGCCTGACATTTCTCAGATTTTTTGTTTTGTTTTGAAGACTTATTTATTTTAGGGCACCTAGATGGCTCAGTTGGTCAAGCATCTGCCTTCAGCTCAGGTCATGACCCTGGGGTCCTAGGATTGAGCCTCACAGTCAGGCTCCTTGATCAGTAGGGAGGCTACTTCTCCCTATCCTTCTGCCCCCTCCCTGCTTGTGCTCTCTTGCACTCTCTCGATCTCAAATAAATAATCTTTAAAAAAATTTTTTAAAAACACCCAAAAGATCTATTTATTTACTTAATTCTATATTTTTAGTCAAGTATTTTTTTAAAGATTTTATTTATTTGACAGAGAGAGACAGCGAGAGAGAGGACACAAGCAGGGGGAGGTGGAGAAGGAGAAGCAGGCTTCTGGCAGAGGAGGGAGACCTACACGGGCCTCAATCCCAGGACCCTGGGAGCACGACCTGAGCAGAATGCAGACGCCCAACGACTGAGCCACCCAGGCGCCCCTATTTGTTTACTTTTAAGATTTTATTTATTTATTTGATGGGGGGGCAGGCAGAGGGATAGGGAGAAGCAGGCAACTTGCTGAGCAGGGAGCCTAATGTGGGGCTAAATCCCAGAACCCTGGAATCATGACCTGACCTCAAGGCAGACGCTTAACCAACTGAGTCACCCAGGTATCCCAAGATTTATTTACTTTAGAAAGAAACAGAGAGAGAGTATGTCTGAGAGAGCAGGGGAAGGGCAGAAGGAGAAGGAGAGAGAGAATCTCAAGCAGACTCTGTGCTGAGTGCAGAGCCCAAAATGGGGTTCGATCCCAGGACCCTAAGATCTTGACCTGAGCTGAAATCAAGAGTCAGGTCAGATGCTCAACCAACTGAGCCACCCAGGCTCCCCAACACTTTCTCAGTTTTAACACTATAAGTCTTGTGTCCCATGAGTCCCTTTGGTCCCAGACAAACTGAGATGGCTGACCACCTAATCTGTGAGTTATAGCTCAGTCCAAGCTTACCTGAGGTAAGCTTCTAAGGTATCATGTATAATGAAAATACCCTTGGAAATCCTTTCAGTCATTCAACAAGTAAAGTACAGAACCATCTCTCAAAAGCACAGCCAATTTTACCTCTAGTAATGGAACAGACTGCTGTTTCTTTCTTTTTTTTTTTTTTAAAGATTTTTTTTATTTATTTGACAGAGAGAAACACAGTGAGAGAGGGAACACAAGCAGAGGAAATGGTAGCGGGAGAAGCAGGCTTCCCACCAAGCAGGGAGCCTGATGTGGGGTTTGATCCCAGGACTCTGGGATCATTACCTGAGCCAAAGGCAGACGCTTAACGACTGAACCACCCAGGAGCCCCCAGACTGCTGTTTCTTTGGTGGTATATCTGAAGAGACTGGCTTGTCTTAAACACTAGAATCGTACTTAGTGTGGCAAAATGTGCACACACTAAGGGTTTTACGAAGCATCTAGGAACCGATACCAATGGAAGGAACAGCAGACTCACCTCTCCCATAACACACCTTTCTAGGGAATATGCTGAGTGAGGGAAATAATATTTAATATGTTATTGGGCGTTCTCTTCCCATCTGTCTCTTTTTATTCACAGCAAGTAAAATTGAATTTCTGTAAGTTAAAAAAAAAATAGCACCTATCTCACAGGGTTGTGGTGAGAATTAAGAGTTAATATTTCTAAAGCACTTAAAAGAACTACCTGGTTTGCTCTCACTGCTGTTAGATAGGGATATGCTGGCACTCCACCGTACGCCCTACAGCAGTCCTGGGTATTAAGTTGATGGCAATTTGGGAAAGATATTCTGTGGCAGGGATGAGGTTTAGGACCCTAGCCCTCTGTAGTTACAACTTCATGAAGGGATAATTTCTAAACTTCTAGAGTTGCTGAGGGACTGCCTGCCTTCAGATAGTTCTCCCCAAGCACTGGATCTGAGTCTGGGGTCTTCTGTGTGAGCAGCCACGAAGACACCCTGGTGAGGGTTTTGCCCCTCTTTTTTCCACTCCCTGACTTGGAAGATCCCCAAACACCAGCTAGAGAATAATAGCTCACCAAGCTCCCTCGGTGTCCAGACCACACAGCCCTCCCACGCCGCCTGTGCTGGTCTTGGCAGGTAGCCCGGGGTCTGTTCAGAGGCCTGGCTTAAGGGCTGAGCTGTCTGCCACACGGCCGCACAGACCGATGAACCACCGAATGGGAAAACACTGTAGGGTTGTGAAGTGCTGTGCAGGTGTGAGAGACCAGGATGAGTATACAGTGGTACTGAGTTCAGAGTCCAGAGAGATGCTGAGAGTGGAGCTTGGGCAGTGACCACAGGATGAAAGGAGGGAGCAAACAGGCAATTATTTCAGAAGGCCTGGAGTGAGACACACTCGATACTTAATTATGTCAAGGCCAACAATTGGTAAAAAAAAA
>CM053606.1:35549570-35567120 GCA_028646535.1 Procyon lotor
TATAGCAGCAATGTCCACAATAGCCAAACTATGGAAAGAACCTAGATGTCCATCAATAGATGAATGGATAAAGAAGATGGGGTATGTATACACAATGGAATACTATGCAGCCATCAAGAGAAACAAAATCTTGCCATTTGCAACGACATGGATGGAACTAGAGGGTATTATGCTAAGCGAAATAAGTCAATCAGAGAAAGACAATTATCACATGCTCTCTCTGAAATGAAGAATCTGAGAGGCAGGGCGGGGATCGTGGGGGAGTGGGGGAGGTAAATGAAACAAGATGGGATCGGGAAGGAAACAAACCATAAGAGACTCCGAAACTCATAAAACAAGCAGGGTGGCTGGGAGGTAGAGGGGTAGGGATAGGGTGGCTGGGTTATGGACATGGGGGAGGGTATGTGCTATGGTGAGTGCTGTGAAATGTGTAAGCCTGATGATTCACAGACATGTACCCTGGAGCAAATAATACATTATATGTTAATTAAAAAAAAAAGATGTTGTTTTTTTGTCTTCTGGCTTATGCTGCTTCTGACAAGAAGTCATGGGTTGTTCTCACCACTGCTCCCATCAGTGTCTTTCTCACATTGCTTTTAAGATGTTCTCTTTATCTTTGGTTTTCACCAAATTGGTAATGATGTGTCTAGGTGTAATTTTCACCGATCATCCTGCTTGAATTCACTAAACTTCATGGATCTGTAGACTGATATTTTTCAGCAAATTAAAAAATTTTTCTGCTGTTATTTCTTCAAATATTTCCCTCCCCCAATCTCTTCTCTTTTTGAGACTCCAATACACATGTTAAAATGATGAATACTGAACCCCACGGGTTAAGGCTCTGTGCTTTTCTTCTCAGCACTTTATTTTATTTATTTATAAATTTAATTTTATTTTTTCAGTGTTCCAAGATTCATTGTTCATGCACCACACCCTGTGCTCCAGGCAATACGCTTAGCACTTTATTTTACATAATATCTACAATCCTATCTTCAAGTTTACCAACCTTTCAAATTTACTTTCTGAAATGTCTATTTTGCTGTTAAGACTGCCCAGTAAATTTAAATTTCAAATATGTTTCTCAATTACAGGATTTTTTTTTAAAGATTATATTTATTTGAGAGAGAGAAAGCATGTGTGCATACGCACAAGCAGGGGAAATGGCAGAGGGAGAAGGAGAAGCAGACTCTCCACTGAATAGCGATCCTGACATGGGGCTTGATTCCAAGTACCCTAGGATCATGACCTGAGCCAAAGGCAGAAGCTTAACTGACTGAGCCACCCAGGTGCCCCTCAATTACAGGATTTCATTCGGTTCTTTTTAAGTGTCAATTTCTCTAATGTGATCTCCCATCTGTTCACTTATTATGCCCATCTTTTATTTAAACCCTTAAAAATATTTATTATACCTGTTTTAACAGGTGTGTGTGTGTTTTTTTTTAAAAGATTTTATTTATTTACTTAATTGACAGAGAGAAAGAGATCACAAGTAGGCAGAGAGGCAGGCAGAGAGAGAAGGGGGAAGCAGGCTCCACGCTGGGCAGAGAGCCTGATATGGGGCTCGATCCCAGAACCTTGAGATCAAGACCCGAGCCGAAGGCAGAGGCTTTTACCCACTGAGCCACCCAGGTGCCCTTTAACAGGTTTTTTAAAATATTGATTTACTTATTTATTTGTGAGAGATCGACCAAGCAGGCACACGCATATACGTGGGCATAGGGTGAGGAGTAGAAAGAGACGGACAAGCAGATTCCACATTGAGTGTGAAACCTAAAACAGGGTTCAAGCCTATGACCTGAACCAAAACCAAGAGCTGGAGCAACCGACTAAGCCACCCAGGCACCCCTTATTATACCTTTTTTAAAATATTTAAATTTTAAATTAAATTAAATCAAAAAGATTCCAATATATCTGTCATATCTAGGCCTATGGACTGCTTTTTTTTTTTCTGTTTAGCAATTTCTTATTTTATGCGAAACACTGTAGGTGATACTTTGTTCAGTTTGGATTTTGTTGTATTCCTTTGAACACTGTTGAATTTTGTTCTGGCAGGTAGCTAACTCACTGGTAAGTCAAGCCAAAATGTCTTTTGGACTTCTTTTTTTTCCTTCTTTTTTTTTTTTTAAGAGAGAGACAGAGAGATAGCAAGAGAGAGCACAAGTGGGAAGGAGAGGGTTCTCCCTCACAACTAACTGTGCCCTCCCTGCTCAGCAGCAAGCCCCATGTGGGGCTCGATCTCAGAACCCTGAGATCATGACCTGGGCCAAAGGCAGTCACTTAGCCAACTCAGCCACCCAGGCACCCCTGAGACTTGTTTTTAAGTTTTGTTAGAGCAGATCTAGAATAATCATACTATTAAGGGGTGGCCATTGTGGAGACTTACTTTAATGTCTGTGATGTTCCATGACTCTCTACTCTGGCTGGTTGGAATTCAAATCACTCCCATCACTGTGAAACATATGGAATCTCCTCTCAGTTCATAGCTCCCCAGTAGCTTTCCACTACAAGGTCTCTCAGTCTCCTTCTACGCATGTGCAACTTAACATTAGGCCAAAGACAAGAGCACCCCTATATGGATTTCTGGAGCACCTTCTTTGTGTAGCTACTTTCTTTCCTTTTCTTTTTTTTTTAAAGATCTTATTTATTTGAGAGACAGAGAGTAAGCATGAATTCGGAGGGGGAATGGCAGACAGAGAGGGAGAAGCAGACTCCCTACTCAGGGGCTCAATCCCAGGACTCTGGGATCATGACCTGAGCTGAAGGCAGGCACTTACTAAGCCACCCAGGCACCCACTAAGTTTCACTGTTTCACCTAGTTTCTTAGTATCCTGAAAGATATCTGAAATGGTGTTCAGAATAACCATATTATCTTTCACAGTTAAGAGGTTTATGAATGGTAATATGCCACAATAAACAAGGTTTACAATCTATTCAACTGGTCCACCAGTTGTATAGTTGGTCACAGCCTGGACAGCTTCCTTTTATGCCTCTTTTTTTTTTTTTTAAAGATTTTATTTATTTATTTTATTTTAGGGAGAAAGTGAGGGGGCGAGGGAGAGAATCCCAAGGGAACTCCAGGCTAGGTGCAGAGCCCCATATGGGGCTCAATCTCATGACCCTGATCTCATGACCTGAGCCAAAATCAAGAGTCAGATGCTCAACTGACTGAGCTACCCAGGCGCCCTTTCCTTTTGTCTTAAAGTCTTCCTTAGAACGCCAATGAGAAATGAGACTAATCCTTGATTCACAAATTACTGTGTCTGGTCCTGGCAGCCAGATGTCATGTTTTACATTTTCCACATTGCTTCCTTCTTCTTTTTTTTTTTTTTTTTTTGTATTTTATTTATTTATTTGACAGAGAGAGTGATCACAAGTAGGCAGAAAGGGGGAAGCAGGCTCCCCGCCGAGCGGAGAGCCTGATGCGGGGCTCAATCCCAGGACCCTGAGATCATGACCTGAGCCGAAAGCAGAGGCTTAACCCACTGAGCCACCCAGGCGCCCCGACATTGCTTCCCTCTGAGTATTAGTTTTGGGGCTCATTACAGGCTGGGGAAGATGGCAAGTACTCTCACATCTATTACAACTTGAGTCTGTTCATCTGTCCCAATACTTCCTATGGCTCTTAGCACAGCAATCACAATTAGCAATTCAGGAGCTCTTCAAAGCTTAAGTTGAGGCACAGCTCCTCTTTTCACAACCATTTCAGTCTGTTCATCTGGACCATCAATATGGTAAGAAATGGTCCAGCAAGTATCTACTAAGACTTCTGGATCACTGCAATGCAGGAGACGAACAAGAGTGGGAAGAATTTGCTCAATGGCGTCTATGGGAGTGTAGGATCTTTTGCAACAAAAATTTGAAAGTGTCCAGATAAGACTACCTAGGAACCACATGCTAAAGATGACATATCAGGAACTGCAAGAAGGACCAACAGTGAGTCAAATGCACACCATATTTGATGACAAAGTCTCAGAAAACTGAACTATTTCGTGTAATCCTTCCTAGAGCTCATACAGCTTACTCACTGATGTGAGCATGGGAAGATGTCGAGGGAGACATGAATGCTGGGATAGCACCCCTATCTACCACAGCCTTGGTCTGTACCGATAGCACAGAAGCAATATTCGGGAGGGCTCAAGCAGAATCCACTGAATGGGACTATGAGCATTTCTGTCCAAAAAGAACACAAATTTTGGAATCAAACCAGCCCAGATTATATTGTCTATGTGGGCTGCTTTTCCACAGAAAGCAGTTTCTTAGCAGCTTGAGCAGGCTGGAGGTGGCTTTCCAAACTGTTGCTATTTATACTTTTAACAATGTTATTGACAGATCAACTTACACTGCCCTGGTTATTGTGGTTCTCCTGCAGTGGAGAAGCAGCATTATCAAGAAATAAATGGGCAGGGCGCCTGGGTGGCTCAGACGTTAAGCGTCTGCCTTCGGCTCAGGTCATGATCCCAGAGTCCTGGGATCGAGCCCCGCATCGGGCTCCCTGCTCGGCGGGAAGCCTGCTTCTCCCGCTACCATTCCCTCTGCTTGTGTTCCCTCTCTCGCTGCGTTTCTGTCAAATAAATAAAATCTTAAAAAAAAAAAAAAAAAAGAAAAAGAAAAAAAAAAAGAAACAAATGGGCTTACATTTCTCCTTTTCAGCATCTAGTCTTCCTTCTTAGCTTTCCTTTATACCATCTTTCCCCTTGTTCTTGAATCTGTTAAGGTGGGCAGCAGGTGAATTGCACTGTCATTGGCAGACCTGGTTTGACACAAAGGGAGAAAGGCCATCTCAGGCTTCCACAGAAAGTACAGGCCGTGGGTCGGCTGCCCTAAAACGCATCCACCACAGCTCAGCCCCAAGAAGTGTCCATAGTTTATATTCTTAAAAGTTCATTTTGGTTGCTTATGGAAAGAGGTTTAGGGACTTGCATTAATCTCCTACTGTAATCCCAGCAGGAGAGGACGGTGGCTTGGATAAGAATGGTAGGAGGAGAGGGAGAAAGCCAGGACAGATTTAAGACATATTTTGGAGATAAACTGGCCATGAGCTACTAGGTAGAGAGAGATACCACTTGCTAAGGATATCTCTTGGAAGATAAGAGGGGTGTAATAAATTGGGAGGAGAAGAAAACAGTTAAGAATTCCGTATTTGGGGACGCCTGGGTGTCTCAGTGGGTTAAAGCCTCTACCTTGGGCTCAGGTCATGATCTCAGGTCCTGGGATCGAGCCCACCATCGGGCTCTCTGCTCAGCGGGGAGCCTGCTCCCCCCCCCCCCCCGCCTACTTGTGATCTCTGTCAAATAAATTAAAAATAAAAATCTTAAAAAAAAAAAAAAAAAAAGAATTCCGGGGGCGCCTGGGTAGCTCAGAGTTAAGGTTAAAGCCTCTGCGTTCGGCTCAGGTCATGATCCCGGGGTCCTGGGATCAAGCCCCGCATCGGGCTCTCTGCTCAGCAGGGAGCCTGCTTCCCTCTCTCTCTCTGCCTGCCTCTCTGCTTACTTGTGATCTCTCTCTCTGTCAAATAAATAAAATCTTTTTTTTTTTTTTTTAGATTTTTATTTATTTATTTGACAGAGATCACAAGTAGGCAGAGAGGCAGGAAGAGAGAGGGGGAAGCAAGCTCCCTGCTGAGCAGAGAGTCCGACATGGGGCTCGATCCCAGGACCCCGAGATCACGACCTGAGCCTAAGGCAGAGGCTTTAACCCAGTGAACCACCCAGGGACCCCAAAATAAATAAAATCTTAAAAAAAAAGAACTCCATATTTGGTTTGTTAAGTTTGAGATGCCTAAGAGAACTCCAAGTAAGAATGTATAATAATCAATTAGCTACATGTGGTCTAAAACATACAAGAATGCTCTAAAGATTATTTGCATTATCATTAACTTATCTGAGCCTGCATCTCTTTCTCTAAAGTAATTCCACTTTTTAGAAGAGCAAATTGAGGACTTCTCTTTTTTTTTTCTTTGAGAGACAGTGAGAAAAAAACGTGTGCACAGCGGGGAGAGGCGCAGAGGGAAAGAGAGAGAATCCCAAGCAGTGAGTCTGTTCGTCTGTCCCAGTGACAATACTTCATATGGCTCTTAGCCATGGGGGCTTGATCCCACAACCCCAAGATCATGACCTGAGCCAAAACTGAGAGTCAGATACACAACCAACTGAGCCACCAGATGCCCCCAAATTGAGGACTCTTAAACAGAAGAGAAACAAAAATCACCCACTGTTACCACCACCCAGAGACCATCACTACTTCATTTTTGGTGTATTTTCTCTTAGCACTATCCATTTTGCTCTTGCTTTTTTTTTTTTTTTTTTAAAGATTTTATTTATTGGACAGAGAGAAACACAGCGAGAGAGGGAACACAAGCAGGGGGAGTGGTAGCGGGAGAAGCAGGCTTTCTGCCGAGCAAGGAGCCTGATGCGGGGCTCGATCCCAGGACTCTGGGATCATGACCTGAGCTGAAGGCAGACGCTTAACAACTGAGCCACCCAGGCGCCCCTGCTCTTGCTTTTTTAAGTAATCTCTACACCCAACATGGGGCTCAAACTCATGACCCCAAGATCAAGCATCCCATGCTCTAATGACTTGAGCCAGCCAGGTGCCCCAATTTGGTGTTTTCACATTTCATATGTTGTAGTCATGAGCCTTCTTCACTCCCCATTAGAAACGCTTCTTGGGGGACCTGGGTGGCACAGTGGGTTAAAGCCTCTGCCTTCAGCTCAGGTCATGATCTCGGGGTCCTGGGATCGAGCCCCGCATCAGGCTCTCTGCTCGGCGGCAAGCCTGCTTCCCCCTCTCTCTCTGCCTGCCTCTCTGCCCACTTGTGATCTCTGTCTCTCTCTGTTAAATAAAAAAATAAAATCTTAAAAAAAAAAAGAAACGCTTCTGAATATCTGTTTTAGTGGCTGCATATTTCCTGACATGTGTGTCAGAGTTAACTTCTACTTCTACTTCTTTTCATAGGACATTTAGAGTGCTTCACAAAAATAGTTCAAAGTTGAATTCGTATCTGAAAACATTTGGCCAAAGCATTCCTTGGATTATATACACTCTAAGTATATAATCCAAAGTAAGTTCTGTAGCAACCAATACAGTCAGACCTGTTCACACCAATAGAATGTTTTATAATTTTTTTAAAGATTTTATTTTATTTTAATTTTGAGAGAGAGAGGAAGAGAGCAAACCCATGGGGGAGGGGCAGAGAGGAGGGGGGGTGTTCTGTCCTCAACAAGCACAGAGCCCAACTCTGAGATCATGACTTTAGCCAAAGTCAGATGCTTAACTGAATGAGCCACTCAGGTGCCCCAGAACATTTTACAATTTAAGAAAACAGTCACATCTCTTCTCATTTGATGTACAAAAAAATCCTATGAAGAAAGTATGAGAGGACCATATTACTCTAATTTTGTCAACAAAGAATTTGCGGCTCAGGAAAGGAAAATGTCTTGCTTGATGTTGCACTGTCTAAAAGTGGGTTCTTTGACCTCCTGCTCTTTCCCTTGCCCCAAGCAATCCTTGGTAAAAGGATCTAATTAGAATAAATAATTGCAGAGCCACTTTTGTTTTCCTTATTTTAATAAAGAATTCGAAGTTCTAAAAACTATAGTAAAATATGATATAAACATTACTTTAAAAAAGGTGGGAGGGAGGCCTGGCTGGCTCGGGTAGTAGAGCATGGGGCTTGATCTCAGGGTCGTGAGTTTGAGCCCCAAACTGAGTGTGGAGGTTACTTTAAAAAAAAAAAAAAAAAAAAAAGGTGGGTGCCTGGATGGCTCAGTCGTTAAGCGTCTGCCTTCAGCCCAGGTCAGATCCCAGGGGCCTGGGATCGAGCCCCACATCGCGCTCTCTGCTCTGCGGGAAGCCTGCTTCTCCCGCTACCATTCCCTCTGCTTGTGTTCCCTCTCTCGCTGTTTCTCTCTGTCAAATAAATAAAATCTTTAAAAAAAAAAAAAAAAAGGTATAAAAACCAAAAGAACCCAAACTTTACTAAGACACAAACCCAGAGACTAAATAGCTGGAACATTTTTGGTTTTGCATGCTCTATCATATAGGTGAGTTCACAGCATATACAAATTTGTATTTGGCTTTTTTCACTGATACATATAAAATTTCATAAGTTTTTCACCACATCAACAAAATTCTCTAGGAATGTTATTTTTTCATGGGCTAAATAACATTCCATACAATGGAGATAACATTCAACTAAGCTGCCACTGTTGGCATACAGGTTTTGGGTTTTTTTAAATCATTAATGGAATGCAGTAATGTATTAATTGTAAATTGTAAATTAATGAAAATAAAATTTTGCTATACAAATAATACTGGGATATCTTTTCACACTAAATTTTTTTTAAAGATTTTAATTATTTATTTGAGAGAGAGAGCGAGCACATGAGGGTTGGGGAGGCAGAGGGAGGAGCAGACGCCCTGCTGAGCCCAACAGAGGGCGATCCCAGGACCCTGGGATCATGACCTGAGCCAAAGGCAGACACTTAACTGACTGAGCCACCCAGGTGTCCCTTTGTGGTGTTTTTAAAATATGCCCATAAGAGGCACCTGGGTGGCTCAGTGGGTTAAAGCCTCTGACTTCGGCTCAGGTCATGATCTCAGGGTCCTGGGATCGAAGCCCACATCGGTCTCTCTGCTCGCAGAGAGCCTGCTTCCCCCCCCCTCTCTGCCTGCCTACTTGTGATCTCTCTCTGTCAAATAAATAAATAAAATTTAAAAAAAAAAGTGCCCCTAAAAAATAAAAATAATAATAAGATAAAAAATAAAATATGCCCATAAATTCTTTGATATTCCTTCCATCAAGAAGTAAGATGTTAGTTCTCTATTTGTGTGGGCTGGACTTACTGACTCACTTCTAATGAACAGAATGTGATGGAAATGAAAAACATATGACTTCCAAGGGTAGGTCATAAAAGACCCCATGGATTCTATCATGTTCTCTCTTTTGGATAACTCGCTATGGAGGAAACCAGATGCCATGCCATAATGACACACAAGCAGCCCATGGAGAGATTCCTGTAACAAGGAACTGAGGTCTCCTGATAGCAGCTGGAAAGGCCTTTCCTAACAAGCCAATAATCTTAGAATTGGAAACTCCAGCTTCAGTCAAGCCTTTAAGTGACTACAACCCTAGCTCCCTGGTTAATGTCTTAACTGCAACCTCATCAGTGACCCTGAGGCATACAGCTAAGCCAATCCCAAACTCCTGACCAATAGCAACTATGTGAAATAATTAATTTGTTGGAATACTTTCTCATTTAGCGATAGATAAACACTACTCATTACTCCAGTGATAATTGCATTTAGGGCATGAGGTGAAAAGATAAGATGGTAGAGAATTATTGGTCCCTGGCTCTGTGCCAAGCACAAGCTGATGCCTTTACCTGCATCATCTTATTTAATCCTCACACCAACCCTATGAAGCAAGTATTACTTTTCTCCATTTTACAGGTGGAGGCAACTGAGGCAGAGTTAAAGTGACTGGCTCAAGGTCCCACTACTTGTAACAGCATTCCCCAAGGTCTGCCTAACTTGAAAGGCTATGTTCTTCCCCCCATTCCGCTGAACTCTCTCCAAATCTTCCTACAATGTGCTTCCCCAAGGCCTGTGAGGACCCTTCTGTGAAGTGGGCACAGCATGAGGCTCAGGATGTGAGGCCAGCATTACTATCAATAACAATCACCAAAGAAAGCAGGGGCCTCCTTACCTTTCCCAGTCACATAATAGGCCCCCAGTTTGTAGCAGCTATCGCTGTGTTTGTTCTCTTCACAGTTGAACTTCAACACCTTGGCAGCCTCCTCAAAATTCTTCTGGATCCCTTCCAAATAGTCCACCAGCCGATAGCATCCTGTGAGGAAAAGGCAAGAGCTGTTCTTCATGTTTGGGGCTGCTGCACAGCAGTGGGGAAGGCTGAGGTAAGGCAGCCAAAACAATATCTTTTATTTAGGACCAGCTTCTATCCTGAGGTGTGGCAAGATGACCTCACCACAAAGAATGCAGGTGGTGTTCAGCCATTCCTACAAATGGCATCATCTGCCCTTAGCCGGGGACTGAGCAATCAATGTACAGGCTGGAGAGACCACGGCCGCTGGCCTGGCTCCACCACTCACCTGCCATTCTGCTCCCTGTCACCCAGGGCCAAAGATTCACTGACTTCCATGACTGAAACTCTGCCACCTGTGGAAGTTCAGTAATAAAACACTGGAAACCAAAAGGGTCCATGGGTCACCTTTGTAGTAGCAAGAAAGGGGTGTTTCCACGACTATACACCTCAGCCAGGCTGGGAGTGAGAAGCCCAAAGACAGAGCAGAAATAGTAGCTACTGAAGGAGTTGGAAATAGACTCTCTCTTTGGCTGTCTCTGGTCCCAGTAAGCCTCTTCTTGACATCTCTCCCCTCTGTCTTTGTCGCTTCTTCTTCTTCATCCTAAATGGCACTCACCTCATTCATTTTCATTCAACAAATATTTGTGCATCTATGTGCAACCATGTACCAAACACTGTTCTAGATGCTGGGAATATAGTCACTTGCCCTCCTAAAAATTACATTCTAGAGGCAGGGAAAAAAAATAAGTAAATAGGTGAGCAAGATGCACTTATTTTTTAAAGATGCATTTAAATAGTAATAAATGTTTTATGATTGAAATAAAACAGGATAAGATAGTTTGTTGTGCACACTGGGGGAACAGTTACTAGGCAGTCAGGGACAGCCTAGTATGGACTGTGATGTCCAAGCTGACATCACAGAATGAACTAGCTATTTAAATACAATGAAATGGGGGAAAAAAGTCCCTGGTGTAAGAAACAATAGATTAAAAGACCCCACAGAGGGAATAAGCTTGGTACAACAAATAAGGTATAATGTAGCTGGATCGAGGAGGAAAGGGGTAGGAAACGAGGAGAAAAAGGCAGGGACCAGATCACAGAGCATTGTGGAACACAGGAAGGATTTAGGATTTTACTCCAGGTCCGTAGCAAACCACTGGAGGGTTTTAAGAAGGACAGTGATATGATTTAATTTGTATTTTTATTTCTTAATTTTTATTTATTTTTTAAGATTTTATTTATTTATTTGACACAGAGAGAGTACGAGGGAGCACCAACGGGGAGTGGCAGAGGGAAAGGGAGAAGCAGCAGGGAGGCAGACGGAGGGCAGCTGAAGGCAGCCACTTAACCAACTAAGCCACCCAGGCAACCCCGATTTCAATTTTTAAAAGGTTACCCTAGTGTGTATGTTTGTATATGCCCGGATGAATATGGTAGAACAAAATGCATGAGGGGGTACGCTCCAGCATTGATAACAAACGTGTTGTTTTGTTATTTAAAAATCTAATAAGGTAGCATTTAATAGAACAAAATGAAAATTTAACTACCAGTTTGAGGGTAGAGAACAGATTTTAAGGGAGTGAGCGTGCAAACAGTCAGGTTAGGCGGCTATTTCAGTAATCCTGGTGAGAGATCACGATGACTTCAAATGACAGTAGCTATAGTAACGATACCTCCTCTCAGGCTCTCCTCCTGAAGGGCTGTAGCCAGTCCTTTTACGCCCACCCTCCCCCACTCCACTGCTCAGGATACTCTCCAGCGTCCGTTACCATAAACTCTCTCCTCAAAAACATGTATGGCTCTCCACTGCCTACAGAATAAAGTCTAAATGCCTCGTCCCGGCCTTCAAGGCCTAAAACACTATGGCCCAGACTCCCTCTTCAATCTTATTTCCAACTACAGCCTCACTTCAATCTTCCAGAAGACAGCATTCTCTTCTCCTACATTGTCCTCCAATTAATGAACACTTGCCTGCTCCTCCTGACCTCCCCCAGAAGTCTTCCCCAACTATCCTGCTCCTCAGTGACTCCAACTCTTGTTAGGACGCAGGCGAGCCCTCAAAACCACTTGGGTTCTTGTTGAGCCATTATACAGCAGACCAACTCTGGTTAGTTGGGTTGATGCAAGAAATAGCTATATCATATTCTGGAAACCAGACTGCAAGAAGGTTGGGCCAGTGTCTTTTTTTTTTTTTTTTCTTTATAAAAATAAAGAAGAAGAAAACCACCCAAAGGTACTGGCTGCTTTGGGAGGCCTCTTTTGGACACTATCATCCATTGACACACTGGAGTCAACTCAACGTCTCAGAACACAAGGGACACATTCATGCCTCTGGGCCTTTTCACTAGCTCTTACCTCTGCCTACCATAGATCTCCCTGAGCTTCCCCAAGGCTTTGTTCAAATGGCACTTTCTCAATGACTCCCTCTGACCACTTAATTTAAAATTGCCCTCAACTCCCCAAACCTGTTAATCCTTTTCCCATTACACTTTCCAACACACGATGTCATTCATTTCTTTACGTTTACTGTCCAACTCCCCCCACTAGAATGTAAGCTCCAGAAGAACTGGGAATTTTATGTCTTCACAGATGTATCCCCACCCCTCCACCCCCTCCACCCAAACACATCTCGTCGTAGTACCCCCCACCCCCGGCCTCCAGGATCGGTCCAGCCGAGGATCCCCCCGCTGCGAGGCCCGCAAGTCGTAGAGGAACCCAACCCGTTCCTCCCCAACACACACAAGGCCGCCAGCGTCCCACCGCGTCCCCACGAGTCCCCAGCCGGAGACCCCTTCCAGACCTCCTTCAGCTGTCGCTCGTGACCCATGCGGCTCCCACCCCTCCCCCATGCGTCCCCACGTGTCCCCAGGCTGCGCTGGCAGCGCTCACCGTCCGGGTCCTTCTCGCGGTAGCACTGGTAGTTGCACTCCACCTCCATGTTCTCCAGAAAGGACTTCACCTGTTCCTCGTCCTGGAAATCCACCACACCCGCCATGGCCCCAGCTCGCCCAGCGCTAGTTAGCCCTCCGCTCAGTACACCCGCCCTGCGGTCACGTGAGCCAGCGGAGGGGCGGGGCCTGGGAGGGGCGTGTCGCCGAGGGGTGCCCGCTCACACGGTATTCCGGAAGCGGGAGGAGCATCGCGGACCTAAATCCTAGAGCTGTCGAAATTCAAGCTGTTAAAAACCTTGCTACGCTCATTCCTTTCCTAAAACCGGTGACAGTCTTTCTGAAGCACTTTTTCTGCGCCAGCTTTGTGCCCTTCACGATTTTCTGCCTGCAGTTGTTTATTTCTTCATTCACTCGTTTGTTCAGTGACCTCTACTGTGTGCCTCAGCAAGTGCTTAGTTCCAGTAGTACTACAGCTGGGAAATACGGTCCCTACCTTTAAAGAGCTTGCGGTTTAGGGGTGCCTGGGTGGCTCAGTCGTTAAGCGTCTGCCTTCGGCTCAGGTCATGATCCCAGGGTCCTGGGATCGAGCCCCGCATCGGGCTCTCTGCTTGGCAGGAAGCCTGCTTCTCCCCACTACCATTCCCTCTGCTTGTGTTCCCTCTCTCGCTTTGTTTCTCTCTGTCAAATAAATAAAATCTTTAATAAAAAAAAAAAAAAAGCTTGCGGTTTAGCAGAAAGACATTTGTTATTCATTCAGCAAGCATTCCGAGCATCCACTATATCAAGTATAGCTGCACGGACCAATATTCATAAGTCTGTTCTAGTGCAATGAGAAGTCTGGTTCATCTGTATGTTCCTCCCAGACGTATTCCCCCAGCCCCCGCAATGACCTAAGAAATGAATGGCTGTGGGAGATGATGACTGGAACACAGGAGCTACAGGGGTTGTAGTAATAATTCTGTTATAATGGTGAATGCTTAAACAGTGTTGAACTTTGTTCCAGATTCTATTCTAAGATATTTATACAAAGTCTCATTTAATTCTCACTATGACCCTCATTGTGACACTAAGGTAGGTATTCCTATTATTCCCATTCTGCAGATGAGGAAACTGGGCTACAGAGAAGTTAAGTAACTCGTCCAAGGTCACACAGGAAGTGAGAGAATAGTTGTGCAATAAATACTTTTTTAAATAAAAGAATGCATGTGTTACAAGAGGAACATGTGAAGATGGAGGGAAGAAATTTTGCCCAGTTTTTGCTTTGTTCTCTTGCACAGAATCATCAATTCCATAAAGCCTAGACTGAAAGCTCTCCAAAGACAGTCAGATCCTGTTCCTCTTTGAGTCCTAGCCAGCCCTATTCTAGAGTCTTCAGTGGGTCTCAGTCCATGGTTTCCCATCACCTATAGCAATGCTTCCCTAATAATTCCACCATTAACCTATCCTTAAAGGCATCGGAGAGTGGACCACTTCCAACCCTTCCTTACTGGGGTGCACCTTACTACAACTGAAAAATATCTTTGAAGTCCCAATTTTTATTTTTAAAATTCATGTGATTTCACATTCAATTCCATAATAATATATCTTTCATAGGAAAACACACAAGATTGCTTTTCCCCAAGCCTTTCAGTAAAATTGACATTTCGAGTGATATGCCACATTTTCGTGTAGTTTCTCATATCCCTGATCACCTTGGAAGGCCCCTCAGTACACGTACCTCTGGAAGGGAAGCCCTGACCTTTTATTTTGAGCCTACTTGCCTCAACCTGGCCTTCAAGCCCCTGTACAATCTGATTCTAGCCTCATATCATGCCTCTCTTCCCCCATACACCACCCAACCTCATCATCTCTGAAATAAATCGCAGGTTTGTCTCCCTGTTTACTGCTGCTCTTAAGACCTGAACCCCTTCTCTGCCCAAATCAGAGATTCTCTCCTCTGTAGAGTCTTCCCAGATGTAACAACCACATACCTCCAAAGTAGATTTAAATGTTCCTACTCCAGGGGTCCCTGGGTGGCTCAGTCAGTTAAGCAACCGACTCTTGATTTAGGCCCAGGTCATGCTCTCAGGGTGGTGAGATCAAGCAGTGTGTTGGGTTCCACACTCAGCAGGGAGTCTGCTTGAGATTCTCTCCCTCTGCCCCTCCACCCTCCCTCTCTCAAATAAATAAATAAATCTTTAAATGTTCCCACTTCAGTGTTCCACACTACTTGGTTTATTCTGGTATAATATAGTAGGAAAGGACTGGCTTTGGAGGACAGACAGATCTTAATCAGAATCCATGCCCCATGTTCTACTTTAAATTGTGACCTTGAACCAATCACATTTATGAGCTTGATTCCTCTTCTATAAATGCAAATCCTTTCTGGCTGTCAGTAGGACTAAAAGTTCACATATGCAGTGTGCTTAGCGGAGGCTGGCACGAGTCATTCCTGTTCCAGAAATGTCTCTTGTCATGCCTATAATGGCATGAAAGTCTGTGTCCCCCATGACACTGTGAGCTCTATGTCCTTTTTGCCAGTCACAGGGTGAAGAACAGAGCAAAGAAAAAAAAAAGGAATACAGCAAAGCTTGGTGAGGGTGATGTAGATAGCTAAGGTCAGGGACAGTCTGCAAATTATACTTTTCCCATAATCATATTTGCTGAGTTGAACTACGTTAAAATGAGCCCACCTGAGCGGTAGGGAGTGATAGAGAGTTAGGGGAAAGATGGAAGACAGGCTGGGCCAAGTATGAAGTCACGTTCTTAAAAAGGAAATTTAATGTCATCAAAAAGGTAGCCAGCTTCTTTTTTTAGTCCTGTCCTTATCTCTACAGTTTTATTCCCCCTTATTCTTATAAATGTCCACATTTACTTTTTAAACTTATTTAATTATTCAAGTAATATATGAATGCATGTTTATTGTGAATTAATCTCATGTTTTTCACCTAATACTCCTTTTCATTGAGCATAATACAGCTTATGTTGCAGAGAAATCAAAGGTCAGAGAAGTTAAATGATTTACTCAAAAACACATAGTGAAAGGACCAGGAGGAGAATCCAATGCTCCTAGAATCTTAGAGTTCACAAAAACCATCCCGGATCCTGGAGGGAAGAATTGAAGAGCATTATGGCACTCAACTACTCATTCTAGACTTAGATTCAACTATTACTAATTGATCACTAATTGTGCATTTAGTACTTTAGGTTCATTATCTCATTTATTCTTCATTTATTCAATAAACATTCTCTGTATGCTTAAAAAAGGCTAGGGCTTAAGGGATGCTGAATTGAAAACTGTAAGATTTCAACAAGAACATGCAACTCTTGGAAGAGGAAAAGCCCTGGTCAATAAACATAATGAGATGCTTCTCCTAATGACCAAAAGAAGGCAAACTAGAAGCACTGTGATATCATTTTTCATCTCTTAGGTCAACAAAGATTGGTATCCTGTGTTTGAAAGAATGCTGAGAAATTGGCTTTCCAATGTATTGTTGGTGGAAATGTAAATTGATGCTTCCTCTTTGGAGAGCAATTTTGTAATATTTATTAACATTTAAATGTGCTTTTATGTATTTGGGGGGTGGGAGAAAAATTTGCAAACCTATCCCACAATGGACTCGTATCCTGAACATATAGAGAATTCCTACAACTCAACAATAAGAGACAATATTTTAAAAAATGGGCAAAACATTTGAGTAGAATTTTTACCAAAGACATATGGATGGGCAACAAGCACACAAAAAGACCCCCAGCATGCAGAAATGCAAATAAAAATCCACACTGAGATATCACTACACAATTACTAGAATGGCTATAATCAATAAGACAAACAATACCATGTGTTGATTAGGATACTTAAAAACTGGAACCCTTCTATACATTTCTGGTTGGAATGCAAAATGCTGTAGACACTTGATGTTTTTATTTGTTTGCTTGCTTGCATTTTATTTTATTGTGATAAGCACACTTAACATGAGATCTATCCTCTTAACAAATTTTTAAGTGTACAATATATTATTGTCAACTGTAGGTACAATGTATCGTGTTATGCCCCAGATTTCCAGAATTTATTCATCTTACTTAATTGAAACTATATGCCCTTGATTAGTAATTCCCCATTTCTCCTTCTCCCTAGCCCCTGGCAACCATCATTCCACAATCTGAGTCTAAGAATTTGACTCTTTTAGATAACTCATAGAAGTACTTGTCCATGGGGCGCCTGGGTGGCTCAGTGGATTAAAGCCTCATGCCTTTGGCCCAGGTCTTGATCTCAGGGTCCTGGGATGGAGTCCCACATCGGGCTCTCTGCTCAGCCAGGAGTCTGTTTCCCCTTCTCTCTCTGTCTACTTGTGATCTGTCAAATAAATGAATAAAATCTTAAAAAAAAAATAAGAAGAAGTACGTGTCCATTACGCTGTACTTGTCTTTCTGTGGCTGTCTCATTTCACTTAGGATAATGTCCTCAAGTTGTTGTTGTTGTTACTGATATTGTTGTTGTTGTTGTTAAGTAGGCTCCACACTGAGCTCCAAGGCACTCCTTAATCTCCATCCCCTCTCCAAACTCCCCCCTGGTAATCATCAGTTTCTTCTCTATAGCTAAGAGTCTGTTTCTAGGCTTGCCTCTCTCTCTTTTTTTAAGAGTCCCAATTACTCCATACCTTCGACAATACTTCTTGTCTTGTTTTTATGATAATAGCCATCCTGGCAGGTGTAAGACTACATCTCATTGTGGTTCTGATTTGCATTTTCCTGATGTTTAGGACTTTGAGCATCTTTTCATATACCTGTCAGCCATTTGTACATCTTTGGAGAAATGTCCACTTGAATCCCTAATTCATTTTTCTAAAGATTTTA